>CM069451.1:54061801-54341310 GCA_035610835.1 Ophiura sarsii
TATTATGTTGAACATAGGTAGATTGATACTGGGGTAAAATAGCATGACTAGTTTCGGATCTACAGTTTAGTGTGATCCTCATCAGATGCGGCCTTATCGGCGTGGAGTATAGATATAAACAGGTTGAGCATTGACGTGAATATGTCGGTTTAAATAAGCAAAAATTCAACATTACAGTGGATAGGCCTATTGATGTAGGCATAATGTTGGATGCTGCTTAGATTTTATTAATGATGTTAATACCATAGTGAATGCTCATGCTGTTATGTGGGTGATATCTATAAGGGACGCACCATTCGATACTCAGGGGGGGCCATGGAAGTTTAAAAAATAAAAAAAACTTTGCCCACTTTCCAGGAAGAAAAAAAACAACTTTGCCCACTTTCCAGGAAGAAAAAAAAAACTTTGCCCACCAACCAGGAAAGAAGAAAAAAAGATGACCCACTGCCGAGTAAAAAAAAAAATTATGACTCACCCGACACACCCAACTTAATGTACAGAAAAACAGTTAAAACCTAAAAAAAACCACTTTTCCGCCTTTGGCGGAAAAAAATAAATAATTGCCTACTTCGGTGACGAAAAAAAATAAATCCGCCCGACCCCAACTTCCATGCCCCCCCCTGAAAATCAAATGGTGCGTCCCTAATGACTATCTAATGTAATAGTCTGTATGTTGTCACGTTGGGCGCACGACCTGTTGATAGTAGTTAATAAAAGAGGTGCTACGTTGCATATATATATAAACTGCTCACAAAAAGTATCGAAACACTTAGAAATGTTCCAATATATAACGGCTCGAAATGGTTTGCATTAATCGAAGCAAATAACCAAGTGCATAATTTTGTTCTGCGTATTTTGACACCTCGATCGATAAGAAATATAGAAAGAGGTTTGCATTACTGTTTAGAATGATCAGATTCGTGATTTTCAATAGGGATGAGTGTCACTTTTGAAACTGGACCCACGATCATTGAAATGACAATAACTCCGCTCCGCAACATCGTATCTCAACGATCGAGGTGTAAAAATACGCAGAACAAAATTATGCACTTGGTTATTTGCTTCGATTAATGCATACCTTTTCGAGCCGTTATATATTGGATCATTTCTAAGTGTTTCGATACTTTTTGTGAGCAGTTTAGTACGTGGCTATCTCCTATTATTCCGATACGGAATAAACCAAACTTTCACAAATCACCCGAGAGCTAAAGGACACGGTATACATACCGTTTATTCTGTAATATTAAAGGAATAAACCAACTTACATAACACCCTCACCCATCCTTGTAGTCCCTTACTCAAACCCAGCATGGCATATATTCAATACTTCTATAACTGAACAATGTTGAAAGTTGTAACATTTGCTCCCGTCTATGGTACGTTGATATCTTTCAGCAACTAATTGTTGCGTCTCATCTCTGTCACCCCCACTTTATGACTATTGCACAAGCCAAGGGCATTCATTATTTGTTATTTATCAACTACAGGGTGTCCCAAAAGTCTATGCACGTTTTTGAAGAGTCATATTTCATAAAATATAAATCATATGGTATAAATTTAACCATATTTTGATAGACGAGATTTGGGAAATTATTTTGATACCAAACACAACCATATTGGTGTACCCACAACATAAAACTGGTTGAAAGTTTGTGGCCGTGTGCCAGACCTACCTATACCAAGTACCACACATTGTTGCTAAAATCAGGTGCGCATAAATTAACGGTACGAAAGCAACGTTGCGCATTAGTCACAGTTCACTGATTACCTTGCAACATTAATGTTTTATTACCAAACTCGGTCAATCACAACATAAATAGGCATAGTAGACAAAATTGCACAGCAAAAGTTTTCATTCAAGGTGGTTTACAGCATAGATAAGCGAATACAAATTGTATGGTTCTACGCTAAAACAAATTCAGTTCAAATCACTCAACAAAAGTTCAGAAAACATTTAAAGAATATCCATTCTGAAGCGGGTGGATACATTTTTGAACACAGGAACTGTGCATGATTTGTCTCGATGTGGTAGAAAAAAGACTAAAACAAGCAGCATTAAAATAATCCAGTAAGTTTAAATGTTAACATGTTTGACAGCTGTATGATGTGTGTGTTCACTTTTCTGTTACGTTATTCAATTTTTTAGGTCTGTGTTTTGGCTTGCATTTAGCACACGTCCCTGTAAATGGAAACATTTAAACTAGATTTCACTATAGAAACGAACATTATGTGTGATATAGTTTGTTATTATGATGGGATCACTGTAATGTAAAATTTAAATATTACAATTGACGGATCACTTTCCGTGTAACCAACTCTAACCGTCTTTTCGTTAATCTCAATAGGTGTGGATTTATGAGCTTTATTCCTCCGAAATATAAAATTACATTTTTGCAGTAATATATATTTTACTTCGATGGTGGCATAACAAACAGATGTTACTCCAATGTTTGGTTTCAAAATGATTTCCCACATCTCCTCTTTCTAAATATGTATTCATATTTTCAATACGACTTATATTTTGTGAAATACAAAGTTTCAAAGTCGTGCATAGACTTTTGGGACACCCTGTATAACATAGTTGAACTCCGACCTATGGGGCTCTGCTCATGACACAAGACAATTCATTGTGAGATCAGAGATCATGTTGAACGAGATCATGTACAATACAATAATCCATGTATAACGTATCATGTACAATATAATAACCTATAGGGGGCTATAAGAATATGCATTCCGCGGTGTTATTTTAATAAGGTATTATTACTATTAATGGCAATATGCTAATAATAATAATAATAATAATAATAAAAACTATACCTGGAAATGATTGAGTGTCTTACGATGTAACAACTACAAAGTAAAGATTGATGCACAGAACCTCTTTAAAACATATACAAGTACATACAAAACTACAAATAGGGCCTACATGCTGAAATATACACTAACAGTATTAGACCTATACAAAATATACGAGATTGAGGGCGATAATACATCCGGCATTTAAAAAAAGTACGGCTACGTAACCCCGGGTTACGGCTAGCTACATAAACACTTCGTACATGGCATGATGTCGAGAATGTAATTGCAATCTATCTACGGTGTAAAAAATGAAATTAACGCTTCGTTAATATTAGTGGCAGGTTTGGTTTGAGTGGCGAATCTAGCTGCTTAGCAGAACCGTAATGTTCCGTAAATAAATTAAATCCGTTAAACTGGTTTTCGACGTACCTCCCTTAACTCCGGCGTTATTTGAAAAACCCGTTTCAAGCAATCTTGACCATCATTTTCCACTCCAGATAAGGAGATATTAGTTTAAGGCACATTATTGTAACTATTGCCTCGCTTTATAGAAAAAAACACCTTCACGTGTGTGTTGCCATTGCATGATGACAAAGAAAGGACTCCTCCCTCTTCTGAGATGTACTAAACGCTTTACTGTACATTTTACAGCCAAAGTTTTAGTTTTACAGTAAACTGTACATTTTACAGCATAGGCTACAACTATATTTGACAGTAAATTGCAAATGATATGGGAGTTCATTGTTGGCAAAACTGTTGCCAGTCTTTTTGCCGTAAAAACTTTATGTTCATGAATTACCATTGTGAATAATCTTTTTTTTGTACTTTAGTTATAAGTGACCTAAAATATGTATCGAAAAAATACAGTACATGTATTTGGTGTAAATTCAACAAACGGTTAAATAATGTAATTTCACCCATATTTACATGATTTTACTGTCAATAAATTGTGCTGCAATTTGTTAACGCTTTGTACCTACCTGTGTGTTGATGATGCCGCTTGGTATAATCAAATATAATAATATCTCTTGAATTGTAACATATATGAATCAAGTTGTAGCAAAGAGACGAGCTGATTTGAAACGCTGCCCGGTGGTGTGGTGTGCGTGTGTTAAATGGTGGTGTATGTTCAAATCTGGTGAAATGATGGGGGTTACAAACAAAATCAACAACACTAATAATTTAAATCAATTACCGAATTCCGTTCGCGTAATTATGTGTTCCTGCAATGGAGAAGGAAGTACAGACTTACGTTCTGATTGAGTTGTGAAATCTAATTGAAATAGGTATTTCCTCTCTTCGTTCGCGCTATTTACCAACCCACAAAGGCTAACAGGTCACTATTACTACATTGTAGTATTAAGGCTACTATTAGCATGATAAGGAAAGTGATTCGGAAACGAAAATTCATATAATGGGTCAGTCGTCGGTTAAGAAGTTGAGCATAACTGATCTATTTTCTTGATTTAAATATACATGGTTTAAAGGTCGAACAGGGGGTGTCTGTAAAAAAAAAAAATCAATTTTAAAAATCATTTGGTGCGATCTGGTGTATACTTTTAACCAACATTTTATTGAAAAGCCACCTCTTCATTTCCAATATTTTTTTCTTCTTTTCAATACACGAAAGAAGTTGAGCATAACTGATATATATTCTTGATTTAAATATACATGGTTTAAAAGCTCGAACAGGGGGGAGTCTGGGCTCAGAAGTAGAAACATTTTCAATTTTCGAACTCATTTGCTGCGATCTGGTGTATACTTTTGACCAATATTTTATGAAAAGCAATCCCTTTCCTCCGTTTCTTCTCTTTTTTTCCCCTTCTTTTTTTCTTTCTTTACAAAAAAGTGGGGCGGCCGCCTATATAGGCCTACGTGTATATCACGACATACAACGTTATTTTATTCACCAATCCGTCGATCAATTAAAGGCTCTTTCTCCCTTTCTCTTCCCCTTCCCCCTTTCCTCTCCCTCTCTCTTTTCCCTTTTTTTTTTTTTTGTCGATTTTTTTACCGGGGGGCGCGCGCCCCCTCCGCCCCCCCCCTGGATCCGCGCCTGAGTTAATGTCACATTTCATGTCCTGATATTTCGATATCCTATATATCTGGTAATTTCGTCATTCTTTAATAACTACATCTTTTAATGTATTTCTGTTCATAAACGTAATCCCCATCATAACAAAATCATAAAACGCTGAAGAATTATTTTTGTATATAACATTTGTCATGTTTGATGCCAATATCCTACAAAACCCCGTGTCCCGATGGTTACGCGTAACATTTCCGATTGCCATATTATTTGGTGGAGGGGATTTTCGTCATGAAAATACTTATAAACGCTAGTTATTTACGATTTAATCATATTTCATCCATCCAAATATAGCATTACAGGCCTATTGGAGCTTAATTTACCAGTTTTTGTCGGGAAATTTCTGTCCCGACGTTTTGCGTCATCTCCGTCACAGACCATATGCAGCGCCATATCATATCATTCATCGTAATAATGATTATGATGTGCTCAAAATAGTTATTGACTATGTTAATGCTTCGCAACACGCAAAGAGTAATTTGTAATATTTACTCACATGCATTGTATCACTTTATTATATGAATGGTGCTTACATGTATTTTATTTTTGTTTATTATGTATCGTTAATTTGATTATACCATAATGTTTGGTGAATGTCAATAAAATATTCTATTCTATTCGTAATAAAAGGAGAATATAAACTGCTTTAATTGACCGTTTGACCTTTATTTAGATACATCAACAATCAGTTTTTTTCGAAACTTAAATAGTAGGCCTATGTGCGTATGTTTATCCAGTGTCATCTCCGAACGCTATAGAATCAATTGAAAATATATATTCATTGGATTTTTAGGATTAGTGGTAACAAAAGAGTAGTGACCACTAACGATACCCCTGAAGTAGACCGTTAGACATACTTTTCCAGCGAAGCTATATCGTCCCAACATGGCATCTCCGTCGGCGTCATCTCCGTCACATTTTCGTTGATTTCCTGCGTGACGGAGATTCCTGGCACCGATGCCTGACGGAATATTTGAAGCTCATTTTTTTAAATTTTTAAATTTAAATTTTTTTTTAACGTTTCCACAGTGCATGGGAGCACTCGTGCTTTTATTTTCTTAATCATAACATATTTATAACATAGTATTACGAATATTCATTTTTGTTATTGTTGATAAGTTACAAAGAAAAATTCATGCCTCAGAGAGTCACCTACCATCAAACATCGTTTAACCTTATAGCTTATAATGTATACAGTAATACAGGGTGAGTCAGAAAGAAGTTTACCCGGATTGGTGATGTTTTAAAAAACAAACAAATGACACTCGAGAGTTCAGTAAAGCATATACTTAACAAGCATTCTCTCCTGCTTATTAGGAAGGAAAAAGGAATGACACAAATTGAGCATTGCTAAGAGGAGTTATGTCTATTTTAATAAAGGTACTCATTTTGCAAGCTGTCCACGGAATACTTGACCAAACAAATGTAAAGTATGCATTTTAGCTGCGTACTTCCCTATTGAGTGAGATTGGTGATGTTTTTCAAAACAAATAAATGACACTTAAAAGTTCAGTAAAGCATTTATTTACCAAACATACTCTGCTGCTTATTAGAGCAAATCAATGAAGCAAATTGATCATTCCTAAGAGAAGTTATGCCTGTTTTACTGAAAGCGCTCATGTTTTGTCAAGCTAAAATGCTTACTTTACATTTGTTTTGTCAAGTATTCCGTGGACAGCTTGCAAAATGAGTACCTTTATTAAAATAGGCATAACTCCTCTTAGCAATGATCAATTTGTGTCATTCTTTTTTCCTAATAAGCAGGAGAGAATGCTTGTTAAATATATGCTTTACTGAACTCTCGAGTGTCATTTTTTTTTTTTTTAAAACATCACCAATCCGGGTAAACTTCTTTCTGACTCACCCAGTACAGCATTGGATACAAATTATCAGTTGTAATTTATAAATAAATAGTGTTCTCATGCTAACTTAGCTCAAATGTATGTTCGCTAAGAGGGTGTCGATGAAAAATAAAGCGACAGTCAACATTTTAACCAAAAATCGGTACTTTTTGAGGTCGTAAACTTTTGCGAAGTTTTAAAATCGGTATGTTATACTGAAACAATAAAATAGTTGGATTTATTTGAAGAGAATACTCTTTATTTTATAGTTTGGGATATGTATGTCAATTTCTAGTCTGGAATTATATACATTGTCTATAATGGATTTTTATACAGAAAATGTGACGGAGATGACTCTATCGTAAGACCAACCTATAAACAATAAGGGGAAAATCAATTAAATATCCGTAAAGATTGTGCCAAACATGTTTTAATATGTTACAGATATTTATCTTTGTGAAAATATATCCAAAGCTAGAAAAATTTGAAATTTAAATCCAAGTTTCTAGTAACTTGAAATGTAACATTTACCGAAAAATGACCCATATGGGCGATTCCATGAAAATGTGACGGAAAAACCCCCTGAAAATTGCTCCAAAAGACTTATGTTTACCTTCATGTTGTTCAAAGCCCAAGGTTCAGGAAAAAAATGTTGCAACATTTGGCTATTGTTTACTATGAAAAAAAATCTACTTTTCTTACTTTCAAAATGGTAACACTTGTTACAGGAGCAACACTTTTTTGAAAATATTTCCTAATTGATTTGGTTTCAATTGATGCCATTGCCACTTATAATTTTACTCCTACTAGTTAAGCCCTATTTAAAAATAAACAATTATATAAATTCATAACCACCTCTCCACAATAAGCCATCAAAATGTCGTAACGCGTGTTACCAAACTCATATTCAGGAAAACGTGCTTCAATCTCAATTTTTTTAAGTGTTATTTATCACTATTTATTATTAATATCTTAATTTAATTGTCAAAGTCAAAATTAATTTTAATTTAGAAAACATTAACATGAGCTGATATTTCATGTTGGTGTAAGCATGAGGATCTAGCCTTAAGTCTTGGGTATTGCAATATAAAAGAGGAACGCTTCATTCAAATTACTCGTACAGTTATAGAGTGGCGAGTAAAGAATGGCGCGCTAAAATGTAACGCGTGTTAACAGGGTGTTAACAAAGCCTAATTATAATTAAGATTATGAACAATGAAAAGATATGGCAAAAGCAAAAACACTATTGATCGCGGTAAGGCCAAACAATTTTGTGTTGTTGTCCACGTCCGCCCGACCGTGTGCCATGGGGGCGAACGTATTATTGTGTATTTTCGATTATTTTTTTAAAACAACTTTTTTAGCAATTTGAATTGCCAAACGGACCGTTTTATCCCTGATTTCGTATGACATCTTCAATCTGGTCTTTATAACACCATCCCCCAATCCCAATGCGCAATCCCATGTAACATGATGTATTGCATGAACTTGGGTATTCGTATAATGTAAGTTTATATTTTAATCATTATTTGGACTTTAAAAGAACTGCAGATACAATTAACATTGAAATCATCATTAAGTATCACTTCAATAATGTTTAAATTTAATCAAATGTGATGCGATCTGTGAAAACCCGTCGGATGTCGCAAAATGTGAAATAGGTGTTATGGGTTTTATATTTTTCTCATATTTTTTGATGAAACAGTCGCATTGAAGTCGTCGCGGGCCAACGTTGGCTTGCTAACCATTTAATTGCCTGCCGACCAAGTGCCAATGCCAATGCGACAATATTGGAACTTTATGTTAAAATCTGCCACAGCAGGAGACTGGCAAAGAGATCGAAATCAGCAGTGTGAAGGTGGCCGAGAGTAAAGCAGCAATGTCTGGACTTTAATTCACAGTATTCATGCCGAATTTATATTCCCAAACACATCCGTATTTAAAGAAATAACTTGATTTAAAAATTTATAAAATCCGACCGACCGACCCTATACCTTTTGAGGACCCTCAATGGAAAACAAACAATTTATTTTTGTTGGCCCTATCCACTCGTTGTTATGAGGTATCAAACGACGAAGATGAAATGTGCACATGAAATGCATATCTCAGATTTTCGATTAGCCAATATCAAAGCACCTGGTCAGGGACTTATTTTTTGAAAATTTCATTTTATAAACAGAAATGTGTTAAATATTGTAAAATTGCCATAAAATAACCAACACATTTGGCGCGCGCCGGTTTTGGGCACCCCCGCCCCGCTCTCAACAACAACAAAAATCGGACACCCCCTCCCCCCCCCCCCCCCATTGATAAAAGAGTAAAGGAGTTATTCAGTGTGGTAAAAACCCTGCAGTACGTAAGGTTATGACATTTTTTGAAACTGCAGAATTTTTCAGGATTTTTTCCCAACAATTCCGTGTAAACTTCAATTAAGTCTATACCTATTAAGCCAAACGACTAACCGCGCTACAGCGCCATCAAGATATGATCACACAAAAGTTAAAGTTCCCGGATGAGCTCATTAAAATAGCCACAGGGGTGTGTCGCTGAGCTTGCCGATTGGAAGCCACTTTTAAAGTATAATTTGGTCAGCATATAGAATTGGTGGCGCTATGCTATTCATTTTGGGATAGGAAAATCCTATTTAATACTGTGCATGTAAAAATTACAGGTCGCGTTACCAGTTACATAGCGCCATCTACAATAATCGACCCAGGGAAATAAGGTCAGTTGGGCAGATTTGAGTGCTGATTCGTCAACAGCCCTGGCAAATATGCAATGATTGTAAAGTGCAGAGCGCTGCCATACATACATGTACAACAACGGTATGGTCTAAAGTGACAAAATGAATTCAAAATGTATAAAACAAACAATGGCATGTGAATTACAGGGCCGTAAGACACTTTTTACAAAGGGGGGCGTTTTCAAAAAAAAATCACCGGAAGATTTTTGTGAGTGAAATATGCGCGCGTAGCGCGCAAAACTTTTCGAATTTGCACCTATTTTTTGCACGATCGAGGTACATTTTGGCTCTAAACAAACTTGTAGCAAAGAATATTGCATTTTGGGAAGACAAATGCGCGCGTAGCGCGCAAATTTTTTTCATCTGTGTACACATTTTCCGGGGAAGATTTTCAAAGGGGGGGGGGGCGATCGCCACCATCGTCCCCCCTTCTTACGGGCCTGAATTATCATGTTTCAGGCTTGCAAAAACCGTCCAGCATATAAATCTTTTATCATAATTTTCGAAACCGCACAATTCCCCCCCCCCCGGAATTTTTACAACGATTCCGTGTAAAATTCAATCAAGTCAGCAGACGATAAAAGTCAACGACCAATATTGTCCGCTCATGGAAAAATGTAGTTCCCGAAAATGGCTTCACGATGCGAAGTTTCAGCCCCTGGCCTATGTCCGCCGCCGTCTGTAACTGATAAAGACCAAAGCAACACTGTATACAGGGTGTCCCAGAAAACCTGCAACTTATTTTGACAGAGCTCTAGTTTGACTTTGAAGCCATGGGTTTTAATCACGTTTATACATTCTCAAAACCGCAGGAGGATCTCATTCACATTTACGTGGTGAAGTGATAATTGATTAATCTGTCATCAAATTATGTGCGTGTAAATGGTACAGAAAGGTATCGAAAACCTGTTCAACCAATTTGACGGGAAATTACTGTTCTACTGTTCAGTCCAGTTCACCACGACTTGCTGCGAATGACGGCGTTTCAGTATCACTTTCTCACTATAGATGGATTGCAATCATGTTTACATTCTGGAAGCCTTTAAAATCTCCAAAATTGTGGATAAATAATTAACATTGTTAAATTGGATTTGTAATAAAGGACATCAAAAATCAGTTCAACCATGATTCAGCCGATTTGACAGAAAATTGTACTGCTACATTGCTATGCAGCTTTTACTCAATATGAACCGTAGACAAATCTGCTCATACGAATTTCTGTTAATATAATGGTAATGGGAATGGTGAAGAAGCAACATCCAGTATTTTCTTTTAAATTCACAAAGTAAAGTGTATTAAAATATAAGCACGCTTGCTCAAATCGCAACAATGATATAATAAGAAACACAGTGACATGTGCTACACTATGTTTTACGACGTGCTTACAACACGACGATCGTCAGGCTACTGCTGGAACTATTTATTCTAGTGATTGATTTGGGCCGGGGATTTGGGGGTTTGGTACCGACTATATTAATGAAATACATATTTAAAATCTCATATGTATGTATGTATTTATTGTTCAATATTGCACATAAACAAATATTATTTATTTACAATCATAAAGAGATGAACGAAGCGTTTGCTGGTCAAACCATATCGAGTGGTTAACAGCGCTGCACAGCTGCAACACCGTCGATTTCCGTGAAATTGGTTGAATGTGTTTCTGACCCGTTGACCATGCGTAATTACCAACCGATTGTAACATCTTGGATTTTATGTTATAAATAAAATGTAGAGATTCTAAGATTTTCCGAATGTGCAAACACGATTGTAACGCGGTCTGTAAAAGTAAAAATAGAACTCCTTCAAAATAAGTTGCAGGTTTTCTGGAACACCCTGTACATGAACCTTCCCAATCCACATTAGACAGTAGGCGTGTACGAACTTTATCTACATATCATATCTCTAGCATCGATCAGCAACTAGAAAAATGATAACTGAATCTCAGTGGTCAGGTGGTGTGAGTATATAGTACCATTTCGTTTCAGTGGCAGCAGGGGAATCAAGCTTCAAAATAATTTTGTCAAAAGATAAAATAATAATAATTTCAACAATGGCTGCTAATAAATTTTTGGGGCAATATCAGAACGTGAAGACGGATAATCTGGATCCATACATGAGAGCGCTAGGTAAGATCTAATATAATTCACACTACTACTACTACTAGTACTACTAAACAATAAATTCACCCCTGTTCGCGGTATATATATTTTTTAATATCTTTTATTGTTTATTACTATCATAACTTTCACAATTCACATACATGTAGTTTCATTGTATTATCGTTACATGTATTAACACATAATTTTCACATTTCACATAGTTTCATCATGTTTACATTTCATATCAAATACATGTATAACACATTCACATATGCTTTTCATCATGTTTACATCATTGCATTACATCGTATATCATGTATAGCACATTTTCATATGCTTTTCAGCATGTTTATACATTTTCATATGCATTTTTGGCATGTTTACAATCATGTTCACATAATTTCCACGTCATGTTTACATTGCATATCATTACATAACATTTTCATATGTTTTTCAGCCTGTTTACATTGCAAATCATATAAGCAAATTTACATATGCTTTTCAGCATGTTTACACATTTTCATTTGCTTTTCAGCATGTTTACATTCACATAATTTTCATGGTTACATTTCATATCATTGTATATCATATGCTTTTCATTCATGTTCATATGCTTTTCAGCATGTTTACATTGCATATCATATATAGCACATTTTCATATGCTTTTTCGCATGTTTACACATTTTCATATGCTTTTCGGCATGTTTACATTCATGTTCACATCATTTTCATGGTTACATTTCATATCAATTACACGTATAACACATGCTTTTCATCATGTTTACATTGCATATCATTACATAACACATTTTTATATGCTTTTCATTCATTACATGTTCACATATTTTTTTACATTTCATTGCTTTTCATTACATTTTCATATGTTTTCAGCATGTTTATTTCAGAGTTTCCAATTTTAAGTTCTAAATATAAGACACTTTTTTGTTGGTTTAACTTTGTATTTATTTATCTAATTTGCTAATGTTGAATAATAAGTTATCATGTTGTCAAATTGTATAGTAATGTGACTACAAGCTACTTAATTCCAACATTTATGTCAGTCGTCTAACTCTGAGCTCATGCAATAATAACGCAACTACATTTGGATGCTTTCCATATTTAAACTTGCTAATGCACATTTTGGCCACAGAAATAATCGTATTGCTTACATTATTACATTTCTTGTTACCCTTAAAATAACCAAAAAGAATATCTGTCACAGACACTTTTACTTTTTTTCCTGTTACGTCAGAGAGTATTGTATTAATTTCTAACCATACTTTTCTTACATTCTTGCAATGAAAGAAAAAATGTTCCAGATACTCCTTTTCGTTACATGTTTCACATAAATCATTGTTAGCTTTACCCATTTTAAGTAGTAATATTCTAGTCGGATAAATATTGCAAAGTATTTTCCAATTCATGGTTACCAGTTTGGCTTCTTTTATTGAACATGTTGCATTTCTCCATATATCACTCCACTGAAAAACATAGTTGGGGAATTTTGTCTCCCAAAAACGTTCACTTATTGGTCTAACTGTTATTTTTGATGTCAATATGCCACGCGGTATATTTGTATTGGTCCCCCCATCAAAGAAGATTTCGTGTGCAGCCGAGCATGCTTAGCAATTAATTTTAATGATAAATTACCAATTAGTAGTATTTTAAATTAATTTTCAACATAGCAAATATTTTCACGACTTATAAATATTTGACTTTCAATGACAAATGAATGAATGACAAATTAAATGACAAATTAAATGAATAATTTTAAATCAATAATTAGTCATTAAATATGAATGACAAATGAAATGGTAATCAAATGACTAATCTTAATTTGTAATTTCATTGATAATTAGTCATTTAATTTGTCATTTCAATTGTCATTCATTAAGTTGTCATTAAATATATTTCAGTCAAGGAAATGTTTGTTACGATGAAAATTAGCTAGACACACCCTACATTGTTCTTTTAGCATCACAAATAAATGTGCACCATTATAGAATATTTCTTGAATATTTCAGAAAAAAACATTGGGCCAGGAAAATGGGTGTGTGTGAGGTTCACTCCGTGTTTGACACTGTTATAACCAGGATTGACCGGCGGGCAATCGATCACACAGTGCAGCTGTTTCTCCATTCCATAAAATCCCTTTACATTCATATCCCCCACCCATGCATGACACTTTAAATTTGAATTAGCCCGCCCATTGAGGGGAAATGCGCAGTGATCAACACGGGACTGATACGGCGTATGTGCTTGTTAACAATTGGTGTTTTCTTCCGCGTAGTGTATGTGAAAATGGCGCTAATCATGGTTTATCTTTGTTATTAGGTGTTATGTTTGGTATCAAAATGTGCCGGAAAGATTCATTCAAATGTCTATCTAGCCTGTTTGGTAATTTTTTTATTGAAAGTTACTTTAAATGACCTAATCAAAATGTACGACTTGCTTTTGTTGAGCACTTTAGTAGATCCCGCCTGACTCAAATTGTTCACGTTGCGTAGCAGTACTTGGTTTCGCCACGGGTGATTGCTCTGCTGTCTGTTCAATAGCTATGGTTGACCCGTTAGCGTTCGAGATGCCCGCGCTACCGTCGTTCTTTACAGTTAGTTTTTTCCTACTCCGAGTCGTCATTCCAAACAAAATGTAGCATAAAATAGTCTACGGATGTTGGCAAACACTATGATGTACACAATATAGCCACACAATGAAATAACTACGGCAAATCACGTCTGGATTGGCTAGCAAAACCGGACCGGCGATGAAGTACGTCTTATCTGCATGCCGCCATTGATATTTTATCTCAGTGCCTTGACAAACCTAAAGCTAGTCCAGCCAGTTTGACTAACCTAAAGCTAGTCAAGTCACCTGGTCTAATAAGCTAGTCCAGCCACAGACTAGTCCAGCAGAACAAATCAAGCTAGTCTAGAGTAAAGTTAGTCCAGCCTGTGTCTGACTAGTTTAAGTTTTCAGTGTTCATTAGTTGATCCAGACAGATATGTATCTCTCTGATCCAGACAATAAATTTCTTTTCAAATTTATGAGGTATGGGAAAACCTTATAACATCGTAAATAAACACGATTTTGTTTGTGTATTAATACTTGTGCTGTGACGTAGCCAATATTTTACTCAACTCTTATGCTAATTTATTTTCGATTCCCCAACTGAAGTCTTGAAATGGGATTTAAGTAAAACCCCTTAATTCCCGAATAGGAAGGGGCGGACATACGGGAACTTTGAGTTATTTTTAGCAAATTTGCTAGGCAACCAGTGTTTCAGAAACAAAACATTCCATGCACGCACTCAACGCTGAGCGTTACGCACTTGATCCGCAGTAGGCGCAATGTGCGGTTGCCTTAATTGATTGATCTGCGCATGTTGTTTTTGTTTTTGTTTTCACCGGCGTTTGATTTGTTTTCACCGCCGTGACGTAGGTCCGCCCCAACCTATAGGTGCAATTCTCCGAATAATAATCAAAATTAGGCTGTACCCCACCCCCTGGATACGCCCTGTACTGATTATCTCCTCTAAAGTGGGTTGATCTCCTCGACCAAATGTCATAGTTAATTCTGTTCGATTTGTCCTATATAGCCTAATTGTGAGGTCTGACGTTGTTTTCCGTTAATAGACTTTTGTCTCGCGAAGTGAGTATTTGACTACTTTAGATTATGAAACAAACCAGTACTGGTACATGTTCATTACGCTCGTTGCAGAGATAATATTATTTTCCAGCAAGGTCACATCATGGATCCAGTGTGTGCTTTGTACTTCAGCATTGTGTTAAATAGGGCCACCCAAATCGTCAAGTACAATTGGTTTCATTGGTTCACAAAGGCCACCCACACTATAACCATAGACGGTCCCGTCTATGCTACGAGGGTCATTCAATAAGTTCTACCTCCTCCTTCATTACATCGCTAATATTAATGTCAATCTCATGACATTTGTCATGATTATAGCTCCGAATCATAGCTACAAATATGTAGTAAATGATAGTTGATAACTGTTTTAGTTTTGTTATGACGCGGTCAAAGCCAGAGATAGATTTTGGACAACGGACACAGAAAATCACCTTAAAAATATACACATGTTTTCGGGTGTTTTTTCGTATTGTATGGTTAGATATAAAAGCATGATTTAAATACTGAAAATGGAAATGAATGAATGATATCTGAATATATTACAGTATTATCATGTATAGATAAGATTGTAAACAATATTAACGCTTGTACGCTTGCAAATAATGTACTATCAACTCTGTATTGCTATGCCTTTGGCATACCAGAATACTGCCATTAGTCAAATTTTCGTTGTTACAACTCAAGCCACAATGATGCCTCGAATGTTAGATCTTTACCATAATAGTCACTTTATGAGTTTTACTAATGTGCAACTTAAGAATAGTCAATCAGGTAGTCAATGATAGAAAATTATCGCTTTGGCAGACTTTAAATCCCTCCATTTAGCTCGATATATTGAAGATCGCTTAGTTATCATGAAAGTCAAATATGACTTTTACAGGGTTCTCTAGAGGGGTAAACTTAATGGTTGTACTGACCTGGATCTGGCTAATCATAGGGCATGTTTTTTTCCAAACCAATCAGTAAACTTTATTGTTTACAGTCTTTTAAAAAAATATCTGACATTCAGAACGGTTATAATTGACCGATAGGTATGTTTTGCCACTTACAATAGGCCAATTGAAAAGCATTTCGGCAATATTTTGCTGTTTTTCATCCGTTTCCGTCACACTAAATCGAGGTTTGGTTCTCACTGCATGTCCGGAAAAGTACAACCAGTGCTCAGATCAATTTTCATTGGATTTGTAGCTGAGGTTCCAAGCTACAATCGTGTGATATTTGATAAAACTGGCTCATATAATAATAAAGTTATGAGGTAGGAGGTAGAACTTATTGAATGACCCTCGTATAACGCACAACCCTGTCAACCAATTATAACAGCTGAAGTTCAACTATTTCCAATTATCTATACGCTGCCTGTGACAATTTTGCAGGCATATACCATACCATATCATGCAAGGAACAACTTACGCACGTATAATAGTCCCGTCACTCACCACGGTATAGACTTATCAGTGGTGATCAACAGGTCATGTGAGATTTGGGTTTATAATTGTATCTTGGCGATAGTTTTATCATACTCCAATCCTGGCCTGGTTATCTCACAGTCAACTACTAGCTAGATGTATAAAATACATCCTCCTGACCACCAGCCATGACCAGCCTTACATTATATTTTTCCATTGCATTATCAGTCACAGATCATACTGTATCTGCTATACACCACTGTGTACACCGTAAAAAAAAATCATCGTAGAATTTACATGTAAAACACTGTAAAATTATGGGAATATAACAGTATTTTACCGTTTCTAAAAAAACCGGTCAAATACTGTATTTTTCACACTTGATTCTTTAAGCCACAATATATCTGAAAGTGCATGTTTTGTTATGACACAGTTTTCTTTATGATACTCTTCATTTATTTCTACATTCAAACTTAACCACCTCTATAAGCATGATAAGCGAGGATTGTGTTTTTAACACTCTTCTTGTTTTGCTGAGATATAGCGCTAGTCGTCAGTTTCTCGCCATTGATGCAATCGACTTTTGGGTCACAGACAGGCCATGGTATAAAGCGTGGCAAATAACAAAGTTCAAGTAGCGATTGTCCATGAGATACGATGACGATAATTCAATGTACATTATTAGATAAAAATGGCTGAGAAGCAGCCAGTTATTAATTCACGGCGTGCCTTGTTAAGGTCTGGTGAGCATGAAGCTGCTCAGGGGAGGCGAAAACTTTATCTTACATACACTTTAAGCAAATAGAAACACAATTTCACAATTTAATGTTTTTTGGTTTGTTTAATTCTAAAATAAAAGTAAACACAACTAGAGTAATATATTAATTTGCAATAGACAGGCAGCCTAAGAATGTGATACATTTTGAATAGTCAGATAGTGTGCCATCTCCTTCAATCCTTCCCAATGAATAGGTAATCGCATGATGAAGAGGTAATTTAACAGTCATGTTACACTTGCTGTGGTTACTATGGCACAATCTCAATAATCAAGCTACTGTATGTCAAACACTGACTGATAGTATTATATGCGCTTAATTGTATATGGTCAAGGGTAGGTGTTTCTTTTGCTGGGTATAACTAGGTTAAACTGAATTCAAGGGTAGTATTATATCGGTATTAAGTGACAAAGCCTACAAAATGTCAATAAAGTGTACATAAATTCTCCATCAATAAATCATATTATTTCATTCTCTATTGTCATCGCTCAGGTGTCAATATGGTACTGCGCAAAATCGGCAACTCAACTTCACCTCAACTACTAATGGAACATATAGAGGGTGACCATTACAAAACCGTAGAATGGTCCACCCTCAAAACACATACATGGGATTACACACTTGGTGTCGAATTTAAAGATAAGACCGTCGATGGCAGGCAGGTGTTGGTAAGTTGTTTGGGGCAAATTATTCTATGCAATGGTATGGTACTACACTGAGAAAAGTACGCATTATTACTACAACATAGTTGATACAAAATTGCAGCAAATTCAGTTTTCATTGAGATGTGAGCTCAAATTGGGAGGCCAGACATTAGCATGCACAATCTAAAAGGCGCAGTACTTTCTGCGTCACACGGTCGACATGTTTCTTTGATCGAGAGGATCCGATCCGGGAGGGACCGGATGAGTGGCATTGTCTGTAGTCGCATTGGTATTACTACGCTGCTGCACCCTGGATCCCCGGGCCAACTCATCCATCTATGGATAAGTTGTGTGGAGCCCATTGATGCAGGGAACCAGCATATGGTATTACGTGCACGACATCGTAATGCGTTCAATAGAAATACGCGCTGCTGATGTCACTCCCAACTTGAGAAAATTATCATCTCATTTTCAAGTTCAAAGTTTTATTTTTTAGAGTTAAACCCTATTATGAAGGTCAACGAATTGTCAAAATTTATATTATTGAGGGTTGAGCGCCAGAAGGCCGTAACTCAACTTTTGGGCAAAATGAGATTTTGGTACCAAAATAATCCATATAGGCCTAACCTAGATATTCAGAACCATAAAGAGGTAACTCATAAACACTCTTAATTTGACTAAACTAGAGTTATAATGTAAGTTGGGTGCTACAGTGTATTGTAATGAGTCCCGAATATTTGAAAGTTGATTATCTCAGAATAGCATTTTTTGAGTTACGGCCTTCTGGCGCTCAACCCTCGATATAGCCCTAAACTATGCAGAAGAAATCTGCCGACTTTAGGGGACGAAAAAAGAAACCATGTCGGGCGCAATACCGTATTTACCGACCCCCCAAATATATTTCCTGCCCCCAGTCCCCCCCCCCATAAAAATTTAAAAAATCAAAAAGGTTAAAATTTGACCAAATTTTAGCATAAAATATCAAATTTTGGCGCGCTGCGCGCACATTTTATCACCATATTAGGTATAATTATACCAAATTTTGCAATTTGCTTACCAAATTAGTTAAAATTAGACCAAATTTGACAGTTTTAGCGTAAAATGGCAAAAAAATGCGCGCACTTTTTAATTCTTGCCCCCCTAAATCGTTTCTTGCCCCACCCCCAATTTATGATGCTGGTGCCGCCACTGCAGCGAGGAAGGGGGGGGGGGCATACATTTAATTTGTGGACCATTGGTGGGGGTGGGCCGGGCCGCGATGCTCGTTACCGTAAACAACATTTCATACCTGACGGAGTAAAGCGCATAGCACATGTACATTGTACAGCAATACATTTATACAGTGAGTGTGTACGGTTAATAAATTCGCGGCCGGGCCTTCTGGCAGTTATGCAAATCCCTCTGTTGGTTACGCCCCCAAAGACGCTGTATTTGGGTGGTTGTTGGTAATTTAAGGTGAGCTCTGAATTTACAAATCAAGCTAATATTAATTAATTAATTAATTTTAATGCCAATGTTAATTTTCTTTCATACAGACAACAATGGAAATGGTCGGTGAGACGTTGGTACACACTGAAAAACCAGCAAATGGTAAAGGCAAATCACCATCTTACACGTGGGAACTATTACCAGATAATGACCTCAAGCTTGTACGTATAATAACGCCTAGGCCCAAAAAAAGAAGAAGTTTGTTTCCAGTAACAAGTCAAATTCACTTGTTAGTCAAATCTGTGCATTTCTGTTACTCTTTATGCTCCCTAGTAATAAATGGGATATTCGACGCGGATTTTTACTTTCGTGTTTGTCGTATGTGGCCAATCGCCATCTTGAAACATGCTGGACACAATTTCGACAAAAGATGGCGCCCTATAATAATAAAGCGTCTCAATGAAATGCGCGCGCACTACTGGAAACAAACTTGTTGTTTTTGTTTGGCCTTACATGATTTCGACCCATAGCTTACAGAAGGTTTAACCCTACAGTATGTAGGTATAAGGTCATCTAAGAAATTAAAAGTTAGGTCAGATTGAATCCCCCCAGCTGGGTCAAGAACCCGCACGTCAGACCCCCCCCCCCCCAAAGAAAAACAAAAACCAAAAAACCAAACAAACCACAACCCCCACCACAAAAACAACCAAAACACCCCTATCTCTTTCATTTACCAAATACAGGGTGAGTCAAAATATTCAGGTCCAGATTTAAAAAATATCAGGAAAAATACTTGTTGTCAAAAGATTGATCAATATTTTCATTGATTTATAGTAGAAACGCTTCCTTGTTTTTTATTTTGTTTATCAACAGACATACAGAATACATGGCGAAGACGTGGAATGCGTGAGATTATACAAACGTGTGAAATAAACTACACTTCAGAAGTCATGGCACACAAAACGACTCACTCCTACAGGTAATCACCGCCAAACGAGGACCTTGACGTGTTACTATCCAAACGAGGACACACCGAACTGGCAAACCGAGGACAAAATGGCGATGTGTATCACACCGCCAACCAGACAGTGCACTATCCAACAGAGGTCCTCGGTTGCAGGTGTGTCCACGGTTGGATGGTGTGTATTCACACTAAGGTCCGCGATTGACGGTGATTACCTACGCAGAAAGCAAGATGATTGCAAACGTGTGAAATAAGCTACACTTACTTACACAAAATCAGATGTATAACACGTTGAACGATTCGGAAAACATGGGGAAATAATTATGTAATTCCATTCACTTTCTACGTTTCATTATGGAATAAAGTATATTAAAATATGAGATGTGGAGGGTATTGCATAATTATGCCAACGTAAACATGAGGATACAAACACGTGTGAATCTTATACATGTACAAAATTAGAAGTGTTAAACGCAAAATGGACATCATGGAGTCATTTAACGGTTATCTTTTATAACTATGATTCACATCATCGGCGGGGGACGGGATGGTATGGGGGGGGGGGGGGGTGGGGGTGGCGTTGGCAGACTGAGCTACTGAGCCCTGTGAAACATATATTTTTATATCCTCGTCTTCGAGATTATTGGCTTGGGTTCCTATATGAACCCGCCCTCACCTTTTACCAACGTAAAAACAAAATGAATACCAACACAAAAATGGTTTTAATAGTAGCTTATCTAAGGTCAGTAATCGGTATCAAAAATCTTAGATAAACATTAAAGATCAAATTTAGTATATTAAAGTTATGATGATTCTGGTTTCTTATGTCATCATAAATTTAAGAATAGCCTATCCACTAGATTATTATGAATAAGGTCTCAAATTACGGGAAGAAATTTGCTCATTTAATGTATATTTTAGAAGTTAACATAAGTTAACATTACTAGCACCTGGTCAGGAACTGTTTGTGTTAGTTGTATAACAGCTACTCTGATACTGTTTACATGTACCACGTGCATGTCGTAATAAAGCTATGGGAATGCACCTCAAGTTCAAAGCTCTCAATAATACAAACTGAACGTAAATGTCCATTTGTATAGATATACATGCTAACTTCAATCAAGTCAGCAGACGATAAAAGTCACAATATTGTCCGCTCCTGGAAAAATGTAGTTCCCGAAAATGGCTTCCCGATGCGGAGTTTCAGCCCCTGGCCTATGTCCGCCGCCGTCTGTAACTGATAAAGACCAAAGCAACACTATACAGGGTGTCCCAGAAAACTTATTTTGACAGAGCTCTAGATTGACTTTTAAGCCATGGATTTTAATCATGTTTATACATTCTCGAAACCGCAGGATCTCATTCACATTTAAGTGGTGAAGTGATAATTGAGATCGATTAATCCGTCATCAAATTATGCAGTGGCGGTAGCGTCCGTCATTGTTATGTGCGTGTAGGGGTGCGTTCATACTCGCGTCGTTGCGTATCGGTCGACGTCGACGGACAAAAGTTGGCATTGCTCGCGCACCGATATCCGTCGACGTCGGCCGATGCGCAACGACGTGAGTATGAACGCACCTTAAATGGTACAGAAAGGTATCGAAAACCTGTTCAACCAATTTGACGGGAAATTACTCTACTTCAGTCCAGTTCTCCAAAATTGGGAATAAATAAATAACATTGTTAAATTGGATTTGTAAACTTACGGCCTTCAGTTTCACTTTCTCACTATGGATTGCAAATGCAATCATGTTTACATTCTGGAAGCCTTTCAAATCTCCAAAATTGTGAATAAATAAATAACATTGTTACATTGGATTTGTAATCACGTGTGATAAAGGACATCATGTCAATAATCAGTTCAACCATGATTCAACCGATTTGACAGAAAATTGCACTCCTACATTGCTATGCAGCTATTACTCAATATGAACCGTAAACAAATCTGCTCATCCGAATTTCTGTTAATATAATGGTGATGGTGAAGAAGCAACATCCAGTATTTTCTTTTAAATTCCCAAAGCAAAGTGTATTAAAATATAACTTATAAACACGCTTGCTAAAATCGCAACAATAACATAATAAGAAACACAGTGACTTGTACTACACTATGTTTTACGACGTGCTTACAACACGACGATCGTCAGGCTACTGCTATTATGGAACTATTTATTCTAGTGATTGATTTGGGCCGGGGATTTGGGGGTTTGGTACCGACTATATTTATAAAATACATATTTATTGTTCAATATTGCACATAAACAAATATTATTTATTTACAAATCATAAAGAGATGAACGGAGCGAGCGTTGCTGGTCAAACCATATCGAGTGGTTAACAGCGCTGCACAGCCGCACAGCTGCAACACTGTTGATTTCCGTGAAATCGGTTGAATGTATTTCTTACCGATTATGACATCTTGGATTTTATGTTATAAATAAAATGTAGAGATTCTAAGGTTTTCAGAATGTGCAAACACGATTGTAACGCGGTCTGTAAAAGTAAAAATAGAACTCCTTCAAAATAAGTTGCAGGTTTTCTGGGACACCCTGTATTTGAATCTTCCCAATCCACATTAGGAAGTAGGCGTGTACTAACTTTATCTACATATTATCATATCTCTAGCATTAATCAGCAACTAGAAACATGATAACTGAATCTCAGGTGGTGTGAGTATAGTACCATTTCGTTTCAGTGGCATCAGGGGAATCAAGCTTCAAAATAATTTTGTCAAAAGATAAAATAATAATAATTTCAACAATGGCTGCTAATAAATTTGTGGGGCAATATCAGAACGTGAAGACGGACAATCTGGATCCATACATGAGAGCGCTAGGTAAGATCCAATATAATTCTGTACTACTACATGTATACTAGTAGTAGTACTACTAAACAATAAATTCACCCCTGTTCACGGTATATTTTTATTGGTCCCCATTAAAGAAGATTTCGTGTGCAGCCGAGCATGCTTAGCAATTATTTGTTAATGAAATTACCAATCAGTAGTATTTTTAATTAATTTTCAACGTAGCAAATATTTTCACGACTCACAATATTTGATTTTCAATGACAAATGAATGATTGACAAATTAAATGACAAATTAAAAGAATAATTTTTAATCAATAATTAGTCATTAAATATGAATGACAAATGAAATGGCAAATAAATGACTAATCTTAATTTGTTATTTCATTGATAATTAGTCATTTAAATTGTCATTTCAATTGTCATTCATTAATTTGTCATTGAATATATTTCAGTCAAGGAAATTTTTGTTACGATGAAAATAAGCACGAAACATCTACATTGTTCTTTTAGCATCACAAATAAATGTGCACCATTATAGAATATTTCTTGAATCACAAACCTGCCATTTTTTATAACAAGTTTTTAATTTGTGAAATAAGACCACATTTTTGACGAATTAATATTCTCTGTGCAGCTGATAATTAGTTTAGCCTGTTTAAAACCCAGTCCTACTGAGACGTGTTTGTGACACGGATTACTCCCGGGGTTTACTGAGGGGACACCCCTAATAAAATCTAAACAGAGATGCAGAGTATACTTATTTTGGTACCATGGTATAGCTAGAGGTCTCCTCTTTCCATACATACCAAAACAAGTACAAACATCTAACGCATGACGTCACTAAACATGGCGGACTTCAAAATGCCGTTGTATTCGTCTGTACAGTGAAATATCGGCCAAAATTTAACATTTTCGAAAAAAGGTCCAAATATCGGAATATTTTGCTTATAAGTGAGGGAAATCAAGTTTCTAACATATGCTATAATTTTCAGGACCATACTTTTAAGATATTTTTTAATATTGTAAAGTGGCACCCCCCTTACCCTCGGGCTTTAACGGCTTACCCTACCCCGGGTAAGGTGGTACCCTCAATTTTTTTCTCGTTATTGTCTTTTGCGTTTCCGCGGGGGGGGGGGGGGGGGGGGGGGGGTGTGATTATAGAACGACGGTTAACACAGACCTTCTATGGTACATATAGGCATAACTAGATCACATGATATATGGCAAAGAAATTGAATTCCAACTAAAACGTACATGTTATTCAAAAAATAAAGTCTTTAAGAAAAACAGGAGAGGACTGAATTGAATTCACATCCATTGTACTATTTGCAGCAGAATCTTATTAAAAACCCTCGTTTAACATATGATGGTTCTTTATTACAATGAAACGTTCAACGGAAACCATAAACTACTGGTCAATGGTCATGTGATAAAAGTGAAGCATGCTGGTGTTGCTCAAGAAATCTTCTTTGGGTGCCAATGGGAATCAGTTTGGCGTGAGGGTAGCAGTTTAAATTGAAAGATAATCTCTTGTACTTTGCTCAGGATATTGCAAAATATTGATTTTCGATTGTACCGAAAATGTATCACGTTAGGATGGACACACGTGCTCGATCAGAAAGCGAGCGTCCGGGCTGAAAATAGAGGTGGCGCTGTTTAAATGATCATATCGTAAAATCTAATTGGAAGGCGTGACACTTCTTGACGATTTTATGAAATTTTAATATTTGTTAGAATAAAGCATTCGAGACATTCCAAAAAGAGTTACTAAGGACCCTTGGTGTAATTCATTCATGCGTTAGACTGGTGTTAAGCCTCTATTACTGAATAAAGCTGTATAATCCTTTAATCCTTTAACACAGTATAATAACACAGATTTTGTGCTAGGCTAATTCCGTGTAGAATTACATGAAGGATGAACCCAAAATGGCGACTCTTTTAGCCCTATTTTACATGTAATCCAATGGGCGGTTTATTTAGTGCTGTGCCCCCATAACAGCTATGTGTTGCCAACAGCAAAAGTACAGATGAAAGTTTACCGACCTGTTGAACAGCACTTTCATAAACGCGTACAATAATGAGCTTAATAAAGTTAAGGGAGCGAAAGAGAGAAAGAGGTAGTGAAGAGAAATAAAAATTCCATTGAAATGGAATGGGGGCGATCCAAAAGAAAGAAGCATGTGTTGTAACCATTTTCTGAAGCATCTGTTGCAAACCAAAATACCAGGGAAATGGTGTATGTATTTTCTATAATTCAAAACAAAAAACAAATCAAAACACCACAGTCTAACCACTTATTAGACAAACCCACAGCAATTGGGATGTTTCTCCTATTAGTCAAACAAGATAAGCTATTATGTCTCTCTGTGGGGAGTCTATAAACATCTCTCTGAATGAATCATCAACAGTCTATGCATCAACTAAACAAATATAGCTTTGACTCCATCACAGACTGCAGGACTGTTAAATAAACTGCATAGGTATGTAATTTACAAACATGGCTGCCCCCACTTATGTCTAGAAAGACCTAAATGTGTAATATTTTGCAATCTGATACTATAAGGGTGGCTTCGCCCTCCCCCCCTCCCCCCCCCCCCCCCCCCCCCAAAAAAAGGTTGTCCACTATGAATCTTTTTCATTTTAGATTGATATCATAATATGAACATTATTAATGTTGTTACACAATTCACAAGACACAATTCACAAGAATGGAATGTGAGGAACATGTAGCACGTGATTACATCGACGTCATGAGTCCTGTAAGTTGTACAATTGGTATGGTATTGTGTATTATATGACCAAACGGTCAAGTTGGGTATCAAACTATTCTACAAGTTGTATCTATTAAATATGTTTTGATTTTGATACTGCGAATTATTTTAAGAGGGATAAAAAGCTTTACAAAAAGAGTATCGAGACTTTTGGGACACCCTGTGTTTAACACCATAGTACCGACAACCAGAACGGATCTCTATCATGCCTATCTTCACCCGTTTCGTCCGCCTCGCTTTGCCTGTTGCAGCATGCTGATACGATTCATTAGTTGATACAGACTGAGATATGTAACAATCCCGGGTATAACCGGATAATAACAATTACATTGAAATGGAATGGGGGCGATCCAAGAGAAAAAAGCTTGTTTTGTATAGTGTGAACACGCTCTATATAAGTTGGTTGGTCTTGACCAAATGTCATAGTCAATTCTGTTCGATTTGTCCTATAGGCATATAGCCTAATTGTTAGGTCTGACGTTGTTTCCCGTTAATAAACAATTTGTTGGTGAGGTATTGTAGCGATATTCGTCAGTTACTCGCCATTGATGCAATCGACCGTTGGGTCATGAACAGGTATATATACAGGCTGTCCCAAATTGATAAGTACCCATCGATGCCCAAAGTTTTTGTCATCATCAAAATCGATGGGATTAGGTCCAATGTTTTACATCATTTTTGTCATACTGTACTCATTCATTAGAATTTTAAATCATGAATATCGGATTTATCAAACTCAAGATACACTCCATTATGTAAAACATGGTGATTTCACCTTTTTGGCAAAGTAAGTGCTAAAAATGTGTGTGCTATTACAGCTTGTTTGAAAGAAACTTGTGTATTCTCATAATCTCTTGTCTACTCAATATAATCTTGTGTGTCTTTCTTTTGTAACTGTTATTAGTTTTGGGTGTTCAAATCATTTTAATGATTAACTTAATTGAATTAAGGAGAAGAATCATTAAAATGATTCTTCTCCTTAATTCAATTTACCGGGTAAAAGAAGTTTGTCACACTTGAGTGACCCCATGCATTGTTTTATTTGACAAGTGTTTAGGGACTTTGGTGAATCACTAGTGGCTTAGATTTCATTTTCATATTGGAGAATGGATTTCGTGAGGTTAAACACTAAGGGACTATATAATTTTTACCAAGTTTGCATCCACAATATGAAAAAGAAGTCTAAGCCACTACTAAGTACCAACGACTACGTCTTTACCTGTTTAAATGTCCCTCAAGTTTAGCCTCAAAACTGGCTCATTATAGAAACAAAGCTTGGGGTCGCTCATGCGTGACGATCCATTTTTACTCTTCAAATTGAATCAAAATGAAGAAGTATTAATGGTTTGAACAACAATATGATACAACAGCAGTTTAAAATAGAAAGGAACCAAAGATATTAGCAGACAAGAGATTAAGAGAATGTATAGTTTCTTTCAAACAAGCTGTTTAAAAACAACATTTTTTTGCACTTTGCCAAAAAGGTGAAGTCACCATGTCTAACACAATTGAGTGTAACTTCATTAAAATAAGTCCGATATTCATGATCTAAAATTCTAATGAAAGGGTACAGTATAGCAAATATTATAGAAAAACATCAGATCTAATCTCATTGATTTTGATGATAAAACAATGTATTGAACTTTGGGAATCGATTGGTACTAATCATTTTGGGACAGCCTCTGCATAAGCGTGGTAAATAACAAAGTTCAAGTGGCGATTGTCCATGAGATACGAAGACGATAATTCAATGTACATTATTAGATTAAAAAAGTGCTGAGAAGCAGTCAGTTATTAAATTCACGGCGTGCCTTGTTAAGGCTTGGTGAGCATGAAGGTGCTTAGGGTAGGCGAAAACGTTATCTTACATACACTTCAAGCAAACAGAACACAATTTCAGAATGTAATGTTTTTGGTTTGTTTAATTATAAAATTAAATTAAACACAACTAGAGTAATTAGTAATGCAGTAGACAGGCAGTCTATAATAATGTGATACATTTTGAAAAGTCAGATAGTGTGTCACCTCCTTCAATCCTTCCCAATGAATAGGTAATCGCATGATGAAGAGGTACTTTAACAATCATGTTACACTTGCTGTGGCTACATGGTACACTCTCAATAATGAAACACTTGCTTACTTGCTTAAGGCGTCCCGAAGGGACGAACTTCTGTGATGGTCTTCCACACTGGTCTTTCAAGCATGCAGTTTTTCATGTCCTGCCTAGTTAGTCCTGTATCCTCTGATAAAAGCTTGATGTAATTATTTCGTGGTGGTCCTCTAGCCTTGTGTCCATGCTTGGGTTGCCACAGGAGAACTTTGGGGACTGCTTCCTCTTCCCTTCTGGCACAGAGGCCGGCAAATTTTAATCTCCTCCGTCTTAGCCTCTCTGATATTGGTAGCAGGTTCCCATATAGATCTTTGTTGGTGGTGTGAGATTGCCATGATACATTAAGTGCTTTTCTTAAGAGGCGAGTGTAGCAACCATCCAGCGCTTTTCTCATTTTAGCTGTTAGTGTCCAAGTCTCGGCTCCATAGGTCAAAACAGATTCAACAGTGGTGAAAAACAGCTTTATTTTCAGGTTTCTTGGGAGTTTACTGTTCCATATTTTTGTCATGCTGTTACAGGCTTTCCAAGCTTGAGCCTTTCTTATGTTGAAATCTTGCTCACTACCAGCAATCCAGGCACCAAGGTATTTGAAGTCTTGGACAATTTCAAGATCATTACCATCCAGTGTTTTAATTGGTGTTGGAGCTTCTTTGTACAGCATTGTCTTTGATTTTTTGGCGTTCATCCCAAGACCAACTGTAAGCGCAGCTGCTTCCACCAGATGTTCCCCTGCATCCCGTAGATTGTCAGCAAGGAGAGCTATGTCGTCTGCGAAGTCAAGGTCTGTAATTGTCTGCGGCCCTATTCTCCTACTTTGCCTGGGAACAAGTGTGAAGCCTAGTTGCTCCTCTTTTCCTGCCAATGCCTTCCTCAGTTTAGCCTACATAGTCTAGGATGATAATGAACAAAAACGGTGCTAGTGTATCACCCTGAAGAACCCCTGCTTGAATTTCGAAGTCCTTAGTCCTTAATGAAACACTAACTAATAGTATATGCGTTCAATTGTATATGGTCAACTCACGGGTCGTTTTTTCTTTTGCTGGGGATAACTAGGTTAAACTGAATTCAAGAGTATTATTATATCGGTATTAAGTGACAAAGCCTACAAAATGTCAATTTATTTCATAAATTCTCCATCAATAATTCATATTATTTTATTCTCTATTATCATGCTCAGATGTCAATATGGTACTGCGCAAAATCGGCAACTCAAGTTCACCTCAACTACTAATGGAACATATAGAGGGTGACCATTACAAAACCGTGGAATGGACCACCCTTAAAACACATACATGGGATTACACACTTGGTGTCGAATTTAAAGATAAGACCGTCGACGGCAGGCAGGTGTTGGTAAGTTGTTTGGGGCAAATTAGTCTATGCAATGGTATGGTACTACACTGAGCACTGAGACAAGTGCGCATTATTACTACAACATAGTTCAAGTAATACAAAATTGTAGCAAATTCAGTTTTCATTGAGATGTGAGCTCAAATTGGGAGGCCAGACATTAACATGCATAATCTAAAAGGCGCAGTACTTTCTGCGTCACGGTCGACATGTTTCTTTGATCGAGAGGATCCGATCCGGGAGGGACCGGATGAGTGGCATTGTCTGTGGTCGCATTGACCCAAATTCACAAAGGTGGCTTAACTTTAAACCTAGCTTAAGTGAGGGGTTTAAGCCACGGTCCTAGCTTAAGTCTGGACTTAAGCCGGGACCGTGGCTTAGTCATATTCACAAAGGTGGCTTAAAGTTAAGACAGGTTTAAATAGTGTTAAAACAGGCTTAACTTTAAGCTACAGAAAGGGGTAGTTTAAAGTGTGGATTAACTGTCCTAGACAAAAGTTTTGTGGCTAGTTTGGTGTCTGAATTTCTTGGAATTGTGTCAGACAACGGGAATGCTAGGTCTAAAAGGCCCTATGGATTATAAGAGAGCAGTCAGGGAGTAGAAATAGCTATCAATGAGCAAAATTTGTAAACAAATGAGTGCAGAATTTGCAGTTGAAACCTGTGCCAGTATGCGTACGCGTACGCCGTGCACAAATCAACAGACCAACATAAAAGCCTCTTCTCTCACTCAGGTAGGCCTACGATTAGAATAATTCTGGACATCACAAGTTAATTAGAAGATACACAAAGTACTGTTGTGAGATGTGTCCATGCACCAGGCTACCAGCCTAAACAGTTAATTTTTGACCCCCAAAAAACGTCAGAAAATTAAGTAAGCTTATTTTTATAAAGCTCATTTATTTACCTTGCTAAGTCAGCCAAGATTTATGCTAGGCAAGCATGCTAGGTCTACTCTAAATGGATCTTCTCCATTCCCTTGTATTTGTAGTTTTAAAGTGATGAATTTGATAGTATGGTCTATGCTTTGAGTTTCATTAAAACAGCTCAACAGCAGCCAGTAAAATCAAGGCCATTTTGCTGAAATTTGCAGTGTTTTGTTTGTAGGAGTTCCCACATCAGTTCAGGTGCACCATTCACAACAGATCAATTAAAAACTATCACAAACAGCCTGATACAGGATGAGTTTTCAAAGGTATTATATTAATTTTGAAAAGGCCTATGTTTAGAAAATACTGGTAAGGGCTCAGGTAATAGCTATTTCAATGTAATGGAATTTGCAGTGTTTTGTTTGAAGGAGTTCCCACATCAGTTCAGGTGCACCATTCACACCAGATCAATTAAAAACGATCACAAACAGCCTGAAACAGAACGAGTTTTCAAAAGGCATTATTATATTAATTTTAAAAAGGCCCGTAAGTAGACAAATACTGGTAAGGGTTATAGGTTAGTTATTTTAATGTAGGCCCAGGCCTAAAATGACCACTGATGTAATATTTTGGATCAGGGGTCCCCAGGCCAAAGTCCTATAAATAAATTATAGCCTAGGTCTACCTTCCAAAAAAGTATTATAATTGAGGGGTTCACTGCAAGACACAGTCACGGTGAGTTGCTACATTATGCATTTTTGTAGCGGTGCTTCAGTTCTGAATATAATTTATCCAATTAAAAACATCAAATTAACACCACAATAAAGCAGACTTGACCTTTTTACGGCAAGCACTAGGCCTAGCCTAGTAACAAAAAGCTTTTTCATCTGTGGTTGTTGGTAATTTAAGGTGAGCTCTGAATTTACAAATCAAGCTAATATTAATTAATTAATTAATTTTAATGCCAATGTTAATTTTCTTTCATACAGACAACAATGGAAATAGTCGGTGAGACGTTGGTACACACTGAAAAACCAGCAAATGGTAAAGGCAAATCACCATATTACACGTGGGAACTATTACCTGATAATGACCTCAAGCTTGTACGTATAACACCTAGGCCCAAAAAAGAAGAAGTTTGTTTCCACTAGCAAGCCTGACAAGTCAAATTCACTTGAAATGGTTTTATTTAGTCAAATCTGTGCATTTCTGAGGCTCTTATGATCCCTTAAATGTGATATTCGACGCGGATTTTCACTTTGTGTTTGCCGTATGTGGCCAGTCGCCATCTTGAAACATGCTGGACACAATTTCGACAACAGATGGCGCCCTAATAATATTTGCTTCCGAAATGCACAAGAATAAAGCGTCTCAATGAAATGCGCGCGCACTACTGGAAACAAACCTGTTTTTGTTGTTGTTTGGCCTTACATGATTTCGACCCGTAGCTCACAGAAGATTCAATCCTACAGTTAGTAGGTATAAGGTCATCTAAGAAATTAAAAGTTAGTTCAGATTGACCGCCCCCCCCCCCCCCACAGCTGGGTCAACCCGCACACAGAACACACCCACCCAAAAAAAAAAACCACAACAAAAAACAACCAAAACACCCCTATCTCTTTCATTTACTAAATACAGGGTGAGTCAAAATATTCGGTCCAGATTTCAAAATATCACGAAAAATACTTGTTGTCAAAAGATTGATCAATATCTTCATTGATTATAGTAGAAACGCTTCTTTGTTGTTGTTTTTATTTATCGACAGACATACAGAATACATGGCGAAGACGTGGAATGCGTGAGAGTATACAAACGTGTGAAATAAACTACACTGGCACAAAATCAGAAGTCATGGCACACAGAACGACTCAGAAAGCAAGATGATTGCAAACGTGTGAAATAAGCTACACGTACACAAAATCAGATGTATAACATGTTGAACGATTCGGAAAACATGGGGAAATAATTATGTAATACCATTCACTTTTTATGTTTTATTATGGAAAAAAGTATATTAGAATATGAGATGTGGAGGGTATTGCATAATTATGCAAACGTAAACATGGGAATACAAAAACGTGTGAATCTTATACATGTACAAAATCAGAAGTGTTAAACGCAAAATGGACATCATGGCGTCATTTATCGGTTATATAACTTATCTTTTATAACTTCACATCATCGGCGGGGGGGGGGGGGGGGGGGGGGGGTGGGTGGTATGGGAGGAGGGGCCTTGGCAAACTGAGCTACTGAGCCCTGTGAAACATATATTTTTATATCCTCGTCTTCGAGATTATTGGCTTGCGTTCATATGAACCGGCCCCTTTTACCAACGTAAACACAAAACGTATAGGCCTACCAACACAAAAAAGGTGAAAGTTTAGATAAACATTAAAGATCAAATGTAATATTTTAAGTTATGATGCTCCTGGTTCCTTATGTCATCATATCGTTAAGAATAGCATATCCACTAGATTATTATGAATAAGGTATCAAATTACGGGGAAGAAATTTGTTCATTTAATGTATATTTCAGAAGTTAACATAAGTTAACATTATAGCACCTGGTCAGGAACTGTTTGTTAGTTGTATAACAGCTATACTCTGATACTGTTTTCATGTACCCCCCGGGCATGTCGTAATAAATCTATGGGAATGCACCTCAAGTTAGATACACACATGTAAGCAAACTGACATGTTTTACATCTAAATAAAATCAGAATCTATATTTGGCGTAGACTTGATAGAAATGTTAAAATCTTATTTTCAACGTTGATATTGAGAGCAATGTCATTAAAACAATAATTTTAGTGTTAATTATTGTCTTGTGCGTGAGTTATGTTATATGTACTCGTACATATCATGCATACGAGGATCATTTAATAATCTCTACCTTTTATCTCATAACTTTGCTATAAAATAAGCCAGTCTTATGAAATATTCCACAAATATACCTTTGAAAATCAGCTACACATCCTTAGTAAATTGGCCTGAGTAATGATTGTAAATGTAATTTTCTGGAGATAAAACACTACAATACGGAGAAAATAAAGACGAAAACATGTATTTAGAGTAAATTTCTGTTTCCGTTGTCCAAAATCACTAAACTTTGATTGACGGTTGCTAGGGAATTCCCCGATATGTGAAATACCGCAAGCGCCTTAAAACAACTGATTTTGATTAATCGTACTATACCGGACGGTAATGATCCCATTTCGTCCTTTCCCATTTCGTCCTCTTGCCATTTAGTCCTCCTTTCCCACTTCGTCCTCTCCACAATGGTCCTCTCCCATACGATAATATATAATCTTTTTAGTTTTACGATTCTGCTGTATTCAGTGGCGTGTACACGGGTCAGAGAATCCATTTTTGGCATCAATTTTGACCAAAAATGTTGATTTTTTGAGAAAATCACAAAAAAAATCACTTTTTGACCAATTCTTTTGGGACAAGCTAACAAAATCACTTTTTTGGCACTTTTTGGTCAAAATTTCAAAAAATACAAGTTTAAGTGAACAAAATGAGAGAATCGTCACTAGATTAGTGACATAACATTAGAATCAAGCAATTTTGTGCATTTTTTACTCAAAAATAATTTTGTTAGCTTGTTCCCAAAAAAATGGGTCAAAAAAGTGAATTTTGTGATTTTCTCAAAAATTCAACATTTTTGGTCAAAATTGACGCCACATTTGGATTCTCTGATCCATTTTCTTTCCAAAAATGTATACTTTTGTAAGCATTTGATTAATAGTTCAATAATTACAGCACTCACAAAAATACAAAAATAAAATAAAAAACTTCCTTGAGCCCCCCCCCCCCCCCCCCCCCCCCCCCCCTTGACAGCCGTGGTGTAGTGGCTCTGGTGCGAGAGGTCCCTGGATCAAAACCAGGGTGTGGGGGGGGGGGGGGGCATCGGGGGATATTTTGGTCGATTTTCCACGTTGAAGAACAAATTCTGAAAAAAGTGGGGGTAGAGTTAGGGTTAATCAAATGTATATTAAAGTATACATTTTTGGGTTTGGGTCAGAGAATCCATTTTTGGCATCAATTTTGACCAAAAGTGCACACTATAACTAGCCAGTATACTATCACACACTACTATCAGTAAGAAAATCTACTAGGCTCGTACACCAATATTCATTACTTTACAATTTAAATAAAGCAACAAAATGTTCATTACTTGTACAAGTATAAAGTAAAGGAATATTATTTATGGGCATAATTAATTTACAAGAAAAAACATTATAGAGTCATCACAATTATTAAAATATTAAAATAAATGTTGTTATAATTTAAAAAAAACAGTGAACAGAAGGTCAACCAATCTTGACCTCACAGCAGCGGTGAAGTCAAATCAATTTTACGACCATGCTCTTAATCCCTCCATCAATAGGTGCTAATTGGGTTTTGAATAGACACTTGAGTGGATCAATACTAATCAATCCATAGTGAGGGTTCATTTTCAACATTTAAACACACAAACTTTGAGCTTAAAGTCGACTGAATCTAGAAAAAGTCGACCTATATGAGTAGCATAATCATAAAGAGTAGATATTAAACTTAATTTTGACTGACTCAGTTTTAAAATCGTACGACCAGTTAGCTCACAATAATTGGTTGAAAATTGGGGTCAATTGAGGTCATGAACATTTAGACAAAGCAGTCAGTAGGGGTGTGTCATTTTTATTGCAACTTGATTGGACAAACATTTGCCTGTACAAAATAATAATAATAATAATAATAATAAAACCATACTTATTGAGCGCATAACACAATTAAGTCCCTATGCGCTATCACAAACAAAAAACAAAAACACACAGTAACATGAGTAACAAAAGACAAAACAAAAATAAATTAAACATTAACATTAAATAGGTAAGTTTTTAGCAATGATTTGAACTGTTCAAGAGTTTTGGCGGATTTAACATGATATGGTAAGTTGTTCCAAAGTTCAGCAGAAGCATCTTGAAAAGAACGGCGACCATATGAAGTAGAAGGTGAAGAAACATGCGCAAGAAGATATTTTGAGCCAGAACGAAGATTGCGAGTGGGTTCGTATTGTTGAATAAGATCTTGCAGATACATAGGAGCAAGAGCTCGAGTACATTTAAATGTTATCAGAAGAATCTTGTAGATAATGCGAGATCTGATCGGTAACCAATGTAAGTCACGAAGGACGGGGGAAATGTGACAGCGAATCTTAGAAAAAGTAACAAGTCGAGCAGCTGAGTTTTGAATCCGTTGAAGTTTTGAGATTTGCGTATCAGGGAGGGCATAAAGTAAACTACGGTATTGCAGTTATCGAGTCGGCAAGTCACAAAAGCATGAATAAGTCTTTCAGTTGTTGGCTGATCAAGATAACGCCGGATTTGACCTATCTTATAAAGAGCATGAGAAGCCGCACGACAATTTAATGTTGTTAACATGAACATCCATCATAAGATCGTTTTGAAGGATAATGCCAAGGTTGCGGGCACTGGAAGCTGGCTCAATGTGAGAATCATTGATTTTTGCTGATGAAATCGTAGAATTTTTCCTAAAGCGGGATGTAATATGGAGAACTTCAGTCTTGTCATCATTCAATTTAAGGTCATTAGCTGTGGACCAGGTTTTTTGTGTGATTTTTTCATTGACTAGTTACACTGTGAAGTGTTGATTTCTTTTTTTAAAGAAAATCACAAAAAATCACTTTTTGACAATTTTTTTTGTTTGGGACAAGGTAACAAAATTATTTTAAAGTAAAAAATGCCCAAAATTGCTTGATTATACTATTAAGGCACTAATCTAGGGACGATTTTCTCATTTTTCCTTCTAAAGCCGCTCATTTTTTCTTCTAAAGCCGTATTTTTTGAAATTTTGACCCAAAATGGCAAAAAAAATGAAAAAAATGAAAAAAAAATCACTTTTTGGCACTTTTTGGTCAAAATTTCAAAAATAAAGCCTGAACGTTATGCATCGCATGGCGTAATTGAACAAAATGCTTATAACGTTGTATCATAACATTTTCGAAACTAACTTGCAACTTTATTGCAAGATTGCTACAACGTAAAATTTGTATCAGCTCGTCCGCTTGACCTTGTCAGGAGCCTAGCCATGCTATGGCATGTTAGCAATGGTTAGCAGAAACATTCACACTACTTGGCTGTTTCACCGTCCAAATGAATGCTAAAAAGGTCGACAATGTGTTTTAAATCGCCAATCTGTCGAATATCTCGTCAATACAGTACCGTATATTCATATTGTGTTTCATATTCATATCAATGACAAGCTGATGTGTTCCTCTTTCCAATGATATCTCATTCGTAGCAATCACTTTTTTCAGTGCTTAGCCACTATGTCACTAGATGTATAAAACACATCCTCCTGACCAGCCTAAGAAATGGCTTACATTTATCCATTGTATTATCACAGATCATACTGTAACTGCTAGTACACCAGTAAACAACAGCACGGTGATTTTAGCAGGATACTGGATATTGGATATTGAATATTCCTTTTTTTGTGTGATTTAAGCAGGATATTGAATATTAGGCATTCGATATTAAATTTTGCACATTAAATTAAAATCTTAGATAAAAAGCGTTGGATTTTGGAATTAGAGGGCGCTTTATATTCAAAATTGTCGATTTTTAAGGAGAAACAATAACATGGTATTGACACCTACTGTACATGAGTGTGCTTTGTAAGAAAATGGATTCTATGACATATCGCTTTTTATTATTGAGACGAAATGAATATTATTTGGAAGTTTAAAAAACTTTACCCTGGTATTTTGGAAAATAGTCATTTCTACAGAAAAATATGGTATTGACACCTACATGAATGTACTTTGTGATGTCGCAGAGTTTTCTCACAGAGTACACTCATGTGGGTATCAATACCATATTTCGGATGGACACTGGTTTGGGGCAGTCAGAGTTTGGGGTAAACCGAGGATCTACCATGCCAACTGCTTCATAACGGTGTGGGGAGTTTTCATACCAGATGCCCCAAATTCACCACTATTTCGTCCTCAACTTTGTCGCATCTGTTCAATGAAGTGTATTGACAGCTACAATGTAAAAACATCATTAAAATACTTGAAACAACTGGCATTGTTCAATTACCCTGGTTAAACGATTGTTTAAAATAATACACAAAGGTTGTGTATAGCAAGGTACCTGAAGAAACCCTCTTTGTTTGAAATTGTAAAACAGCATTTTTGCTGTGTTGTAGAGCGATACTCTATTGATTTTTGAGGACAAAATAGTGATGATTTGGGGGTATATCCTTGGTGTAATACCAGGGATTCTTTTAATTTTGGGATAGGAAAGCCCTATACTGTCGTACGTAGCTGCTAAACAGGTCCCGTTTGCATACATTAAAAAAGGCAACAGCGCCACTTTATGATGAACACCAGAATGAAAGGAATTTAAAGATTTGCACAAAGTCCGTAGGACACAAACAATGACAGTATGGTCAATCATTAGCTACGTTCACACAGTGGTTATTCAAAAGCGTAACTTACGCTAAAAGCAATAAAAATTCCACAAATAGTTTCGTTACTCTGACCGCGTGTCCACACACGCTTTACTCCTATCGCTACGCCGCGTAACTTACGCCGATTATCAGCTTTGCTGGTGTAAGTGTTGAAATAGGCAGCATGGCCTTGCTTTAACCTTTGTTTTACAAATCGCAGTGTTGATGCGTGTTCTGATATTTTGGAATTAAATTTAGAAGAAAGGATAATTATATTGTTCGCATTTATACAAATAAAAATTGACTATGCACATCATCATGTTTTTAAATTGTACATCAAAAAGCTTCTGCAAATAGTCTGCCCAAACAACATCTTTAATTTACTTTTGAACTTATGTTCAAAAGAAAATTCAGTTATTTATTTTGATGTATTTTAAAATGTATCGAGATTTTATTTAAAAACCCATTTCGTTATACTACCGGATAGGCATTAATTTTCTGAGTAAGCTTTAGAATACCCTACCATTTTATTCCTCACTGTGTAAGTGTTTGGCGGGGCCCAGTGTATGGGTCGTTCTTTAAAAGTCCCCATTGAAGACATGCAGTGGTAGCGGGAGTGGTAGGTATACTAAAGGAACTCAAATTTTCTTTTGAACTTTAGTTCAAAAGAAATTTCAGTTATTTATTTTGATATATTTTAAAATGTATCGAGATTTTATTTAAAAACACCATTTCGTTATACCATATACTAGGCACAACACATAAGTCGCGAGCTTGTAAAACGTTATATCGTATTATATACATGTAGCATCACCAAGGTCACGATCTTGTAAAAGGTCACACTTACGCGCGATTTATAGCGTAAGTACCGTTCACACAGCCATTTACGCCAGGCGGGGCTACGCTGACCTCGCTTACTCCTCGCTACTCCTGCCAAAAAGCAGGAGTAAATCGACCGGATTAAGGCGGCGTAACTTACACTAATCTACGCTAATCATCGTTCACACAGTCACTACTCCATCAGTTACGCGATTGCTACGCCAAACCACCGCTACTCTTCCTTACGCCGTCCTTACTCTGCCTAGTGTGAACGTGACTAATGATGGTTTAAAGTGAGAGAAGACTCAGAGAATGAATTGAAATACATAAAATAAATAATGAAACGTGAAGTATTATATATTTCAGGCTTGTAAAACCGTCCATTACGTACGTTTTATCATAACTTTCAAAACCGGACAATTTTGGGGGAATTTTTGCAACAAATCCGTGTAAACTTCAATTAAGTCTATACCTAAAGCCATACAGCGCCACCAACAATGTGACAATCACCAAAGCTAAACAAAAGTAGCTTCAGATTGGCAAGCTGAGTCGCACACCCCTGGTAAAACATTCATAAGATATCTATAGACTAGTGTAAATACCCCAATACGGCCCGAATAAAGCTATAATCCTTTAATCCGTCAATAGAGGATTTTGTGCTAGGTTAATTCCAACGTGATGTCTTACACCAAGGATAAACCTTTTGGCATTCAGATTGATACCTCCTCATAGAGCGTACGGTTTACGGCACAAAACGGTAAGATTAATCGCCTTCTGTTTCTATTGGGTTTCTTGCCGTTTTGTACCGGTTCCAAACCTGGTTTGTGAAGGTTTTTGGGATTACCAAAAATACCGATTCTTAGCGATATCTGGCTATATTCTCAATAACGTGGCTGAGCTCTAAAACCAGTAATTGCTACAAATTTGCTAAAGCTTTCCATTGATACAACACAATATTAACATATCCCGGGATATTCGAAAATCTTGTGATTGAAAAAATATCCGAACTTTTTTTGAGCAGTTTATTATTACCTCGAATGATTTATTCTAACATCTCTTTGCTTTCTTAGGAATTTTAGATTTTTAAGAATCGGACGTTTCTGAAAGAAATGGCAAGACTCATTGGTAAATTGCAAGTTTGACCGAACTGATCTCTTTATACAAATATTTAAAATCACTGATCATGTTCAGCAAAAAAGTCTTACAGGTGATTTTCTATGTACTGTTTTGATTGCCACTAAAAGTTGATTGACGTCCACTATTTGTTAAGTTAGGTTTATCATGATTATGAAGTAATATTTGTAGGTAATTTTGTCAGCTTGACTGACTTAATACAATACTTTCTTTGGACGTAGTTTTAAGTTGAGGTTATTCAGCTGAAATTGTAAAACAGATTTTCATTGATCTTCCACAATTGCATGCCATACCTACTATTATATAAATTGAGAATTCGTAATCAAATCATGATCAAATTAACAGAATAAGTATGGACATATCCACCAGCATATTAGATTGAGATACACTATTGTCTTTATGTTTCTATATTGTTATCAAACACGGTGTCGTTAATTCTGAAATGCTCTGTTGTTATAAGTTAGGCCCTCCAGGTTGTAAAAGTTGTAAAACATGTTTATTTACGAATCTGGGCATCAACGAAAGAACATGGGCACAAACCACAACCAAACATACCACAGCAGTCTCGTATCAGGAGTAATCTTGTGATCATTGGTGATGCGTGTACCTCTACCTTACCGTGCGATGCGCAATAAATGGTATCGTCTTAATGCTACACGTGATTTAAAGTTTGATTGACCCGTCCGCTATCTGATATCTGATATCGACAGCATAAAAGCTCGACTGTGCTTGTTATCTGCTCTTTTGGCACACATCGTCTCAAGATAAAGTTCTCTATTATTTTCATTCCCGTATAATATTATACCACACATATCACACAATGGCGGACGCATTCGTAGGCAAATTCAAGCTGGAAACCAGTGAAAACTTCGATGAATTCATGAAGGCATTGGGTAAGTTGCTTTTATTTATGTGCTGGAATCATAAGTGTATCTCTAAGTGTGGTTTATCTAATTTAGTGTAGGCCTACTGTGTGTGCCTCAAGAATATTACAGCTATGTAGTGCTCTGAATTGAATTCGAGATTGCTTAATCATGTTCAAGTATCTTTATGAAATAATTTATAAACTCTGGTTGAAAACCATTATACATCTACGGCGTTCTACGCAGTGGTCTTAATTTGAATCTTCAAACAGAATCGAAACTCCAGCGAATCATTATGATAGCGCTTTAGCATTCAAATTGTGGATCTCTTGACATCCTTCAAAACTAACTGTGAACATTTGTATTTGCATGTATATGAAATATGCGCGTGACTGCAATACTCATCTGAACAGAAAATTACTTGTTGTGTTGTGGTGTTGTATTTAGGACTGGAAATAGCACCCGCCCACCTGCCCATAGCGGGTAACTTTTGCGTCGGGCAGGTGAAGATACAAAAGTACCCGCCCAACTGCATGGAAGGCAACATTTGTCAAACTCACAGTGTAAGTGTATTTCACTGGCTGGTGGAATTTCTGTCGGGCAGGTTGTATTGCGTTACGCTGTGTTGTGTTGTGATGTGATGGTGTTGTCAGTGTTGCGTTGTGTGGTGTTGTCAGTTTGGTGTTGTGTTGTGTTGTGTTGTGTTGTGTTGTTTAGTGTTGCGTGGTGTTGTCAGTGTTGTGTTGTCAGTGTGTGTTGTGTGGTCTTGTTAGTGTTGTTTTATGCTGTCAGCGTGTGTTGTGGTGTTATCAGTGTTGTGTTGTGCTGACAGTGTTGTGTTGTCAGCGATGTGTTGTGGTGTTAGTGTTGTGTTAGTGTTATGTGGTGTTGTCAGTGTATGTTGTGTGGTGTTTAGTTTAGTTTAGTTTTATTTGGCATATCAAAACACAGAGATACAATACATCAGATAAATATACAAATCTTGAAAATTACAACAATTTAACACAACATATTTATAAAAGAAAACCCTAAAAAGGACTTATTTCCATTGGGGGTCCTTAAAATATTAAAACAGCACAAAGTAAAACAATATATTTTGTTGCACACAAAAAAATATTGCACTTTTTATGAAACAACTGCATATAAAAAACGGATGTGGGACCTGGGCTGCAGCTTCAAAATGAAGCTTAAGTGTTGTTAGTGTTGTGTTGGGGTGTGTTATCAGTGCTGTGTTGTGTTGTCAGTGTTGTGATGTGTTGTCAGTATTTGTGTTGAGTTATCAGTGTTGTGTTGTCAGTGTTGTGTTGTCAGTGCTGTGTTGTGTAGTGTTGTGTCGTGCTTTCAATGTTGAGCTGTGCTGTGCTGTGCTGTGCTGTGTTGTTTTGTTTGATTTCCATTCAACTGACTCCCCATGTATTGTTTACGATATTAATGGCATGTATATTAACATTATCAGCGAGATGAAAACTGTCACAATTTTCAATATAATTATATTTACGTACAGGTGTTAACATAGCACTTCGTAAGATAGGTGGAGCAACCAAACCAACATTGACGGTATCCACCGATGGCAACGCAATCACCTTCTTCTCAGAATCATCTTTTAAAAACTTTAAAGTCACATTTAAATTCGGCGAGGAGCTTGAAGACACCACACCGGACGGCAGAAAATGCAAGGTACATTACAGATAAATAATTTGGAGATAGGATTGTTCCATTTTAACTTGTATTTGACCCCATTTGACCTCTTATGTGACCTTTATCAGGTTCCAATTTTCAAAATTATAAACCTTCACTTGCTTTTAAAACCACTAAAGTAGCGCAATTTGGCCGAAAGTGGAGTAGGTTAATTCTTCATTCACGCACTCCACAGGTCTTTAAAAGGTCAAAACAGTTCAACCACACGGGACTTTGAATTCCTGAAATATGCCAGGATGTAATGGGATGGGAAGCCTCCTGATGAGCTATCCTATAGTCTAGTTTGATCAGCTCCAAATGTGCAAAACCGAAGGCAGTAAGCGCACTGTGCATCATATGCGTGACGCTTGCGTGCGGCCAAAACAGCGTGAGTGTAGCAATAATCGCCCGTGTACGCTTGGATTACTTTTGTGCGTGGAGAGATAACAACCGAATATTTTTCGCCAATTTGGAACTGATTAAACTATAGCAAGCTATTTATGGAATAAACCATATTTGTAAACTGTATTATAACTGTACATATCAGATTAGTTAGGGGACCATTACTATTAAACTCCCTGGTTTGCTGAGCTAATGCATAATCTAATCAGATATCCGGGACCAGATCCTCGTGACATTGACAATATTGCTTTAAAAGAGTCAGTAAAGAGACAGTGCCCAATAATTGTCTTAATTAATAGGGTCTTTTAATAAAGGCAGCTTGGATGGATTTTTGAGTAAGCAGACAATTGTTTCATACTTATCAAAATGGCAGCTATAAAACATGCAAGTTTTATGGTTATCTGGTTTCAAGCTTTATCCAAATAGTTTGTCAGGTGTAACAATAGGATTGAGAAGATTGATTTCTACCTACCACTGAGAATTGGCGCTAGAATTAATTTCAGTATTACTTGCCACTGATCTGACAATGTAAAATTGTGTATGGACCAAGGCCTGCATAGTCTTTGATTACCATGGATCTTTGTCGTGGGTCATTTATTCAACGACATTGTAATTGGTGTATCTGGGATCTAAATACTTTCACCCGATTTGAATTTCCTCGTAGAGTATCATCACATTGGACGGAAGTAAACTAGTACAGAAAGAACGCCCCGCGAGCTCTGGAAATGGACCAGAAGTGACCTACGTACGAGAGATTGACGCCAATGGCGACTTAGTTGTTGTAAGTATTTTATTTGCTATATTTTATGCAGCTTCGTCCAACCTGATGGTCTCAGGTCCAACTTAGTGCATTTTGGGCAATATTATTTTACGCAACTATTGCAATGTTTTGCAAATTTTCAAGAATCACTGCCCCATTGTTATTGGTGCCGTTTATTTCCGTGACATGAGCCTTCTTTTATAGACATTCTATATGATATATAGAGAGGATATTCCTTTATGATGCTGTGTATATTAATATTTTGTATGTATTTTCTTTCAGACATGCACAACAGGATCCGGTGTCAGCTGCAAACGTCTTTACAAAAAGTGTTAACGTATCTGGGGCATAATTGGAGCAATTCAGGCGAGGTTTTCATACCAGATGACAGCATGTTGCGCGCACAGTGCAGTACAAATATAGCCATACACATTACACAACCATGACAACGTGGTTTGTGATCACAAAGATAGCCACACGCACCGTTGAACTGTCTACAATAGGTTTTCGATTACATCTTTATACTTTATAACTACTTCAGTCGAGTAAACTTGAACACAAGATATATCAATATTGCTATTTAACCCGGACAAAAGTTAAATCTATAAATGATGGGATCAATTTGATTTCTCATCCGGTGTGGATTTCTTGCCTTATGTATTTTTAAGAGGAGGACACAAAGCTTGCCGACATGAATCATTGATGTGCAAATAACTGCTATTATATAACTACTGTTGAAATACGCCGTCAACAGTCAATATCGATGAGGAGAAGTCAAGTCACTCAAGTTATTTCAATGGGGCCAAGTCATAGAGTTTAGGGCAAGTCATTGGGTAAAATCTCATATCAAATCACATGTAAAATGTCACAACCGTGATAGGTGTTTTTTTAATTTTGAAAAAAACTATCACGATTTTCTTCTTCAGTCGTTCTAACGAACCATTTCATTATTGTATAAACTATAATTAAATCACATACAACAACTGTGTAAATTGCTACTGTAAAATAAAAATATATTGTTTTTAAGCGTTACAAAATAATACAGTGCCAATGATTGTTTTATTGTTTCTTTTTAGACCTTCGTTAGAACCAACGGAGGTCTAATAGTCATCATGTGCAGTGTTTTACAAAAAATCTTAGATAAACATTAAAGATAAAATTCAATATTTTTAAAGTTATGATGCTTCTTGTTTTTTATGTCAGAATAACTTTAAAAGTAGCCTATCCACTAGATTTTTATAAAATGTCCTCATATATTTCAGATTTTTAATACCGATTACTGATTTGAAATAAGTTAACATTATAACCCCTGGTCAGAAATTATTTGTGTTAGGTGTATATAGCTAATCTGATTCTGTTTTCATGTACCCCGGTCATGTCGTAATAAAGCTATGGGACATGAGTCCAAACCGGCCCAACAAATGCTTTACACAATGGGGAAGGGGCGTTTTCCGAAAACGGGGGATAGGGGAGGGGCGTTTTCACAAAAAAGGTACATTAGTACACAAAAAAGGTACATTTCATACACAAAAAAGGAACATTGGTACTCAAACAAGGACACCCCCCCCCCACTAGTTACGGGCCTGGTTGAAAACGTAAGGGTCAGGAACTCAAGACTTCACTGCCAAACGAAGAGCAACAGAATAAACCGAATTTCGAGAATACTCAGTAAATAATTGGCTGAGAATGACGATAGAGATGACGTGTATGAAATGTTGTAACGGGGTCCACCCGCTAGTCATAAGGGTCGCTAGTCATAAGGTTCATAAGTCATAAGGGTCGCTAGTCATAACGTGTATTTTCCTATACCACGAGTGCGCTAGTCATAAACGTATATGAGGGTTCACTAGTCATAACAATGAGGGTCAGTAGTCATAAGCCCCGCTAGTCATAAATATAATAGAGGTCCGCTAATCATAATATGAAAAAGGGTTCGCTAGTCATAATATACCAAAAGGGTCATTAGTCATAATCACAATAGGGGTCGCTAGTCATAAAATACCTAAAGGTTCGCTAGTCATAATAAAATAAGGTTCGCTAGTCATAATGTTTTAATTATGACTATCGACCCTTTTTGAAGAAATAACGGTCCGCTAGTCATAATTTTCCACACGGTTCCCTAGTCATAATTTTTCAAAAGGTTCGCTAGTCATAATATATAAAAAGTTCGTTAGTCATAAGGGTCGCTAGTCATAAAATACCTAAAGGTTCGCTAGTCATAATACAGCGTGTCCCTGGAAGAGCCTATAAGTATTAGTTTCGTAATAAACTAAACCCCATTCTTGCATGTATGTGACGCAGGCGTGAAAATGAGTAAGAGTAGATACCTGACTTTCATCTGTGAAATTGTCAGACTAATGCATCATGCCCGGGCATCATGTCCATAGGAAACCTTTTGAGATACCATATACGGGATGATTTGTAAGCAGGTTGACAACCATTTCCCCAACTCATGCTAATTTGACTGGAAATCATCCATTACCATGATTACATGAAGGATGACTTTTACCTGAGGTAGCCAACGAATATTGTCATAAATCAGAACTGGAGTTGAAGAATACTATGAAGTAGGCTTGTTACTAAATAGTATCCCAAAAGTAGCCATATTAATAGCCAATCTGGAAAAAAATTAGAAAGAAGCCAATTTCAACTGATAATGGTAGGTATGGGTGTCTTTATTCACCAAAAAAAAGTAAGGACAGATAGGGGGTGGGGAAATTGTTTTTTCAGGGGGGTCATTGAATCCCGGGGGTCATTGACCCAAAATTTGTTCAAATTATGGCGTGTTTGGTATCAAATGAAAGGAAATGTAATTTAAAACACTGATAGTCCTGTTCATTTTGTCATTTTATCATCCTGTAAAATGTTAAACTCGATTGAAGACATGGTGCGAGTAATCAGCGAGCTTATTACACAGTTTCCAATGTAAATAAAACATGAAAACTATCATAATAAGATGCTTACTGGAGCTATCGCCTCAGAAATAAGGAGCGTCAAATTATGAATATAGCTGCATGAAAGACGGTATTTCATTACGTTACTATGTATCTATCAACCTGTATCACATTATTGAGGCTGATGTCAACTTTGGTCTAGGCACGTTAAGTACAAAAAGAACAATTTGTTGATCAGAAATACTACTTACAAGTCAAAACTGACAGTAAGTTCAGTATTATCATGATTATAGGCCCTACAAGTTTAGGCAAAACATATCGCTTGGTTATTCCGTTTCCTCTTCATCACTATCCAAGTTCTTATGTTCTATCTGCTCCATTGGAGCAATATCCATCAGCACACACCACATGCCAGCTTTCATGCAGCAAATTCCTTTTATGAGAGGCTTTCTGGGGTGATACCTCCGGTAAGCATCTTTGGTCTGATTTTTTGTTGTTGCTAACTCCCACCCTCTTCCATTAACAACCGGGGTTGGCATAGGTATAAACTATAGTCTTCATGGTGGCAGCTTTGAACCTACCACTGTTCCTACATCTTTCTTCACTATGGATCGTATGATAAGGAAACCCCAAAAGCATGAATTTGGCAGGATGCTCAAGGAAACAGCAATGAAGCTGGACTTAGACATGAATAACAGCAGAATGCATGATGTTGATGGAGGATAGCTACTTCATCAGATAAAGTGGACAAACGGTGCAAGCATCAAGCCTATGTAGGCCTATTAATTGAGATCCTATATTTAGATACATTATTCTCATTGCACAATGCTTATACTGTTGTTGTGTACCAGCAGCCTTTCCATCCAGACTCAATGTCACAGCCCGCGATCATCGCGGGCAGCATCTGGTCTGGCCCGCAGTGGTTGCGGGCAGCATCTGGTTTGGCCCGCAGAGGTTGCAGGCCTATGCGAGTGCCCATTTGATAGACAGGCGGATGAGCATATCCACCCATTTATGTGCGGTCTATTATTTGCATATCTGTATATGAAGAGCTGTTTTGCAAAAGGGCCTACATCCACTTCTGCCTTTTTACTCATTTTACATTATTGCATGGATGGCTATGCATTATGTGGAATGTGGCTTGTATTGGTTGTTGCCTCAATTGGCGTGCATGGATGCACTAATCCCAAGTCATAGAAACAGTAATGAACACAGCCATACAATAATTTGATTAATTCCATGGACTTGTCAATACAAATTCACTAATGCAAAATGAGTAACATGTCGGGGTGGTCTGGTGGCCCTTTTGCAACAAAGCTCTTCATATAAGTGTTATCATAATGATGAAGTTATAACTTGTGTTACTGGATCTGAGCTTGACAACATCTCTCATACTTGGATAAAGAATGGATAAGATAAACTGTGTGTGATTCTCCTTTGATATACTAGTACTTAGTGTTCTCAAGAACACAACAATAATACCTATGCCAAGTATGTCCGAACAAAATTCAAGGATTCTACTGTAGTGTTTGATGGCTATACGGAAGAACAATCAACGAAAGATCATGATAATATATGCGGCGGATGGCTGGAAAGGTTTCTCTAGAATTAAGTGGCACAACAGAATTGGCCATATATCATGTGACAGAGAAATTTTCCTGACAAATGAGAAAAACAAAGGAGCTATAGAGATGATATCTACAGAATTGACAAGTCACAATATAGATCAAGCAAAATATGATGGGGACATGCTCATTGTGAAGACTGTCATATACTTGCTCAAGAAGAGTACTGCCATATATTTGGTCAAGAGGGTCAATACCCCTGTTGTTGTTGCCCAAGACACTGATATATTTGTTTTGCTCTACTATCATCAGCCAAGTAACTGTTCTAATTTGTACTCCCAATCAGACGTTGATGGTCTTATGACATCTATAACCATAAACATCGGTGACCGGGAAGAGTTCCATTTCAAGTATGTCTGGTCTGGCAATGCAGATCACATAGCTGTGGTGATACTCCCTTAAAAGAAGTTGTTCCAAAAGCAAGCAGCCAAAGGTAACATTGATCCTGATTACCTACCACCCACACCAAATGCAACAGAACACTGAACATTCCCTTCGTGTACATCTCCAAGTTGTGGTATGGAAGCATCTTAACACCTCCATACATAAGCCTATTGAAAGAGGGTGGGAGTTAGATTGGAACATGGAACTCAGACCGAAGATGCTTACTGGAGCTATCGCCTCAGAAATAAGGAGCGTCAAATTATGAATATAACTGCATGAAAGACGGTATTTCATTTGTTTCTGCATGTGGAGTGTGCTGTGGACATTGCTCCAATGGAGTAGATAGAACATAAGAACTTGGAAGTGATGAAGAGGAAATGGAATAATTAAGCGATGTTTTGCCTAATCTTATAGGGCCCGCGCCTATTATGAGCTTAAGGGAGAGGGAGGAGTGTACGCCTAGGAGCAGGTTCGCCCACAGCATGATTCTTATCACTGCGGCCACTGGTTAATTTAAAGAACTCGCAAATATATTCTGCTGTTTGTTGCAAACTTTCAATAGTAAAATGGCAGACCTCAGTATAATGTTTGTCAAATGATGATCGGAAAACCAGTGTTTATACGTCACAAAAGTGGATTTTCTTCCATGTTTGAGATTGACTTAAAGGTATTCGGAGTGGGCAAGTTCACCATTGTGAGACACCTGTCTTTATCCTTAACTAATCCCTTTAGTAAGACCTTGGGTACTGTAAGTGTGGTCGTATATATAGCCAATATATCAATCTTTCTTGTAATGTCAATAGGTACAAACAATCTTTAAAATTGACGCCTCCAGACCATTTTCAAATGAAAATGGGGCGAACACTCCCCCCCTCTCCCCGACCCCTACTGTCAGTTTTGACTTGTAAGTAGTATTTCTGATCAACAAATTGTTATATTATTTGTTCTTAACGTGCCTAGACCAATCTTGATATCAGCCTCAAAACAATGTGATACACTTTGATAAACGTATTATGATAGATTTCAGGGTTTTTACATTAGAAACAGTGTAATGAGCTCGATGATCCCTTGTTAACCACCACCACGTCTTCCATCTAGTGTAACTTTTCACAGGATTATAAAATGACAAAATGAACATGACAATGAATGTTTTAAATTAAATTTCCTTTCATTTGATACCAAACACGACATATTTTGAACAAAATTTGGGTCAATTACCCCCTGTTTTATTGACCCCCCTGAAAAAAGAAATTCCCCACCCCCTATCACTCCTTACTTTTTTTTGGTGAATATCGACACCCATACCTACCATTATCAGTTGAGATTGGCTTCTTTCTAATTTTTTTCCAGTGGAATCCTACTTTAGGGATACTAAAACGCAAATTATACATTTTAGTTAACCAAAACCATTAATTTGATTAATATCACACGAGATGTTCAATATTTTAAAGAGTTCTTATACTAGTTTTATATAGATAACTAACACCCCTAGCCTAAAGCCTGAATGAGATTATGCATCGCACGGCGTAATTAAACAAAATGATTATAACGTTGTATCGTAACGTTTTCGAAACTAACTTTATTGCAACTTTTATTGCAAGATTGCTACAAATTGTTATCAGGCCGTACGCTTGACTTTGTCAGGAGCCTAGTCATGCTAGCATGATAGCAATGGTTAGCAGAAACATTCACCGCCCAAATGAATACAGGATCGAAGCTTGTAAGACATCCGTAAGATATAGACTAGTGTCAAGACCACAATACGGAATAAAGCTATAATCCTTTAATCCAGAGGATTTTGTGCTTGGTTAATTCCGCCGTGCTGTCTTCATGTTCTTCCATTACGGTAAAAAGATAAGATTCAAGTAAGGGCAGCCGAAGAATGAGCTATGGTTTGGTATGGTTTCCAGTTTTCAATACGATTTATTCCGTTAAGATATAGTACCGGGTTCCAAAGTGTCGGCATTCAATTATTTCCTTTCATCCTTCCGCGGCCCTTACCGAGGTTCAAAAAGATAAGGATAAACCTTTTGGCACATTCAGATTGAGACCTCCTCATATTCTCGATCAAGAACGTGGCTGAGCTCGAACATAAATTTGGTATCCTAGGAAAGATGAACACGTCAGCTTTCATTTGACATGCAACACAATAATATGAACATATCCAGGGATATTCGAAACTCTTGTGAAAACAATTTCAGAACTGCTTTTGAGCCGTTTATTATAACCTCAAAGGATTACAATGGTTTGGCTATCAATACCCGTCGTGAGAGTGCTTGTGATATAATTCTAACATCTCTTTGCCACCCACACTAATAACGCACAATCCTGTCAACCAATCATAACAGCTGAATCATAACTAATCCAATTATCTATACGCCGCCTGTGACATTTGTGCAGACATATAATATACATACCATGGCAGGAGCAAATTACTAACATGTCTTTGCGCACGTATTTAATGTAGTTCGTCACTCCGTCCATGCTAAGAGTTATTGACTTAAGGACCGTTCATTATTTTTACCGAAGCGGGGGGGGGGGGGGGGGGGGGCACAAGACAGTGGGGGTCATAACTTGTTAAAGAAATCTAGGAGGGGGGTTGTCATAACTTTTTTGTACTAATATTTTCAAACCATACTTTTCTTTCTTTTTTTGAACAATTTTATTATACACCCATGGTCCCCTTAACCCTAACTCTACCCCCACTTTTTTCAGACAATTTTTCCGCAAGGCGAAAAGTGATCCAAAATATCGCCGCGACCACTCCGGGATTTGAACCAGGGACCTCCGGCACACAGGACTTGGGATTTTCCAGTATATAGGCTGGGTCCATTTTTTCAGCGAAAAACTTCACGCCGGGTGATACAAACATACTCTGTCGTGGTATATTGTGGTATATGGTAGGGTCAGGGTTAAAGATAAAATTCTGAAAACTGACAATAGCAATGTGTTGCCCTTCTTTTAGGCACCTGCTTGCAGTAGACGTTTGCTCATCTTGGAACTCAACAACAAGATAGCAAGCCGACGCTACAGCATGCCCACGCTGATATAATGCCCACGCTGACAGCATGCCCACAATGGCGTAGCATGTCAGTTGAGATTGGCTCTGTCGGTTCATTTGTCAAGGGAAATTATGAAATTATGACGGACAAAAGTACAAATATGGCTATATGCCCACAAAATTGATTTTCGGTGTTTTAAAGCACGTTTAAAGCCAAAATAGACCTCAATTATAGGAAAATATGGTGTAAAATAGTAAATTTTCGCGCGCTACGATCGCATTTTTAGTCGGTTGCCAGTTAACTTTTAATTTTTGCCCCACCAATATGAAACACTAGCTACGCCGCTGCATGCCCACTCTGAGAACATGCCCATTCTAACAGCATGCCCACACTGAACACATACACTGTCTGAAATTATACACTTTACTCAATTGTTGTATATTTTTATAGTATTCTCAAAAATTCATAATTGAAGGGGTGGGTGCAATAAAGTGCTAATTTAAAGCAAAGAGTTATTAGTATTCCTTGGTTAAAGTGCTAAGTTATTGCACCCACCCCTACAATGTGCTTATTGTATTTGTAGGCCTAGTGTGTGTGTGTAAAATAAAAGGGGGAGTCATAACTTTTTTCTACATTCCAGAGGGGGGGGGGGGGGGGGGGGGTGTCATAACTTTTTAGTATCTAGGGAAGGGGGTTCATGTTTTTTTGGTTGTTGCTTTCTTCCAGCTACAGAAATAATGAACGGTCCCTTACATGTATACACAATGACCTGAGATAGCCCTACTGACATGGGCCTAATGGAACGGTAATTGGTTTGTGGACAGATGTACAGTTAAGCCCACAATTATTCATACCCTAAAATATGAGTTTTTTTGCGTTTTTCTCATGTCTATACCTGCTTGAGTGGTGGAACTTTCGCTTTACACTAAAGACAATTAGTTTGCAAATACAAATCAATATATTTAGGCTCAACATTTTTTGCATAACAATAGAACTGACCAAGAATTGTGTTTTTATGCCTTACCAAAATTATTCATACCCCATACTAAGTCTCAGGATTTTGTGTGATAATACACATGTTTTTGACATTCCAAACATTCTTTATATTGCGTGATAGGCTTTTATATTTTTATGCAATTATTCCATGATGTGTGCATACAATGTGGATGCATTACAAATGTGTCCTATTGATTGTATAGTGAAGGATGTTATAGGACAACACTCTAGCTCTTTGTCAGCATCAAATAACTCAGTGAGGACCAAATAACTCAGTGAGGACCTTTTTGTGTGCATATTGTGAATGCTCACAAAGAAGGGAAAGGCTACAGAGCTATTTCGAAACAATTTTAAGTGCAAGAATCCACTATACAAAGCATAATTAGGAAGAACAAGAAGTTCAACTCAGTAAAAAAAATTGAAGGACGCATTCGGAAGCCAACGGTGTCCCCTTGTTTGGCAAGAAAAGTATTGCGAAAGGCCAACAACAATCCACAGATCACCATTAATGCTCTCCTGAACAACCTTGGCAATTCTTGGACCAAGATATCATGGCAGACATTCCAGCAGACATTGCACATGAGAGGTCTCCATGGAGGTCGACCAAAAGACTCTACTCCAGAAAGAAAGGAGACACAGAGAAACTCGTCTTGCATCTTAGCAACCCTGACACTGAGGACCAAAAGCTTGAATCTTTGTCCAGAAGTGCTCTTGCAAATTCTAGATGAGTTTCTCTTCATCTCTTTTCAAAAGTAGAGTCTTTCTTGGTCGGAGTCCATGGAGAACTCTCGTATGCAATGTCTGATGGAGTGCCTGCCTCAATATCTTGGTCGAAGGCTCACCAAGGTTGTTCAGGAGAGCATTGACGGTGATCTGTGGATTGTTGTTGGCCTATAACCATACTTCTATACATATTTAAGTCCAAACCGGCCTGAAAAAATAATGTACACAATGGGAAAGGGGCGTTTTCAGAAAACGGGGGTAGGGGGTGCGTTTTCACAAAAAAAGGTACATTAGTTCCAAAAAAGGTGCATTTGTTCACAAAAAAGGTACATTGGTACACAAAAAAAGGACTTTTTCAGATTGGGGGGGGGGGGGGGGGCAGTTACGGGCCTGTCAGTAGTCACATTAATGGCTCAAACTTAAAGATTGCAATTGAAAAACTAGTAAAAAAGTTAGTTATTAGTAATTAGTTATGAATTATTATTTATTTATTTATTAATTATTGATCATTAATTATTAATTATTAATCAATCATTAATTAATTACTAGTTAATTATTTATTAATCAGTATTAATTAATGATTAATTTATTATTTATTAATTAATATTTGATCATTAATTATTGATCATTAATTATTGATACTTAATTAATCATTTATTAAACATTAATTAATTATCCATTACTTAATTAGTTGTTTTTTCCCCGGTTGACTTTGATGTGATAAGTCTATTATTAATTAGATACAAAATATTCCTATTTGGAAACTTTAACTCACATGTTCAGGGGAGTTTGTTTATGTAAACAATCATGTACAATGTAACTATGAGTGACTCTGTGTTATAAAAACAGATCTTGAAACTGCAAGTGCTTGTTTTGCTTATGACACAATTCTCTTTATGATACTCTTCCTTTATTTCTGCTTGCATTCAAACTCAACCCCTCTATTAAAGCGATGTTTGTCTTTTTAACACTCTTCTTGTTATTTATGTGTCTGGGCATCAACGAAAGAACCCAACCACAACAAAACATCACAGCAGTCTCGTGTGAGGAGGAATCTCGTGATCATCGGTGCATATGTCATGTACCCAATGAAACACCCCTACATTTACCGCGCGCAATTAATGGTATCGTCTTAATGCTACACGTGATTTAAAGTTTGATTGACCCGTCTGATATCTGATATCGACAGCATAAAAGCTCGACTGTGCTTGATATCTGCCCTTTTGGCACACATCGTCTCAAGATTAAGTTCTCTGTTAGTTTCATTCCCGTATAATATTATTCCCACACATCACACAATGGCGGACGCATTCGTAGGCAAATTTAAGCTGGAAACCAGTGAGAACTTCGATGAATTCATGAAGGCATTGGGTAAGTTGCTTTTATTAGCTAGTGCTCTGAATTAAATTCGATATTGTTAAATCATGTTCAAGAATCTTATGTGGAATAATGTATACTCTGATTGACAAATGATACATCTACGGCGTTCTACGCAGTGGTCTTAATTTGAATCTTCAAACAGAATCGAAACGCCAGCGAATCATTTTATGAAAATTACTTGTTGTTGTATTGTATTGTGTTGTGTTGTGCTGTGTTGTGTTTTCAGTGTTGTGTTGTGTGTAGTGTTGTCAGTGTTGTGCTGTGCTGTGCTGTGCTGTGCTGTGCTGTGCTGTGCTGTGCTGTGCTGTGCTGTGCTGTGCTGTGCTGTGCTGTGCTGTGCTGTGCTGTGCTGTGCTGTGCTGTGCTGTGCTGTGCTGTGCTGTGCTGTGCTGTGATGTGTTGTGATGTGTTGTGCTGCGCTGTGCTGTGTTGTGTTGACGTGTTGTGTTGTCTGTGTTATGTTGTGTTGTGCTATGTTGTCGGGGTGGGGGTGGGTGTGTTGTGTGGTGTTGTATTGTGGTGTCAGTGTTGTCTTGTCAATGTGTATTTGTGTTTTGTTGTCAGTGTTATGTTGTGGTATGTTGTGCTTTCAGTGTTGTGTAGACAAGTGTTGTGTTGTGTTGTGTTATGTTGTGCTTGCAGGGGTGTGTAAGTTAATGTGTGTTGTGTTGTGTTGTGTTGTGTTGTGTGTGTTGTCAGTGTTGGGGTGTGCTGTGTTCTGTTGTGTTGTGTTGCGTTGTGTTGTGTTTACTGTTGTCTTGTGTTGTCAGTGTGGGGTTGTGCTGTGTTGCTGTGTTTTGTTTTGTTTGATTTCCATTCAACTGACTCCCCATGTATTGTTTACAATAATTAGTGTCATATATATTACACATTATCGGCGAGATGAAAACTTTCACAATTTTCAAAATAATTATATTTATGTACAGGTGTTAACATAGCACTCCGTAAGATAGGTGGAGTAACCAAACCAACAATGACGATATCCACCGATGGCAACGCAATCACCTTCTTCTCAGAATCATCTTTTAAAAACATCAAAGTCACATTTAAACTCGGCGAGGAGTTTGAAGACACCTCACCGGATGGCAGAAAATGCAAGGTACATTACAGACAAATAATTAGGATACATGTCGCGATAGGATTGTTCCAATTCCATTGACCTCTTATGTGACCCTTATCATGTTCCAATAAACCTTCACTTGCTTTCAAAAGCAATAAAGTAGCGCGATTTTGACAAAAGTGGAGTTAGTTAATTCTTCATTCATGTACTCCACAGGTCTTCAATTATATTAAACATTCTAAATTAAAAGTCAAAACAGTTCAACCACATGGGACCTTGAGTTCATGAAATATGCCGGGAATATAATTGGAAGCTCGTAATTTCCTGCTGAGCTATCCTACTATAGTTTGATCAGCTCCAAATTGGCGAAGCCTCATAATAAAGCAGCATTTATTAAGCGCCTAATCAAAAGTGGTCAAAGCGCTGTACAAAATAGTAATATCTTAAAATACACAAAAACACTCAAACTTATTGCAACATATTATTATACTGTACAAAGTAAAAAGGGCCTATACATACACAAAATATGACAGCACAATATACAAAGCTAAAAAAAACAGAATGGAATCCGTGAGGCGGGGGATTAATGCTTAGGAAACAGATGAAATTTGAGAGCCTTTTTGAACTTATGAATAGTAGAACAATTGCGGAGTGAGGCAGGTAGAGAGTTCCATAGACGTGGAGCAATAGCGTAGAAGGCTTTGTCTCCAAGAGCACGCTTCGTGCGAGGGATTGTGAGAAGTAATTTGTCATCACCTGACCTCAGGTTAGGTCTATTTTGTATGTACGGAGTGAGAAAGTTTGTCAGGTATATAGGAAGAAGGCCATGAAAACTTTTGAAGGTGAACAACATGAGTTTGTATGTAATCCTTGATGTAATGGGTAACCAGTGTAGCTCTCTAAGGAGGGGTGCAGACGAATCCATTCTGTTTGATCTAAAAATTATTCTTGCAGCCCTGTTCTGCAGTGTTTGTAATTTGTTGCGATCTTTCGCTGATATGCCATAAAGTAAAGAGTTTGAATAATCCAAACGAGATAAAACCAGTGACCGGACTAGATGGTGACAGCTATCAACAGTAATAAAACGACGTATTCTATAAATATTCCTGAGATGAAAGTTCACTGTTTTGATGGTAGATTTAACATGTGCAGTCATGGACATAGTGCGATCAAATACGACACCCAGATTTTTGATTGTTGGAGATGGCTGTATTACAGTGTCACCAATTGTGATGGTAATGTCATTAATGAATTTGCAATTGTAATTTGACGATGCGATGAAAAACTCAGTTTTGTCTTGATTGAGCTTGAGTTTGTTTTTAGTCATCCAGTCACTGATTTCATTTATACAAGATGTGAGTCGAGCAACAGATCTTTCAGCGTCTCCGCTAATCTTGGGATCAAATGACAGGTACAGTTGGACATCATCCGCATACAAATGATATTTAATGCCATGTTTACGGATTATATTACCAATATCACTAGTGTACATCGTAAAGAAAAGTGGCCCAACAACAGAAGATCAGTTCTCACACACAGAAGGGCTGTTTCAGTGCTGTGTAGCTCTTTATAAGCAGACTGGAAGCTTTCTTGAAGACCATGGACATTGAGGTGGTCTTTTATCTGGGCGCAAATGATTTTTTCCATGATCTTGGACACATAGCTAAGGTTAGATACAGGTCGGTAGTTCTTAAGAACCTGTCTGTCCAGAGTAGGTTTCTTGAGAATAGGGGTCACAACCGCGTCACGGAGTTGTGTGGGGAAAATACCACTACTGAACGATTTGTTGATAATATTTGTCAGTGGAGCTACAAGCTCAGCAATATTTTCCTCATTACATCAGCGAATGAATACAGAAGGACGCGAAGGCAAAAGCGAACTGTGCATCATATGCGTGACGCGTGCCGGGACGCGTGCGTGCGGCCTAAACAGCGTGCGTGTGGCAATAATCGCCCGTATACGCTTGGATTACTTTTGCGCGCGGAGAGATAACAACCGAATATTTTTCGCCAATTTGGAACTGATTAAACTATAGCAAGCTATTTATGGAATAAACCATTATTTGTAAACTGTATATAACGGTAGTCCGGTACATAGCAGATAGGGGACCAGGTCGGCTGAGCTAATGCATAATCTAATCAGATATCCGGGACCAGATCCCCGTGACATTGAAAATATTGCTTTAAAAGAGTCAGTAGAGAGACAGTGCCCAATAATCGTGCAATTATTGCTGCTATAGCAAAACATGAAGATGTTTATGTGTTACTATACTGCATAATCACTTATTTTGCACGAATGGCTGCATTAATCCAAATCAATATAGGTAAAGAAACAATAATGATTAGGGCCCTATAATAAAGGCAGCTTGGATGGATTTTGAGTAAGCAGGCAATTTTTATCAAAATGGCAGCTATAAAACATGCAACTTGTATGGTTATCTGGTTTCAAAATTTATCAAAATAGTTTGTCAGGTGTAACGATAGGATTGAGAAGATTGATTTCTACCTACCACTGCGAAATTTGGCGCTAGAATTAATTCCATCATTACTGGCCGCTGATCTGACAATGTAAAATTGTGTATGGACCAAGGCCTGCATATATTATAGTCTTTGATTACCATGGATCTTTGTCTTATTCCACCACATTGTAATCGGTGCATCTTATTAAGTACTTTTATCTGATTGAATCCTTCCCTCGCAGAACACCATCACATTGGACGGAGGTAAACTAGTGCAGAAAGAACGCCCTAGCTCTGGAGAAGGACCCGAAGTGACGTACGTACGAGAAATTAACGCAGATGGCCACTTATTTGTTGTAAGTATTATCTTTTCTATATGAATACGTATTAAAAGTCTGCAAAACCAACTTCGAGATAATTTTGGAATTGAATGCTTAGGATTTGAGTAATTTATCTACAAAAACTTGGACAAAGATTAGAGTTACAATCGTATTATTGGCCACGGGTTATTTTTCCTCTTGATAGCTAGCTGTGAATAAAGGATAAACTAAATGAATAAGGATAAACCGTTTGATTAGGATCAAAAGAGTTGGGATGGTCAGCATCAGTTGACATCACAACTTCACCAAATCATATTGAAATATTGCGCTTTTTTCGGTTACTTAAAATGCGAATATTTGCGCAACAGTGCAACTTTGGAAAATGTTATGGAACTTTGTGTAACTTAGTCCAACCTATTGCATTTTGGACAATATTATTTTACGCTACTTAATATAACCTATTGCCAATTTTCAGGAAATATTGCGCATTTTCGACAACTTTGTTATTGTTGCCGTTTATCTCCGTTACATAGTCCTTTTTCTAGACATAGAGAGAGAGAGAGAGAGAGAGAGAGGGGGAGAGAGAGAGAGAGAGAGAGAGAGAGAGAGAGAGGATATTCCCTTACGATGCTGTGAATTGTTAATATATTTTCTGTATTTTCTTTCAGACATGCACAACAGGATCCATTAGCTGCACACGTCTTTACAAAAAGTGTTAACGTATCTTGGGCATAATTGGAGAAATTCAGGCGAAGTTTTCATACCAGATAACAACATGTTGCGCGCACAGTGCAGTAAGAGTATAGCTACACACAACCGTCTCCAGTTGGTTTTCGAAACCAGAAATACAAATGCTGACTTTAGTATTGATATAGTATTGATAGATCGATATCACGCTATCATCTTAAATCTTAACACAAAACTACTTGGGTTGAGTAAATACTTGAACAAGTTTTTTATCACAAGATATATCAATATTGCTAATTAGCCCGAACAATAGTTTAATCTATAAAACCAAAAGGATTCAACTTTGCACCATGTGCAATGTGTTGCCATTCAGTATGGATATCTTGCCTTATGTATATAAGAGGACACAATACTTGCCGATATGAATCACAAATGATTATGATTCAATCAGGTCAATGAAATATTTACGAAAGAATGGAACGACCTACCGAAATAACTGCTATCATAACTACGGTTGAAATACACAGTCAACAGTCAATATTGAATTTTGGACGAATACCATCGTCCGTCTGATGAGGAGAAGTCAAGTCACTCAAGTAATTTCAATGGGGCCAAGTCATTAAGTTTAGGGCAAAATCATTGGGTAAAATCTCTAGTCAAATGACAAGTCACAAATGTCACAACCGTGATAGTTGAAAAGAAGAAAAAAATATCGCGGTTTTCTTCTTCAGTCGTTCTAACGAACCATTTTAATATTGCATAAACTACAATTAAATCACATAAAGCAACTGTAAATTACTACTGTAAAATAAAAATAGAATGTTTTTAAGTGTTACAAAATAATACAGTGCCAATGATTGTTTTATTGTTTCTTTTTAATTATTGATAAGCTACTATATGTGTATACGCATCAGTTTACATAAAAAAAGAAGTGTCAAAAACATGCAGTCATGGAATCAATAAGAACTAATTTACGAATGGTCGAGATGAAACCTCAACTTACGATGACAAATAACTATGACTGTAGCAAAATCTCTATTGTTATCCAAGCTCACTTTCTTAATTTTAACATTACCTATCCTCCCGAAGACTTTATTTAAGGAACTGGGCAAATTATTATATATGTTCATGGAAGGGTGCAGATAGGGTAACGAAAATTCAAATGATTCAGAATTATGAAAATGGTGGCGTACAGATGGTGGCGTACAGATGGTGGACATCTGACATATGGCCTGAAAGCTACACGGATCACTTGTAGTTTTATCTTTTTTTTTAAATTATTGACCAAAAAAGGTTAACAGTTGTATTTGGGGGTAAAAATCAATTGTTGGCACTTTTTGGTCAACATTTTAAAAACTACACATTTTTATGAATTTATTTTTAAAAAACCAACCTTAGACATGTTAGAGAAGTGTCTTTAGATGATTTTGGCATTTTTTACCAAAAACTGATTTTGTTACGTTGTCCGAAAAATGATGAGCCAAATAAGTTATTTTCTCTGACTCATTTACTTTCCAAGCACGGTGGATTTAGATTAACCTTTTTTACAAACTGACAAAATTAATCATCTATACTTGATATCTGATGGGGTTCTTCTGATATACATGAGTGACATGGAGTATGGTGTTAAAGCCACCAACCTACAAGCAACGTTGAACTTACAAGCAACATAGAACTTATGTAAAGTATCTTAGGGTATAACGAAAATATTCAGGTCAGGAAAACTATACATTTTCGGAATCCTTCTAATTGAAGCCATTTGAATTTTGGGGCCCCTGTATGGCGGCCATTTTGGATTTTGCTGTCTCCTGAGGGGTTCCCCACACTTTTGCGAGTGACATAGAGACTAGTCAGTGTAAAGACCATCAAAGGAGTAGAGCTGGAAAATGTCTCCAATTTCAAATACTTGGGAGCCTACGTTCTAAACACATTCCAGGAATTCAAATGCAGGAAAGCACAAGCATGGGTTGCCTGCAATAAACTGCAGAAGATCTGGAAATCTGATCTCGAAAGAACGACAAAAATCAGATTCTTCAAAGCCTGCGTAGAAAGCATTTTGTTGTACGGCTCCGAAACATGGACTATCAGCAGGAAAATTGAAGACAGAATCAATGGATGTTATACTCAACTGTTACGTAGAATATTTGACATCAGTTGGAGGGATCACATCCCAAACAGCGTGGTATATGGCGATATCCCCCCTATAACATCAATAATCAGGCAGCGCCGTTTATGTTTCGCTGGCCACTGCATGCGAACAACTAACCAGCCTATCTCCCGTCTAATTTTCTGGACCCATCCTGGTGGGAAAGCTAACAGAGGCAGAAGACACCTTCAGTATCCTGATACCGTCAAGAATGATATGGGTCCCGGGTCTGTTACCTGTACAGTTACAAGTTTGTATTCCTAGGTTCCAGGGATACATTGTGCGAGTATACTCAATATTGAGGTTTATGCACAGTATTGGTAGATGATGATGATGATGATGATGGGCAGGGGCGTAGTAAGGTACCAAATAGTGGGGCGGCTATTACTGGTAATTGAGCTTTGTGCTCGGACAGGGGGAGTCTGAGGGGGTGCCCCCCTCAGAAGTAGAAAAAAATTCAATTTTAGAACTCATTTGGTGCGATCTGGTGTATACCTTTGACCAATATTTTATCGAAAAGCCACCTCTTCATTTCAAATAAAATTTTTGTTTTTTATCAATGCACGAAAGAAGTTGAGCATATTCTTGATTTAAGTATACATGGTTTAAAAGCTCGAACAGGGGGAGTCTGAGGGGGGATGTGCCCCCTTCAGAATTGGATTTGTTTTCAATTTTCGAACCCATTTGGTGTACTTTTGACCAATATTTTATTGAAAAGCAATCCCTTTCCCCCGTTTCTTCTCTTTTTCCCCTTTTTCTTTTTTCCCTTTTTTCTTTTTTCTTTCTTTGCAAAAAAAGTTGGCAGTAGCCGCCCTGCCGCCCCGGTTGCGACGCGCCTGGATATGGGTTTAGATCCTCCAGAGATCCGCCAACTCATGAATGACAGGAAAGTCTGGGCCCAGTACGTTGCGATTGCTTCCTCCGTTTCGTCCACGGACGACCAATGATGATGATGATGATAGAGACTAATTTGTTCTAAAAGGTCCATAGAAGTCAAATCAATCGTCAAACCTTACTAGCCAAAGAATGGTCACAGAATTGAGTGTTTGGACCTAACTATATAGCTTTGTACAGATTTACCATTTTTGTCTTAACAGTTCACCTGCATGTGAACTAAAATAGTAGTTTTCCCGAATTTTTGAATACATTTCAATCTTTTTAATTTATTCAATTGGTATACCATGTAACAGGCAATAAATATTTTACCATATTAAATGATAATTTGGTATTTTTAACTGTTAAAGCATTCCAAACTGTACGTCTCTGTTGTTAAGAATAAATGAAAATATTTCTTAATTATTTGAGACGCCAAGATAGAGGTTACGTGGACATGGTATGGGGTCACACGAGGGGTCATGTATGGGGTCACTCGAGGTAATTTGGGTGACAATTTGGAAATGTTTAATATTATTTTTACAAAAATGTAAAAACTGATAATTTACTGAATTTAGATATTTTTCATTTTAAATCATTAAAAAATGTATGTATCTGTTAAGAATACATGAAACTTTCTGGGTTAATTTCGGAAGGTTATATATGGACTTGGTATGGGGTAACATGAGGGGTCACTTGAGGTCATTAAGGTGACGAATTTGTTATTTGTATTTTTAAATTTTTAAATAGGCCTATATATATTTTTTTAAAGAAGAAAAAGCGACTGAACGTTTTCGATTTTTTCGGTCGGTCGGGAAAGGGCAATCCAACCTTTTTAGGCCTAAGGTTCAAATTATCCAAAATATATAATATCTGAAATGGCCTTAATAATATCCAAATAGGCCTATCTAAAATAGCTAAATAGCTTAATATCAAAACCTGCATATCCAAATAGCTTATTATCCAAACCTAATATCTAAACATATGAATAGCTTAATATCCTAGCTAATTATATATTCACCGGGATAATTTCAAAACGTTATATTAATCCCGCACCTTATAAATGGAGAGAGGTAGGATACTGTTGGTTGGTTGGTTCGTTCCTGTCATGACTGACAGCTCGTGACCTTACAGTAAGGGCCAAAGTTTACCGCTTTGTAGGCCTAATTGTCGAATTCCGCGTTTTTCCGCTTTGTAAATTTTTCTGTGATGTAATATTCCCCAAGAAAGCTTAAAATTTACGATCTATAAAACCAAAATAAACACACTTTACAGAAAAACACATCATTTTTATTGTTTGTTTTGTTTTATTACGTATTGTTTTTTAATATTTATATTGTTTTATTCAAGACTATTTATAAATTGTGTGTTTTGGACGTTTTTTGTGCATTTTTTTCTTCTTTTCATCAAATTGTCGTTTTCCGCGTTTAACAAAACTTTGGCCCTTACCTTACAGATACTACGCCACAAATAACGATTTTCAGCAAGGAGTAACAAACATGGTTAAATGATACACCCCCGGATACACCCTATACCTTACCACCATGCTGAATACGTGATGTTTGATTGACCCGTGCCCCATAACTGATATCATAGATCCTAGGGTCTATGCTGATATCGACAGCATAAAAGCTCGACTGTGCTTGTTACCTGCCCTTTTGGCACACGTCGTCGTAAGATAAAGTTCTCTATTATTTTCATTCCCGTATAATATTACCACACATATATCACACAATGGCAGACGCATTCGTAGGCAAATACAAGCTGGAAAACAGTGACAACTTCGAAGGATTCATGAAGGAATTGGGTAAGTTGCTATGTATTTTACATCTAATCATGTTCAAAATTATTTATAGGAGGCTCACTTAAACTGATTGATCACAGCACAACCTACTCATACAGTGGTATAGTGGTCTTTCATTCCTTTTCAAACTGAATCAAAATTCCAGCGAATCATTCACCATGTTCACGATAGATCATCCAAATTGTGGATCTCTTGACATTTCTTTATTCAAAACTAAGGGGGCTGTCATTTTCTTCGGTAGGAGATCCAAAATATCCTGGGGCCATAGTTTTAGGGGTCACGAAATTAATACCATGTATAAATAGGGGGTAAATACAAGACTTGAGTTTTTAAAAATGAGGTTTTTTCGCGCTTTGCGCGCTTTTGTTCTACATTTGTCCACCCTCAGTTTTGTCCTTCCGCATCAACTGTTTCCCCAATATTCAATAATGATAACAAAATAGGCCTTATAAGTACAATTTGTATTTGTGGTGTTGTGTGGTGTTGTGTGGTACTGTGTTGGGCTGTGCTGTTTCGTTTCGTTTCGGGGTTTTTGATGTTTTTTTACTGTTTACGATTAGTGTAAGTACCGTAGAACTTTGGCCCACCAAAAAAGAGAGTTTATTTGTAAAATTTTGAGAAAAGTGTTATAGTAACATTTTTTAATTTAACGTAATTAAAACAACATATTACCCTACTACATAATGATTTGGGTATTTGGAACTGGACCTAAACACACTATAAGCTGCAGGATTTGTTCTTTATTTTTAGGTATTTTTAGGACATATTTTTTCTTCTTCAATAAATTGCAACTGCCTCACCTACATGGTGGGTATATTCAGCAACTTTTATGTTGTGGTTGGAGAGACGTAGACAATTTACAAAACAAAACAATACCCAATTAATCTTCATTTGCATTCTTCATTACGACACAGACTAGTATTTACTGAAAAAAAAAGCGAAAAGTGGGGTAAATTTGGCCCATGTTAAAGTAATGAGAAAAATTAAAAACAACCACTTTTCAACATTTACAGCCCAATTTATTTGTTATTGCTTGTAAAAAGTCAAAAACAAGCAACCTCACCACAAATTAAATGATTTACCATGTATATTTGGAATGTTTTTCTCTAGTTTTACAATGTGTTTATTTTTTGGTATTTTCGGTATTATTACATTCTATCTGTAAAATCTTCATATAATTTTTTTTTTAAACGTTTCAATGAACCTTTTAAGGTTGTTAAAACAACCTTTAATTATAAAAAAGTTTGAAATATCTTATCATCCAAGTAGGTTTGAACGAGTTTTTCACAAGTGGGCCAAAGCACATGTGTGGTAACTTTGGCTCACTCAAAGATTGGGGGAAACTATCTAGAAAGAAATTTTCAAAACAAAAAAATGATGTGAGAGGCAAGTTATATACTATCAACTATAGTCTAGTTTACAAAGAAACAGTATCTTCCATGCAATGAATAAAAATAAAAAAGTTAAAAAATAAGTGGGTCAAAGTATCCCCATTCTACGGTATACATAAATCATCAGCGAGATGAAAACGTTCACAATTTTCTATATACTTATGATATTTACGTACAGGTGTCAACATAGCACTTCGAAAGATAGGTAATGCAACCAAACCATCATTGACGGTATCCAAAGATGGTGACGCAATCACCTTCTTCTCAGAATCATCTTTCAAAAACTTCAAAGTCACATTTAAACTCGGAGTAGAGTTTGAAGACTCCACACAGGACGGTAGAAAATGCAAGGTACATAGATAAGTAATTTGGAGATATGTCGCGATATGTTTCCTTTTTACTTGAGTTTGATCCTATTTAAATGCTTTACTGACCCTCATAGGCTACGGACCAGTTCCAAATTTCAAATTCCCTCCAAAACAATGCGCCGAATTCTCTTCCCTTCCTACCTCCGTAAAATCAAGTTTTGCAAGAATGACATATTTGATCCTAACTTTGTGTGAACAAATTAAATTGATCGCTTTTCCGTTGGTCTTTGGTGACCCTCTTTGCCGCACAACCCAATTTACATGTTTGTCTACAAGCACAGTGATTTTCAATTGAAATTGCGCACATTGCATTTTCATATTTGAATATCCCGCCAAAACAAATTTGGAAAATTTCAGTTTTTTATTCAAATTTATAACATTATAAGCATCTTACAGCATGGGTAGGGTAACTTGATCATGTTAACTCACATGTAAACAAGAAAGGATGCATTTAATTCCAATAACATCATGAATGTACTAAGTTTCCAAATTGGAATGAGAGACACATTTTGCGATCTTATGCATGTTTTGAGTATCTCGTGGACAAACGTGTGAAATGGGTGCGCGGGTAAAAAGGTCCACCAAAGGAAAACGGAACATGATATGGAATTAATTTTTTCACACAAATTTAGTAACAAATAAGGTATTCATTCTTAAACGTTTAAAAAAAATTCAAACTTCAACTTGGTTTTAAAAAAAGATGGCTTCTTTCCACTATTGCAGTTTTTTTACTCACCCTGTATACCCGGCTCATTCATTCCACCACTACATTCTGACATTGTAATTGGTGCATCTTGGATCTTAGTAATTTAATCTGATTTTATTTCTTCCCTCGCAGAGTACCATCACATTGGACGGAGGTAAACTAGTCCAGAAAGAACGCCCTAGCTCTGGAGATGGACCCGAAGTGACGTACGTACGAGAAATTAACGCAGATGGCGACTTATTTGTTGTAAGTATTATATTTTCTATATGAATACGTAAATGTCTAAATCCAACTTCGAGATTATCTTGGAATTGAATGTTTTTCCAGGCTATGGGTAAATTATTTACAAACAACCTGGACAAAGATTAAGGTTACAATCGTATTGTTGGGCACGGGTTATGGTTCCTCTTGACGACCAGCTGTCACAAAAAACCCAACAATGAACAAGGAAACAATACTAACCGTTTGATCAGGGTTCAAAGAGTTGGGATGGTCAGCATGAATTCCTGTGAATTGACCTAAGTTGACATCACAACTACACAAAATCTAGTGAAATATTACGCATTTTCCGGCAAAAGTGCAGCTTTTGAAAATGTTGTGGGACTTTGTGCAACTTAGTCCAAACTAGTGCATTTTGGACAATATTATTTTACGCAACTTAATATAGGCTAACCTAATGCAATTATTTGCTAATTTTCAGGAAATATATGGCGCTATTTCGACAATGTTGTTATTGTTGCCGTTTCCCTCCATGACATGGGCCTTCTTTTCTAGACATGTATATTAGAGAGAGAGAGAGAGAGAGATAGCGAAAGAGAGGATATACCTGTCTGTTGCTGTGAATTGTATCTTTTCTGTGTTTTCTTTCAGAAATGCACAACAGGATCCGGTGTCGTCTGCACACGTCTTTACAAAAAGTGTTAACCCATCTGGGGCATAATTGGAGCAATTCAGGCGAGGTTTTCATACCAGATGACAACATGTTGAGCGCTCAGTGCAGTAAGAGTGTAGCTACGAAACCAGAAATACAAAGGCTGACTTTATTATTGATATAATATTGATAGATCGATATCAGGCTATCATCTTAAATCTTAACACTTTATATTAACTACTTGACTACTTTACTTCTTGAGTTGAGTAAACTTGAACAAGTTTTTTTTTATCACAAGATATATCAATATGGCTAATTAGCCCGGACAATAGTTGAATCTATAAATGATGGGATCAACTTGAAAGTGTTCTCAGCATTCCCATGCATACGTTTATCACAATCCACACATAAAACCAAAAGGATTCAACTTTGCACCGTGTGCAATATGTTGTCACCCGATATGGAAACCTCGCCTTATGTATATATAAGAGGACACAAAGCTTGCCGACATGAATCATTGCTTGACGTGCAAATAATTATGATTCAGTCATGTCAGTGAAATATTTTAGAAAGAAAAGAACGACCGACCGAAATAACGGCTAATTATAAATGACTGTTGAAATACACCGTCAATATCGAATTTGGCCGAATCTGATACAATTGAATCACGGTTGTGACGTGTTTGTCTTGTAATTTACTCAATGCCTTTTACAATGGGGCTGAGTCAGTAAGTTTAGGGCAAGTCATTGGGTAAAATCTTAAGTCAAATCACAAGTCAAAAATGTCAAAATCGTGATTCAACTGTACTAAGGGATTATTATTATTATAGGTTTTTTCAAATTAGTTTCTTCTTCAGTCGTTCTAAACGTACCGTTTTGTTATTATAACACTGGCAATTAATTCACACAACAAATCCGTGAATTACTACTGTAAAATAATAAATAATGCTTTATTAAGCTTTACAAAATAATACAATACTAATGATTGTTTCATTGCTTCTGTTTAATTATTGATTAGTTAAAATTTGTATACGCATCAGTTAACATAAAAAAGAAGTGTCAACATATTTATTTATTTTTAACTCAGCTTTAATACAATGGCAACATTTTCTGCTGGTCGACAAGGAAATCTCTAAGTTAATATTGGCTAATAAGACAACCAGATTAAACCAATGTAACACAATGGTCAAGTTTAAAGTCACACATAAAAAGTGTTAACCAGAAGGGGACCGGGGAATTTTCCTGCCACGCGGTTAGCACCCACCCCCTGGCAAATAATGTACGAGGGGATATCAAAAAGGTTTTGAAATCACCCAGAAGTGAAGGAGCCAGAAACTTAATTTTGATATGTGATCCTTCAGACATCTTTACAAAGTCACTGTGCAAAGTTACTTACAAAGTTGCAAAGACCGCCATTGTAGAGATCCTCAGATTGACCGCCATTGATTGATCCTCAGATTGCCTCATATTGCGTTATTTCCAAAACCGCAATATATAGTTTAAAGTGTTGACAGTAGAGGTCAAAGGTTATGTATTAGGGTCATTAGAGGTCAACCTGTGTACACCACATGTAACCAATAAGACGATTGTCACCAAGCTTGTTTGTAATGACCTTTGACCCCTTTTTGTCAACCCTTTAAACTATTTATTGCTGTTTTCTGAGGCAATCTGAGGATCAATCAATGGCGGTCAATCTGAGGATCTCTACAATGGTGATCTATGGACAAGTAATTAATAGTGGGAGAACTGTGTGATTTTGCACAGTGACTTTGTAAAGATGTCTGAAAGATCTCATATCAAAATTAAGTTTCTGGCTCCTTTACTTCTGGGTGATTTCAAAACCTTTTTGATACCCCCTCGTATATTCCCCGATAATACAGGCATGATCTCTTGCCCCTTCAAATCACAGAACGCTAGTTACGACACCGACGTCAACTTTTGCGTCATTGTGCGAATTCAGTTTTGTTTTAAACAGCGTGTCCCAAAAAACTCATGGGACCAAAAACTGCAGAGTTTGTAACTTAAAAAGAAGGATAATGCAGCTATTTCGTAATGAGGGATATAAAGGTAAATATACCTGACCTTAATTGGGGAAATTGTGAAACCAATCAAATAGCAACTTTCAAAAATACAAATCCTTCAATAGAGCGTGGTCAGAACCCGTTTTTTCTCAATTTAACAATAAACCTCCCATGCGTTGCATTTGTGCGTTGTGTGCAAGTTTTCCCTGCATGGTGTTTATTCTCCAAAATAACTTATATTTGGCATGTTTGGTGGAAAATGGTTAAATTACACCAGGTATTTTGTTATTGAAAATGTACAAAAACAAAGCAACTACATAAGCGCCCTTATACCCTGCCCCTTTGATGATATGAATGACAGAATGACTGGCTGGTTGCCAATTCCGAACAAATGGTTTTTGAACTGCTACAAAGAATGGCAGAAGGTTATTTATCTATTTTTCTAAAACATTTCATTAGATATTTACACTTTTTGATCCCCCTTTTTGATGAAGATAAACATCCTGTGTAAGTCATTATAACGAATAAAGTCTGAAAGCCAACACTTTGATGAAGTCAGTAACGATATGCAAATGCAACACGTGGACGGTTCATGGGGAAAATCGAAGAAGAAAAAACTGGGTTCTGACCACGGCCGCTATATTTAAAGCTTTGTATTTCAAAAACCTTACGTCCGATGGGTATCATAATTTCACCAATTAATGTATGATATCTTTACCATGTTTACTTTATATCCTATTTAATATGAACCAGCTATATTTCCTACGTCTTGAGTTATAAGCTCACCAGTTTTTGGACCCAGTTTTTAGGACACGCTGTATAACATTAAAATGTCCCATGAAAAGTGGACGGTGTAAACATGTAAAATAGAATTAATGTTTGGTAACTAACAATTTGAACTATATGTTAACCGTATATTGCTACAATGTGGACGTGATATATTATTTACCTAAGCTGATTAAAATAATCGAAGCTTCTATAATCAGCTTAAATAAATATTATCACGAAACAAATATCGTTCAAATTATGCTCCCGCTAACCTAGTACCGGCCAAGTTCAAAAGTACGTTTTGTACTACAGCGTGTCCCAAAAAAACTGGGTCCAAAAACTGCAGAGCTTGTATTACTTAAAAGATAGGAAATGTAGCTGCTTCGTACAGGGGGATATAATGGTAAATATACCTGACCTTAATTGGTAAAATTGTGAGGACCAATCGAATGGCAATTCTTTTGAAATACAAAATATTTATAGAGCATGTAGACTATGAGACGATGGTCTGTATCTTTCACTCTTGTAGTCCACCTCTGGGCACAACATGAAATTATTACCAAAAGGTGGCAAATATATCCCTAAAACACAAATTCACCTTATCCCACGTTCGTAGGTTGCACGTTATGACCCTAGACCTTGATTTAGGGTCAAAGGTCACATGTGTTTCAATGGGAAGTCAAAAACTAAATTTAATAAAGTCAAAGACATAATTTTGATGAGGCCAAATTAAATAATTGTTTGTCTCAAAGCTCCTGCGCGCGTTAGTTTATTGGTGCGCATTATAATTTTTTTGTTCAATTTTTTTTTCAATTTTTTTTTTTTCAAAAAAATAAAAATCCAAAATTTCACAGATTTTTCAGATTTTCATTAATCACTGATCACATCATCTTAAATACAAAAGTTCACTTTTACAAGGATTTCAATATTTTATATTTAAAAATAGAAAAAAAATAAAAATAAAACCGCATTCCGCATTAGTTTACAACAGGAGAGGAGCTTTGAGACAAACAATTAATTTAATTTGGCTGAAGTCAAGACGATACGCAAAATCGGGAAAAACTTGTTCTAACCACGCTGTATTCAAAGCTTTGTATTTCAAATACCATAGCCTACATTCGATTGTTCCCATGATTCTTTGGGACACGCTGTAGGCAGTGGCGTAGCTAGGATTTTTTTCAGGGGGGGGGGCAAGATTTCTAAAATTTTCGTAAAAGTTGCCCCAATTTTTTTCTTCAAGTCACTTACCTCGTGAATTTCACGTAAGTGGGGGGGGGGGGGGGGGGGGGGGGGGGGGGGGGGGGGGGGGGGGTTAAGGTCAAAAAAAAACCCCCTCGCACAGTCAAAAAAATCGCACAGTAAATGTACTATATGTACAATTTTCCTTCTTTTTGGCTAATAACCTTGGTCTTTTTTTCGCCAGTTAATCTGGGCATATAGTTTGGCTTTCACCCAGCATGGTGCCGATTTTGGTTGACTCTGGTGGTATAAATGTACCCATTTTTGTGGCTAAACATGAATTTAGTGGCAAAAATGGCAAGAACATGCCTATGTTACATCAGATTTTTGGTCGAACGAGGTAAAACGATGTTGTATTTCAAAAGTGACAGAAAATAAATAATAAAGTTGGATATTCTTTCCTGCATTAGGGTTTCTTGACTATCTGTTGACTATCACACCAGCACGCTTAGCGCCACTACCAACAGGGGCTTTTCCACAAAAACAAACAGTACCAAACATGTGCTGAGTTAAGTAATTAACAGCTAAGGATGGATCGTCTGGACTTCTAATACATGGTTCAGCATGGTTGAGATAAGAAGAATTTTTTGACGACCCTGTGATTTATTTCCTACACTGTCCAATGTTATCGGGACAGTGTTGCAATATCAACCACAATTTTGTATACAGCAGTAAACCAGGATTTCTAGTAATATATTATCTTTATTGACAACGATGAATATTGTATAGGGATGAAAATACGATAAAAACCATAAACCAAAGCCTTCTTTTAAAATAGAATTCAATTTTGAATGAAAGTGACAATTTCACTAAGAATAGAATGGCACACAAAAGCAACAAATTGTTTAACGTTTAGAAAATGCTCAGCATACCATTTAAACAGTCAGGCCATTTACTGAACCGACTTTTCTGAACCCACCTGAACCCACTTTTTTATTTGTTGAATATGTAGTAAATAATAATAACGAACATCCTCTGAATTATGGTTTAAAACTGTATCATTTACGTAGGAGAAAAACAGTTTTTCTTAATAAATTATAAACATGATATCGAGCCACGTGCGTATAGTCTCCAGTTCGGTCTTTGTATAGAAAACAGCCTTGACTCAACCACCAAATATTATGTCTCCTATGTCTATACGAAGTTTAAGAAACTTACAGTTTTTAAAAGTATCATAAGTTTAGTTTATTGACACATGTCACGGTTCAGAGATCTTCAATGGTTGCAGGTATTTATTGAATAACCCTCCTATAGTAACACTGTTAACCATTTGCTAGTCCAACCTAGTCCTAGTCAGTTAAAAGCCTCAAAAATCCCACTCAAGGGTTCCTTATTTTATAAGTTCTAAAGTTGGATGGGTTTATAGGTTAGCATCTCTCTGGTTTCAATAATCCAACAAAATAAGTTCAATAATCCAAATTTGTATATAGTGTAAAAAGAATTAACTAGTCCGTAACTGATAAGGCTCAATAATATGAATAATTAAAGGATCTTACATACGAATTAAATATTGCAAATTTGTAGTCTGAAAGATGAAGAATTGATCCTTCAAACACACGAACAAGTTTGTGTATAATCCATTGTCAGATGAAAATCTTACCGTTTTTAAATAAGTTTTCCAGATCGACAAATAACAACTCATAAGATTCAGACTAAAGAGCACTTTTTTATGATTTGGAATAAAGAACTACAGAACCAGCTTTAATATTTTAATTACAGACCCTTTCTTAATAATTGGAATTTAAACATAATCATAATATTTGGACTTTTTTCAAATGATAGATTCTTGAGATTATTGAACCTTAGGCCTAATTTCGTTAATACTATAAAACCTATAGTACTATAATAGAACCTTATTTTTCGTTATATAGAACCCTTCGGACTATACAACCGTGACTCCGAACATGTCCCCAAAGTGGACTTCACCTGATTGCAAGGAATTTTACCCGAAACTGGGATTTCCCTTTTAAAGGGAATTTTTATCTCATTTTTTTCCTATTTACTTTTTTTCTCACCCCTTTTTTTTTAGGGGGTGGGGGCGGGGGCCCAAACTGAGTTTTTTCGTCAGGGGGCATTTGCCCCCCCTGCCCCCCCCCCCCCCCCCCCCCCCCCCCGAGCTACGCCACTGGCTGTAGGCTACTTGGCAATTTTCGTGATAACTCGAATAATTCGAAAGTTTGTCTCATTACTAAGCATGCTAAGATAATTTGCGCATAAAATCGATTGACCCCCCCCCCCCCTCCACCAGTTACAAGTTTAAAATATTGTCATAAATATTAAAATCGTTAAAGCTGCGTGACCCGAACAAAATTACTGTTCCCCATCGAAATTGAAATGAAAGCCCATATTATTCCCATCCACGGTGACAAAATGTTTCGTTTAGAAGATGCTACTTTTACGAGCGATTACCTCCAAAACTGGTTAACCACCCAATAATTGGTATAGGCTACTGTTCTATTGCAAGCGATTTCTGCTTATAGCCTAAGACCACTGGAACAATTTAACTCAAATTGTGGAATTTGACTCAATTTATAATGTGCCATCATCATAATGAATAGTAAAATTGTAAGCGAAAATATTTGGTAAACATAGGGTCACCTATCTTTAATTTAAAAGATAACAATCATTCGTGCCTAGATAATGATCATGATAATCATTGCTATATCCACATCCATCCAACGCTATAATAAAGATATTTTATACTTTTTCTTCACTGGATACTCCAACTATATCACAGGCATATGTTTCTTTTCCCATGAATTCGATATTGCATATAATATAATATTATGCGATTGAAATTTCTAGTTTATAGGCCTATGCATAAATATTAATTTATACGAATATAATCGAGGCATCACCTGAAATAGGTTAATCGCATAAAAATCTCCCATTATTTTTTGTATTTTACCAGGAAAAAACTGTAGTGTTAGCACATTGAGTTCTTCTATAGAATGCGAAAGTAGCGAATTCGTCTATAGAAGTTAATGCAAATTGAACTTTAAAACCCTTTAAGAATGACCTTTCGTTACAAATTTGTGTAGATTTAGTCTCAATTCCCAGACCTCGAAAAGTACAAATTTGCCAAGGCTCTGATTCTAGTGAACTCAATGTATAATTATTAGACCACTTGTCCAACAATATTGCCGTTTTTTGACACCCTGAAAATATGTGTGGGTCGGTATACATTTACACGTGAGATTTCTTTTCTTCTAAACAAATGGGTTGGTTGGGCCCGTTTCTTTTTTCGTCGCCTAAATACACACAAGCCAGGAATCAGGTATTTTTCCACAGTAAAAGTTTCCTCTCGTATTATTCACCTTTTCTATATGTTCTTGTTGGTGTACGGTAGTCTGTTGGTTCATATAAAAAAAGATGGTAGTAACAAGAGAAACGAAAATGTCAGCGAAAATACTACCAAATGTGGTCCCGAAACTGTAAATTTTGTAAAATAAATAGGTCCGACAATTTAGTCATTTTCGTGTTTCCTGCCGCTTTTCTGTAATTCAGACATGGTTCGAAGTAATCGTACATGTAGGCTATATCGTACCAATTTATGAAGGAATGGTCGTGACCGACTGACCGAAGTCTGGAATATTGAATCAAATATTGCTACTTAGTTTCTGACATTTCTTTTAGCGTGGTCAAGTCAGTGGCGTCGCCAGAAGGGGGGGGGGGGGGGGGGGGGGGGGGGGGGAATCATGGAATTATGATGGTCAAAAGCAAGGACGCTCTATGATTTTTTTTTCATGGGTCAAAAGTATTGAATGACGCATGGTTGATTCAAAGTCGATTGATGAACACGTGCAGGACATTATATGCTTGCGATGTTTACCAAAGTTCGATTGATTACGATTAGGCCTAGGCTATAAGCCCTAAAGGTCGCTACAAACATATCTCGTCTGAGCAGTGTCGCGATTTAGCCTCCTCCTTTACTACTGCGGTCCACAATTGTAGTTTCAACTACTACTAATTCAAAGTAAATTGGTCTGAGTACTGGTTATACTTTTCTAGAGATGCAGTGAAAACGGAATGTCCATTTAGTATTTTAGTGTGACGGAAACTGATGAAAAACAGTAAAATATCTCCAATTAAAGTGCTGATCATTTGACCTATTGTAGGAGCCAAAACGTACCTATTGGTCAAGTATAATTGATATCGCTTTATAACAGACTATAAGCATTAAAAGTGACTGATTTGTTAGGGAATTTAATGTCCTCTAATAAGCCAGAACCAGATCAGGACAACCATTAAGTTTAACTCTCTCTTATAGGGAACCGACTGTATTAAGAACTGAAAGATCTTCAATATACATGACTAAAAAGAGGGATTCCTATAGTTTCGCCAATAGCTGGTTTTCTACTTTTGACTATCTGGTTGAATATTTTGAAGGTTTCACACTAAAGAAAACTCATAAATCATGTTAAAATATATGCATGAGGCATCACTGTGGCATGACTTGTCACATAACAACGAAATTTGAATGCTTAGCAGTATTCCAGAACTTAAGGGGGGTGTGGACTCTCAGGTACAGCCTCCGTAAAACTGCCGTAACTTCTTCAATATTCATTTAATCTTTATAAACGTATACAGTTTTTTGCAGAAAAGGGTTCAATAAATCCAACCATGATAATGAAATTGACCATTTTGGAAGAGAATTATAAAAAACACATTTTTTGACCCATTTTAGGTTTGGAAAAGATAACTCAAAATATATTTTGTTAAATTTTGTCATACTAGTTTTATGATAATCCTGATAACATTCCCCAGGAGCGGTTTTTTTTTTTAATATCTTATTTTTTATTTTTTAAGATACAGACCAAAAGGCACATTTTTTGGCACTTTTTGGTCTTGTTTCAGAATTTAAAAAGACTAACACCACATTCTATTTAAAACACATGTTGATGGTTATACTCGTTCAAAAACTCGCCAAATGTATAGCTCACTCTTTTTGGACAGTAACCCTTTGAAGGTCGTGCATTTAATTGATCTGAACAATGAATAGTCCCTATTGTTTTCGATTTCCAGTATCAAAATCGTGCTAAGAAGTATTATAACCATACAATACGGAGAAAAACAAAACAAGACAGGTCACATGATTTACTTTGAGGGTGATTTCCGTCACCCAAAATCTCTCTCTGGCTCTGACATCAGACCAAAAATGAAACAGCTATCAACAGTGATAATTGACTATAAAATGTATCAAGGGTGCACACAACTATTACAGTCAACGTCAAAGCTTCCGGCCATCGCCATCACCCAGCTAGTCCCTTATAAATAACGGAGAGAATGATTCATATTGACATTATTTGGCACTCAAAGATGATTGAATTTGGTCTCTATTTGTTCACTGAATTGTACTCGAGATATATATTTTGAATGAAAAGTGTATACATCTAACGTTTTATTTAAAAATATTGGCGGAAGGATACACATTGAACACAACGCGCAACAAGGTGTGATTTCTTGTTCAAAATGACTACGCTGTATAAAGAGGGAAATATTGAAAAATCTAATAAAAGGGCAACCGGACCTGAATTTTTGACCCAAGTTAGATATATGTGTGTTAATTACTATTCCAAAATTTTATAAACGTAGTTGCAAGGTAACTCAAGAAATCGCCGTTTACCTAAGGCACATTTCCCATAGAAACACACTATAGCGCGTAATAGTTGTGTGCACCCTCAAGATATGATTCAAAGCTATAATCATTGCAAATGCCATGAGGCTGACATTCATATCCTCATATTAGTGATGTTATAATGAGCAGGAGGTAGAACTTATGGAATGACCCTGTACCTGCCATGGTAGCAGCTATTTAACAAGATTTGCACTATGGCTTGAGATTAACCAACACTGAGATCATGATGCACATGACATGACTCCAATTTACTATCAAGGACAAGTGTGCAGCATGGGCAATAGACCTATGACATTTCATTGTCAACTTATGGAAAGAAAGAAAGAATTGGGAAAATAAAAGATAAAGGGATGATAGAAAGGGGGAATGAAAAGGGAGGGGGATAGAAAGGGGGAATGAAAAGGGAGAGGGTCCAGGAAATGATTGCACAAGTCTGGTGTCCCGGTCTGGTGTAGGCCCAGGGTGTCACAAAAGGTTCACAAGGAACAAGCGATAGGCCTACACTTAATTTTTCCACAATGGGTTAACAAGTTTAAAATTTAAATCTGGTTTTGAAAATATAAGTTTTGAGCTACTTTACAAAAATGCAGATCCACGGCCGGGTTTGGCAAATTTGTAATCAAATCATTTCAGTATATTTTTCAATGGGATCAAGTCATTATATTGTATTACGGGGCAAATTATTTGGCAAAAGTCAAAAATGTAACAACCCACAACCCTATCTGAAGGTCTGACGGCGAAGGGGACGGATGCCCAACCTATATTGTATCATTTTATTCAAGGCTTTAGAACAAAATATTGGCCGAATCCGGCTGATATCAGTTCATTTATGAAGAATGATATCTGACAAAGTGAAACATTTCATGTATGCCTCATGAGTGGGCGAATGTTAATCGAGTGGAGGGCACTCTTTTCAGTTCAAAGATGTGTTTTGCTGTGAACAATACTGGAACGATTTTATGTTCCATATTTATGGTAAAACACAGCCCCTGTCTAGTGGATATCCAGCCACAACATGCGCGAACGGGTTGTTATAGACATCACATTTTTAAGGTCTTTGTTAATTATCTAATTCACGTCAGTTAGTCCGAGTTTTCATATTTTTATATAAAATAATAACGTCAGAGTTGACATAAAAATGCTCCCTCGTTCTGATATGGTTTGATATTTCCCTTGACATAAAGTCTATTACCCGCCTACTTGAGTGACTAGACTAGAGCACAACTTACTGTCTATTAGTATTACGTTTAATAGTTCGTAAACCGGATTCGTATTGTGAATCTTCATTTGAGACAATGTGTAACTAAGTCACAACGATAGCTCAGTTTACATTTGGGTTGTTAGAATAACCGTGAGAAAAAGATTGTTCTCATTCTAACCCAGCATTATATAACTGATAAAAACAAAGTCTCTTTCATTCATCATTCTATGGTGTATCAATCTCCAAGGACAAATGATAAGGTTATATTTATGGCATATTTACACATACAAGCGATAATGAGACAATCATACACTTAGATAACACACAAGATAAAACAGATTGGCCATGTGCAAGTAGTCAAAACAATAACCTTTGCACATGCAATATCTTATAGTCTTAATGGTCGAGTGACTGATAAAACACAGTCTAGACGACCTCACGTGTCCCCGTTTGTGTGAACTTGTTACATACGCCCCCTTTTAACAAATAATCAAGCGTTCTTCAAGGTGAGATTAAACAAACTTAGCAAAGTATAACCATTGCGCGTGTAATATAGGTCATCCAGGGACATCAAATAACATATTAAATGTAGTAGTCGCTGGGCATGAACTTGTACAGGGATTCTATGGTAGCTAATTCAAAATCAATAATCGGTTTCAAAATTCGAAGACAGACATCAAACAAGCACATTTTCTAGACGACCTCACGTGTCCAGTTTGTGTACACTTGTTACGTACGCCCCTTTTATCATCATATTGAGCGACTACACATTCTTTTTATGACACCTTTAGGCAAGGTTTCCAAACTGGATGACAGCGTGATGCATGCCCTGCAATAAAAGTACAATAGCAATATGGCTATGTGTATGATACACAGGACTTGTGATCAATAAGCTGACTTTATACACTAATTGATCTATCTATATTTCAAGGGTTTAACTTTGTAACATTTTTCAGTATTCCCAGGTACAAGTTAACTATAACCCACACACAAAACCCACACACTAAACCAAACGAATCACATTTTGCATTGCGAGCAAGACGCTGTCATCCTGTCAGGATACCTTGCCTTATATTGTAATCTAAGTGGAAAGTCATCGATCTTTCATATAAAGGTAGGTATTCTGATTTCTGGCCCGATTTTCAACTTGATTTTTTTCTATTCTACACGAAGGATCATCCTAAAAATAGTCATATTTCAAAGTTTGAGTTGCATAACTCCAATGGTTAATATTTTAGAAGCACAAGGTGAGATGGGATTTCCCCCTTGAGTTGTACATAAGTGAAATGAACACCTTTAAATCAAAACAAAATAATGATCTAATTTAAGAAAAAGGCATCAAAACAATCAAACAAAATTACCCTTACGCCATCTGTTCATTATTAAACTTGTCTTTATTATATAATTGTTTTTGATTACATGCATGGTTTTTCAACAGCAGTACACAATACACATTTTGGTAAACAACTTTGATATGAACACTACATAAATAATGCTTGAGGGTAAAATATAATAGTAGCATTGATATAATAATAGTACATGATTATTTTCACACATATATTATGATGTGGTAACATCTAACAAGCATCTTTGCTGAATAGTTAACCTTGCCTTTCATGGCATAATTCTGTTATACCTTTCACCCAATTCACACTGTTGCACTTTATTCTGTAAAAGATCACTTTATTCCGTAAAAGATCACTTTATTCTGTAAAAGATCACTTTATTCCGTAAAAGATCACTTATTCCATAAAAGATCACTTTATTCCGTAAAAGATCACTTTATTCTGTAAAAGATCATTCACTTATGTTACCTGTGAAGGGTACAACAGAATTATTCCAATTTCATTGACATTACAGGGAGACTGTTGAATCTAACATACATTAGTAGAACCGATGGTAGACTTTAAACAAGTCCACAATGGAATAAAGCGTAAAAGCACTGTTTTTAAGCAAGATTTGTATCTAGTCTAGGATGCATTCAGTAGTTGGGCTGACATTACTTTACATATTATGATGACAGCAAAACTATACTTTCAAGCAACAGATTTTGAACATGATAGTAATAAATTTGATTGTAACATAATATAGAGGATAATATGAAAATATCAAAACATGCACACTACACTCCATGTCTTCCTCTGGACAGTGACGTTATTTTACAGGCGCAGCATTTACGCACACGTATGTATCTTCCGTTTTTCTACGCGTGTGTGTATACACCAGCGCATGTTTAGTAGGCACTCACGTTAATGTGCCGCAGTTAGTAGAATACGGAGTTACGTCACTGTCTCGTGATGGATAAATAGACTATAGTTTGAAATATCAATACAGAATACAATACTCAGCTTATAGATAAATAAAGAGTGTGTCGATATAATCACAATTCTTCTGTTACATATATATTTTGTTTATAATTCTTATACAATTTAAACACTTCCTTACAAAGATCAGACAATTCATTTTTTCCCTTCAGATTAGGTCACAAATTGTTCAATAATGTTAACTTTTACTATTGGATGCCCATCAAATACCAAGATGATTTCAACATTAGAACTCAACAAAAGACAGCAGTAAAAACACAGAACATCCAGCTTTAAATACAAATTTTGATCTGGAAGACATGACTTTATGTGACATTCTTAACCTTTACGGAATGTGCAATCAAATCCAGTCATAAAGTTGAAACTACCGTTCCTTTAATGATTGTAGCATAGAGTTACTGAGCATTATTGCGTACTACGTAATCCATGTACTGCTTTAGATGAGTGTGTGATCTGCCACAAGCTGCGCCCACACACACTTAACCACTGTGAAGTACATGTTCAAAGAATGGTGGCTTTTACTTTAGTCTCTTGATTCGCTGTACAGGGTGAATAAATCAAAAATGGTGCATGGGCCTTGATATTTGCATTGAACCACAACATTGGAATTGGAATGGTGACAAAAGAGGTGAGCTTACAAAATGTGTCACATTTTGCTTATTTTTTTAGTCGATTACATTCATTTTATCGCAAGATGAACTAGATTAAATACCTGTATACAAACAACAACAATTTCATGGTTCAATGCACACATCAAGGTTAAAATTTTGATTCACCCTGTATAGTCCCTGTATTACCCTTTCTTTAATGATAGCTGATTGGCAATGATTTAAATGGGCTTATTCATATGTTTTAGTATAAGTCTTGTCTCAGGATCATCCAGCTTGCATAGATTTTAACCATTTTATTGCATAGTTTTTAAAAGCACAAACAAATAAAAAATAAATTTTCTCTTTCTTTTTCATTATTCATTTTCACCTGCCAAAAATAACACTTTTTTACCCATTTTCAACATTTTTTTCTCAAGAAGAAATTTTCATAACCCAAAAAGTAAGAAAAAAGACTAAAATCAAAGTATGTAGCTTGATGAGATAAAACTGTGTTTATAGAAACCATTGTCTATCTTAACACATGTTATAGATAAAACTAAAGGTTAATGATGAATGCAAAATGAAATTATTTCATTCACACTTGAATTTGATTCGAGCCAGTATTTTGGTTCTAAATTCATGAAATCACCAATAAGTATGAAACCTGTTGAGAAGCTAACATAATTCAATAGGTGTTATAATCAGTTGAATGGTGATGAGCTTTAATCCGTTCATGAATATCTTAGTCGTGAGTAACACCAGATATTTCCAATGATATTTGTTTCAGCTTTCATTCATCATGTGTTATTGATATAATATGTGACGTGTTCTACCTTAACCAGACGGAATTGGGCAGAGCTCCAAACTGAGAAATAGCCAAAAACCTAATTGGGGTGATTTTTTTGGAATTTGAGTTTCTTGTAAATAATTAATCTTCAGAGTGTTTATAACATTATTGTGAAAGTTTCAGATTAAGATAATCAAACCAACAACTTTAACTCCGCTTTGGGAAGTCCGATTTAAAAAAAGGTACTATTGTAAAGGTGAAGATCTCTACTTTAATAATTAATTACTAACTCAATTATGATATTTTGCCAAATTGGGTCTGGTTTCGGTAGAACACATCACATAATGGTCCCTGGATGTCTGATGTATCAAAAATGTAGACATGTGGTTAGGCGACGAAAAAAAACCCAATACCCTGTTCTACGGGCCGGACCAACCCATTGTTTTTTAAAGTTAATCTTTTTTAGAAGTATTTGAAAATTTCAAAAATGTATGGAAATTCACTGAATGTTTATGAAAAAACAACAATAACAAAAAACCTGACCGACCAACCGACCCTACCTGAGAGGTTTGAGAAACTGTAGAACAGGTTTGGTGCTTTTTTGTCACCTTATAGTATTTGTAAAAAAAACCATACAAAAACAATACAGTCAATATCAATTCAAATTATTGCATATTTCACAATATTGATTATATTATAAAACAATATACAAAATGATACCACTTTTTGGCGTAACTTGACTGATGCTTGAAAAGTGTAATCAAAAGCTATTTCTTTCAATTCTGTCAATTACGACTGATACTTTAAAAATGTGATCAAAAGTTATTTCTTTCAATTCTGTCAATTTCAAAAAGTAATAAACAGACAACAATTTTCTGGAATTTACCTATTTATTTGAACAGTGAAATCAGTTGCATTGTGAGGGACTGATCGGTCAGATCAGTCCTATTATTTTCTGTCTGTTACACCAGACATGCCATATACTGATTATTATTTATTTATTTATTATACTGATAATATCTCATATACATGTACTGATCTGTAAATCATATAAATATGCAGGGGTATACATAGTACCCGCCTGCACGCCCGAGGCGGGTACATTTTGCGCCCGGTAAGAATTTTGATGTTGGTAAATATTTTGGGGTCTACGGAAAATGAACATCCTGCTGTCCCTGCTAGTGTTACACAAAATGTGTCAAATTCTATCATAATAATTACTGTCCATAAAATATGTAACACCTAAATAGTATTGCTAACATATATTGAAAACAAGTAATGTTTCCTAATTTAGGAATAGAGACATTGCTGCATTTAGAAGAATATGTCTTCAAATTAAAACCGATGATAGTACGTACAGGTTAATTTATATTGTCCAACGAATGTTCAAACAGCACTTCTGAGTAACAATTTGACCCTTCTGCTCGGTAAATCCCCTCTGCTCGAAATAATATCATGTTGCTGGACTATGTGTACTCAATGTATCAAAAACAAAGCCCTTGGCACGATAAGCAAGACTACTATACGATTGAGTTGTAAAAACTTGAGGCAATTCAGACTAATAAAAGTGACACTAATTCAAGAGTATTAGCTTTTATTTCAAAATCTTAAGATGACTTGTTGGGCAGCTAAGTTCACAGTCTGGATGGTTACTTGCTACCTGCCCGACTGGCTGGTTGGGACAAAAATGAAGGTACACCCCCTGTAAGTATGACACCATATCATAAATTAATATATTCAACCACGACCATATCCTCAATTTATTCCTAACCACACCTTGGCTAACAAGGAAGGGATTGCCCCTCTTATTTTCCTGCCTGTTTTGGTAAAATAATAATAATTCATACCGAAAGTTCAGAATAATAAACAGCCATTTACATATAACACACTACAGGCCTCCATGGCCATCATCACATATCCCACATACTTTCCCCACAACCCACAACTATTTCATTCCATCAACCAAACACCAATCAGCAAAGAAAATTCAAAAACCAAGAAGCAAAATTTAAAGATATTATTCACAATAATCATGTTGAGGTATTCTCGTTGATTTACGAAATACAGATTACAGTTGAAGGTCATGCATTAGTATACAATTTCCAATATATTTTACACTATAACAACAGACTTTTCCCTCCAAAATGTAATGTTTTGGTGTAAGATGACAACTGCATTGATATGGCAAAATAACTGCCACGTTGTAATGGCAAAATAATTATCAAGGTATAGTACAAAATATATTGGAATAAAAGCTCTGTATTGAGCATTATACTATGCCTGATATGGGCACATTTATTTTGTAGTATATAATTTAAATATATAAGACACAAAACTGGTAGTATTCTTTGCATAATAAACTGGTAACTTGTTTGAATATCATCACTTAACATTACAATTATGGAAAAATAAATGGTATGACAAAATTCATTAATTCACCTTAATCATGTCTTGTTTTCTTAATATCAACAATAATTAGGTTCTTGAAAAAACCCACCACGAAACTGAAATAACTATATTGCTGAATTTCTTTTCAAATGGCGAGAATACAAGATAATACTTCTTTTATCATTATCACAATGATCAAACTTTAGCCATTGCCTTCTTTAACTTTCTCTGCCACTGAAAGTGATATTAAATTTCACTTCATTTTCACTTATGTTGAATTCCATTTCATAGCAGATCACAAATTTGGACTTATTCCATTCAAAAGAGGTACCACAATTGACCACTTATCTCATGACTATTGCGCTATTTTTGGATGCTATTGGTTCGCTTCAATATGATAGAAACAACTCATCCGTGAATAACATGAAAATATTGTCACTGTAACGATGCTATGGACGAAATTCAAGCTATTTCACGCGAGCATGTTTTGTTGTTTGCGGTGCTGAGTCCAAATGCTTGAAATGCACAAACAGCTATGCATACATACACATGACGATTCACGATTGATCAATCAATACGCGCAGTCATTTTTTGGAAACGTCCGGTACTCACTGCTGGGTCTGAGCATGTACGCGTATACATACATATGCACGCATTGGTGGAATTCTGTCCATATAGCATTATGACGCTGACTTTATCGTCGTCGCCATCTACGTTTTCTGGCTATGTTGCCATTGCACTCACAACTATTGCTTTCCAGGTCTTGACCTGTATATGCGCAAGTTGCACTTTATGCATGGAACATAAACTAACTGGACCTATTTCTTCCTATTCAAACAAAGCATTGTAACAAGTAACACAAGGGTGATTTTAAATTTTAGGATTTCAGATAATTCTTGTGCATAAGTGAGGATAGAAATAAAAATCAATTCTCACAATGTTACGAAAATTCTTTGTCACTATTTAGGATATGAACTACCACCTACAACATGGTTTAGACGCATCCAGGCATAGAAACAAATGTATCACTGACTAGATTAATATTTCAATTCACTGCCTCCCCGTATTAAGTTGGAAGATATTACCTCTACCTGTAATAGTACACCAGACAAAGTGTATACATGAATCAACTATAGTTATAATACAATAACAAAACAATATGACATACATTTTCACCTTCAGGATATCCTTTCCATCACAAAGTTAATCAAATGTAAAGAATGATAGGAGAGCTGCTTCTTTGAACTACCAGTGACTTTGTGCAGGTTTCATATCACCAGGTCAGGTTATTAGGTTTATCTTTGGTGTAAGACAGCACGGAATTAACCTAGCACAAAATCCTCTATTGACGGATTAAAGGATTACACAGCTTTATTCCGTAACTACACTAGTCTTACACCAAGGATATTCAGGTTATTATGACCATCTCATGATAATAATATTTGGGTTTTTTCTCTAAACTTACAATGTAGTACTAGCATACATACAGTCAGCAGATAATTATTCCATCTATAGATTTTTAATGCTGAAATTATTTCATCATGATATGACGGACAAACATACATGGTCCATTTAACTTCCACAACAGTGAAATCCCTGCGTCATAAAGCAGTTAGTTGCACATCCTCACTCAAGACGCTGACATGAGGGGTGTACCTATTATGTATACATGCACACAAATTCTGCACTAGTAAGGTTATGTCAGATTCTCGGGGAAGTAAAAGAAACCATGTGACATTTGGTGTTCTTAATATTTGATCTTTATCTATTTTATAAAATTAAATATTAGTTTATTGCATATATTAAATTCAATCACAGAGGAGCGGGTCACATACTATTAAAGTGGTTACTATCATGCAAAATACATTTTCTCACTATATTTATACAATTTAGAGGGTTGAATTTGGGAGTTGGTGAACTTTACATGGACACAAATATTAAAAAAACAAAAAACATTTGTGTGTTTTTAATTTTGCAGAAATCATAGAGCTCTGCTACTGACAACTTGCAAATCACTATCTAATGACATTATCTGATTGGATAGATGAGTTTATTAACATGATATTAGCAGAAAGAACTATGACCAGTTAAAAATGAGCTTTTATAGTTTTATCAATGCAAAATTGGCGAAGCCTCATAACAGCAGCGAATGAATACAGAAGGACGCAGGTGCGCATGAAGGCAACGAGCGCACTGTGCATCATATGCGGTGACGCACGCGTGCGACCAAAACTGTGTGCCCTTAATCTTGCACGTACGCTTGGAAAACATTTGCGCGCGGAAGAAGAAAAACCAAATATTTCTCGCCAATTTGGACCTGATTAAACTATAGTACTTTACAGCTGAATCCTCTCAGCCCTATGAGCAATTCTTAAACAATGTCAGATTGACTTAATATAAAATTGAGGTTCTACCTATGAGTAAGCTATCCCAAATTAGTCATTCTATTGCAAAGACTTAACTATTGTATAACTATGGTATAGTTTATATAGCTTATTCCGTAATACGCGTAGATTATGGGCTACCCTACCTCTTTTGTAGGATTACAATTGTTACCTCAGGACCGACAGCCTAGCTGGTCTAGTGGTTATGATATTTGCTTTTGGACCGAAAGGACCTGGGGTCGAATCCCACTATCAACGTGGCATGCTTCTACAGTCTAGTCTAGTCGCACATTTGGAACTGACTTAATTGTACAAGTAAATGAGCTTACTTCTGTGATGCAGTGACGTGTTTGAACTCATTTATTGTTGCAATCGTGGTATAAGATCAGCTAGTTGTCAGGCAGATTGCAGATTTATGCAGTAAGTGTCTGTACTCGTTTTGTGTTGCAATCTCTGCATAAGATATGATCATCAAGCGGGTAGCAACCTTTGCCGTCAGCCTCAGAAGACAGCAGAACTTTGCAATCCTGTGAGGGGGAAGTGATCAAACATATTGGATGATACATTCAATTCATCAACCCCAACTCTATCCCCCCCCCCTTTTTTTTCAACATCGACAAGTGACCCAAAATATCCGCTGACCCTCCCCCAGGATTTGAACCATGGACCTCCAGCACCAGGGGCTTGTGATTTTCCAGTACACCACGGGTGTTAAGGCTACTTCGCCAAGTGTATGGGCTGGGTCCATTTTTCATCGAAAAACTTCCACGACGGTTGATACAAACTTGCTGGGTCGTGGTATTTTGTGGTATATGGTAGGGTTAGGGTTATGGTTACTTAGTCATATAAAACTCAACTTGTGAATAGCCAAGACAAGCTTAGAATTGCTGGTCCATTAATGGCCTCGTCTTTTCTTAAACTGTTACTTGTTGGTTATCATCTACTGAGGTTACATCATTATGACTTTGATACTGGTGCACATGAAGGAATAAGTGCAATATAAGGTCTGCGTAAGAGATTGACTTTGAATTTGTATGAAATGCAGTTAAGGAATCAATTAAAATTGTGGTTTTCTGAGAAAATCTTGGCAGTTGGTTTTTCCGTAAAATAAACATCACAATGAAATATTTTTCTCACAACAGATTCTTACACAGATCTTATAATATAACTATTGTATTTGTGTCACATGGCTAAAATGACACAGACACAATGATATGATGTACCATATTGTTTGGGAGTGTTTTACACAGTGAACTATAGTCTGTTTGTCTATCACAAGACAGTGATGTAACTACGTCTCACAATTGCAGTACATTAATACGCGCACCTAATTGAAGTGCTGGCGTATACACTCACGCATAGATAGGTGGAAGATACATACGCTTGCGTAAAAGTTACATCACTGTCCGGAGGAAGGGAAATAGAGTATAGTGCTCTTTCCCCCAACATCCACATCATACAAACCTGCCAGTGCAGACAATGAGCACTTCCATTTGATGTGTAAACCATAATTCAGAAACAATGGACCATTTGATAATACTCACCTCACATTTATAACATTGAGTATGGAAGCTTCTATCCAATGCTACAATGCGTACAGTTTCTTCTTTACCAGGGTCGGGCATAATAGGCTGCAAGCATACACTGCAACGAGGTGCAAATTTCCTAGAAGGAACGCAAATTAAAAAAAATGAAATTAATATACACCACAAATAATATGTTAAAAAATGACGCTATAAAGGGGTAGACTATCAGCTTACGCAAGCTGAACAAACACCTATGTATTGTAATTATTTCTGAAAATCAATAGATATGTGTACACCTACATTGTAAGTTGAAATGAAAATAGGACATTGCAAAATACCTTTATAGTTATTAGGCTGAATATGGGTAGAGATTGTAAAATATTTACAGTAAAGTTAATTTTAGATGGTAAATTTACAAGTTTTACTGAAAACCTCTGTGTCATTTTGAAAAAGAAGAAGCTAAATGTAGGTAAAAGTAAACTACCAAGCAATCTGACCTATAAAACAGTATGCCATGGCTTCATAAATCCAAGTTGACTGATAGAAATCATTCTGAAACACCCTGTACTTCGTTGAATTCACAATTTATTTGTGTTGAAAACATCTATGCCTTTACCTCCCTCTCCAGCATTTTAGGATGTTGTACAATATTACTTGGGCTGTGACTAGCTTTCATCGTGTACATACTACTAGACTGGGTCCCCGCATCCCTCTATTTGGCTGCCAACTTAAAAAAATGGTGGACCAAATCGAGGGACTGGGAAAGGAACATGGCAAAAAAGTGAACGGAAGTGTTGTGGGAAGTAAGGACACTTCCGGTCACTTCTCACTTAACTGCCCATGCGCAAGTCTTCCCGACAACAATGCCAAAGCTCCTGATTAGTGCGCTGTGGGAGGTGAATCAGTGCGCCCAACTGCATCATGAGTTGCACAAACCTGCGTGAAACCACCACCGCAGTGTGGCGTGATAGTGCATGAATAAGCTTATGTTTATTCACAAGTTTATCAGCGCACACTTTTGGAACTTTCTTTTTTTCAGTCTTTATTTTCGCAGGGCTGTGTTTAAATTGTGCAGACCAGAAGGATTCAACCTAACGTACTACACAGCCATTTTCTTATGCCAAGAATCATGGTTACTTGCCAGGCGCACCTGTTTAGTACCTGTACATGTATTGTATATACTTATACTCCATTTGGCTTCTTCTGGACAGTGACGTAATTTAACAGACTCAGCTTGTACGCACGCGTATGTATCTTCCGTCTTTCAACGCTCGTGTGTATACGCCAGCGCTTCGAGTAGGCGCCCCCGTTATGTGCTGCAATTAGTACAATATGCGGTTACGTCACTGTCTCATGATGGCCAAATAGACTATAGTAACTGTAACTGTGGGAACTGTACAGTAACTAAGCGGTACAAATAGTCACACAGAAGCAAAGTTACTAGAATTGTGCACCTGCTTTGTTGGTACTTCAGTCTTACTTTAACAGTTCCATATCGGTACTGGGCATACAGTTAAGCCCACAATTATTCATACCCCTTGAAAATTATGAGTATTTTGCGTTTTTCTCATATCTATACCAGCTGGATTGGCGGAACTTTCGCTTTACACTAAAGACAATTAGTTTGCAAGTACAAATCAATATATTTGGGCTCAACATATTTTGCATAGCAATAGAATTCAACAAGAATTGTGTTTTTATGCCTGTCCAAAATTATTCATACCCCATACCAAGTCTCAGGTTTGACGCCACTTTTTGTGATAATACACATGTTTTTGACTTTCCAAACATTCTTTATATTGTGTGATAGGCTTTTATATTGTTATGCAATTATTCCATGATGTGTGTATACAATGATAATGCATTACAAATGTGTCCTTTTGACGGTACAGTGAGGGATATTATAGGACAACACTCTAGCTCCTTGACAGCATGGCAAAGGAGATCAAATAACTCAGTGAGGACCTTTCTTTGTGCATTGTGAATGCTCACAAAGAGGGGAAAGGCTACAAAGCTATTTCGAAACAATTTCAAGTGCCAAATTCCACAATATAAAGCATAATTACGAAGAACAAGACGGTTAAACTCAGTTCAAATCAGTTAAAAACCTTGAAGAATACGGTCAGGAGCCAACAGTGTCCCCTTTTTTGACAAGAAAAGTATAGTGAAAGGCCAACAACAATCCACATATCTCCGTCAATACTCTCCTGAACAACCTTGGTGAGTCTTGGACCAATATATTAAGGCAGACACTCCAGCAGACATAGTACAAAAGAGTTCTCCATGGACTCCGACCAAGAAAGACTCTACTCCTGAAAAGAAACAAAGAGAAACTTGTCTAGCATTTGCAAGAGCACTTCTGGACAAAGATCCAAGTTTTTTGTCTTCAGTGTTGGGGTTGTCTAAGGTGCAAGACAAGTTTCTCTGTGTCTCTTTTAAGGAGTAGAGTCTTTCTTGGTCGGCCTCCATGGACACCTCTCATGTGCAATGTCTGCTGGTATGTCTGCCATGATATCTTGGTCCACGAATTGCCAAGGTTGTTCACGAGAGCATTGATGGTAATCTGTGGATTGTTGTTGGCCTTTCGCAATACTTTTCTTGCCAAACAAGGGGACACCGCTGGCTTCCGACTGCATCCTTCAATTTTTTTTAGTGAGTTGAACGTCTTGTTCTTCCTAATTATGCTTTGTGTGGTGGATTCTTGCACTTGGAATTGTTTCGAAATAGCTCTGTAGCCTTTCCCCTCTTTGTGAGCATTCACAATATGCACAAAAAAGTTATTTGATCTTCTTTGCCATGCTGTCAAAGCGCTAGAGTGTTGTCCTATAATATCCCACACTGTACATTCAATAGGACACATCTGTAATGCATCCACATCGTATGCACACATCATGGAATAATTACATAACAATATAAAAGCCTATCACACAATATAAAAAATGTTTGGAATGTCAAAACATGTGTATTATCACAAAAAGTGGCCTCAATCCTGAGACTTGGTATGGGGTATGAATAATTTTGGACAGGCATAAAAACACAATTCTTGTTCAATTCTATTGTTATGCAAAACATGTTGAGCTCAGATATATTGATTTGTACTTGCAAACTAATTGTCTTTAGAGTAAAGCAAAAGTTCCATCACTCCAGCTGGTATAGATATGAGAAAAACGCAAAAAACTCATATTTTTCAAGGGGTATGAATAATTGTGGGCTTAACTGTATGTACCTACAGGTACTGGCAGCAGTGTAACCATAATACTGGATTAGGCCCAAATGGCTGTGTAGTTAAGTGTCAAACATATTGTACTTACTTGTGGAAATCTTCAATGCAATGAATCTGGTTTGTAGCATCTACAGTGAAGGGTACCCCATCAAGACTTTTACCACATACCACGCATGTGAAGCAGGCGGGATGATATGGTTTGCCAGTCGCACGCAGAATCTGGGAGGGAAAAATCAATCGATGGAATATAAGAGTAAAGGATTTTACTCCCAATTGTTGTTAAAGAAGCTTATCGCCCACATATGTGATGCGATCTGTGAAAACCCGCCACATGGTGGCATTTTTCATATTGGAGATATTTATATCATAAGAAAGCTAAAACTGTGCTGATTACAGAACTGTTTCGATCATTTTTCTACGATCACTACAAAAAAAGTTATGAGTGAATGATGATTGTGATGTCACCAAAAGCTACAAAACAAGAAATCATGAAAACAGGCCAAAAAAGATACATAATTCAATATAATAACATTATGAGGTTAATAATAAAAGTGACTTAAGTAAGTTTGTCAAGGTGAAATTTCATGAAAGATGATGACACAAAGTACTGGAAACTAATTTTCTTTAAAAAAATCTAAAAAAAAGAAAAAAGTTTTTTTATTTTTTATTTTTTTATTTTTTCTATTTTACCCATAATCCCTAGTTCACATTTTGCGACATCCGACGGGTTTTCTCAGATCGCATCACATATTGAACTGTATTATCAATTCACTCAGCACAAACAGTCCATTGATGCTTACTGATAATTGTATAGCTCATAATAAAACCAATGTTTCTAACACACCTATGTTTATACATTTTCAGTAAAAGTCATGACTAAAATCCAAGCGATTATATTCTCTATGTCACACCTCTATAAGACTCAGATTTTCAGCAGACGACAGCAGCCATGTTTCGCCTAAAATGTGATGTTTTTAATCATGCATTTCAAATTAGCAATTCAAGACATAGGCCATAATGTCATGTTAGATCTAGATTTAAATTTGTCATTCTAGAACCGTTATTGTTGACGAATGAATGTTTCGGTGAGTAAATATGTTATTTTTTCAAATGTTTCCATCTACAATCTCTTATCAATGTTGTTTTTGTTCTTGTTAATTTGTTTCTCACAAAATATAAATGTCATAAATGCACTTGTGAGAAGCAAGAAGTGCCCCTTTAATACTTTATCATCGCAATCAACAATAAATTCTGTTACGCAATATGTTTACTACTTCACTTCAAACATTTCCCCGATTTCATCCAGGTGCAAATCACCTGAGAATTTATTGTGCATATTTGAATATAATCATAATCATCAGCGAATCAGGTCCCAATTGGGGTTATCGCAATTGGCAAATATCGATACCCCCTCCCGATCCACGTGTAGCCAAAAAGGCCCACGCTTGATCTCTCGCTTTGTCTCGAGCTTGCTTCTGACACGACAAGACATCTTCATATGGTTTTATAAATAAACTTTATGTTCGACACCTATAATACTTCATTTATTCACACTCGGTTTACGCTACCAAAGTAGAAGGAGTATTTCACCAAATAAACCCTCCTACACACCATCAAGTGTGTAAATGTTCAAAGAAATATATACCAGTACAGTAAAGGCGATGACAGAACATACAGTGATAAAACACCAAGAGAAGTTTTGTGCCAAGTGGAAAATAATTGGTTCTAAATATGTTCTTAAGAAATCAAAGAAAATATTTGTCCTGTAACAGTTTTATCAGTTAGTATTTCAAAAGAAAAATAGAATCATTTTCTTGACATAATTATTCGTAAATGATATGGGGGATCAGATGTTAAAGGTATATGTTCTGATTGCTGGCCATATTTTCAACTTGATGTTTTCTATTTTACATGAAAGGTCATCCTTAAAATTGTCACATTCCAAAGTTTGAGTTGCATAACTCCAATGGTTCTTATTTTTGAAGCACAAGGTCACAAGAAATTTGCCCATTGAGTAGTACACAAACTGGCGAGTGGTTAACCACCTTTGGCAGTAATTCACCACATTTTAGCCTATGATTTCTACATGGAACATTTCTGGCCTATTTACAGACATAATGAGACATATTTATTTCTTCTGAAATCAAAATATATTAATGTGAAAAAAGTCATAGCCAAAAAAAAGGTGATCAGAACATATACCTTCAATAACAAAGCATAGCCACTGACTTACCCTGTCTGTTATTGGCTTGGAGCAAGTTGAACACTTTTCAAGTGAATTCTGGAGGGATCAAATCAAAACATTTTGTCAGAACACTAACAATTTAAAACAAATGCATCCAAGATAATGGTTTTGAAGCAGTAAGTTCAATAATGACATCTATGTAGACTGTTGTCACCAGTGATAAAAACTTTGAAAATATAGTTTCATTGATTTTATGATCAATTGAAAATGGTGTAAAATTGGTATAAGCTTTCAGATGGTTTTAGTGTAATGCTAATTTAGGTCATTCTGAAAGAATGACACAAATAAAATGTCCAAGATTCAGTGAAAACCTGCCAAGGTAGAATGAGGTCTCACACCAGCCATCTTTCTTTTCTTATAAGTGTCTGTATTTTATTTGTATTTTGGACATGTTGTCATAGTGCTCCCATACGTGTAGGTGGATAGACATCAATGTTCTCCTGGCCCCCTTCATGTATATCTGCCTGGCACCATAACGTCATTATAACCTCTGGTAGTAGATTAGATTGGGTATCATCTTTAAAAATGGCGGACCAAATTGAGGGACTGGAAAAAACACTGGAAAAGGTGTGCAGCCTCTTACCGGAATTCCACAAAGATTAAGCATGTGCAGTTGGTCCAATGCAGTTGGTCATACCAGGCCAATGCCACTACATGTGGCATGTCATTACAGAGATTGAAGCCTCTGTGCTAGCACCCCCATTTTATGAGTCTCAATGTCCCTTATAACGCCTTGTGTACTGTCAATCATAGGTGTTGTCAATATAGCGCCCTCATTTTACATTACTCATGCCCATATATAGGAGGCTCTTGTTTTGTGATTCCAATGTCCTCTTCCATTATCTCTCTGTGGTCATACTGATAGGTTACATTTGCGGCTATCTCAACCAACAAAAGGTACCAATGACCATATGTCCAATAGTGCAATGTACAGAAATAATGGTATAGCACATGTTACATGGTTGCAAGCACAGTGGGCTTGCCCATGATATATGCGTGATGCAAATTTCCACTTATAGATGACCATCATCAAATCCAAATATTGCACCAGTAAAGAGCTTCATTAGATCTGGTAGTAATGAATAAATTGTCAGATTATATGTCAAGTTCAGATAAATAAGCTGGAAGACTTCATCAATTTTTGGGAGAGAGAGCACCCCTTGAAGCTGGATCAGAGAGTCTATAAGGAAGTAGGGCACCCCTAATAAAACAGGCAGGACAAGGTCTTCAGTCTCAGTAATATCTTTCATCCAGTCCTGAAGATATCTGGGAAACTCGCTAAATCTACTTCAGGTTAAGTTTCCCACTAGAGAGCTGGCAACAGTCCACCGGTTTTGATGAAGCCAATCAGTTAATCAGTAAACTTTCAACAAAAATGTCTGCCAGCTTATTTTCTCCAATCTTGACAAATAAAGGGACATTTATTAAAACTATGGCAGCTACTTACCACATAACAGTGCTCACAGTAGGATTTTGCCTCCAACGCATAAAATGGTTGTCCTCTTAGCTTTGCGTTGCATGTGTCACATGTAAAGCAGTCAATGTGATACACTTGTTCCATAGCTGTACAGCCTTGATTCTCACCAACCACTTTGTTACCACACCGAGCACACATACCTATTTCATCATGGGGCAAAATATGTTGTAATTGTAGTTACTTGTAAGTGGATGGTAACCAATAAGTTCAAATGTGAGGTATTATCAAGGGATTTTACACAAACTTGTAAACATGGGACTCCTTTTTGATGAAAAAGTATCCAGAGTTGTGGGCAATGTTTAAATTAAAAGAAAAAATCAGGTTGTCAAAACAGATAACAATGTATGAAATTGGATCGTCAACCAAACTTCTTGGTTGTCCACCAAAGTCGGTACAGTACAAATCTTTTAAAAATCTGATTTCCTACACCAACATTCAAATTTAAGTTTAGGCAGTTTTGGGCATCAGGATGCCAGGAATACCGCTTAAATCGAACGTAGATTGTGGGGTTCCAACAACCAAATTCCAAATCCAGTCTAGACCTCTAATGTGAAAACAAGACACCAAAGGTATGCTGATAGCACCCCACTTTCTCTGTCTATGTCAATACGTGCAAAGCTATGGTGAATGGAAAATTGTTTATTATGAAAGCACAACTGGCAATGTGTACAGACTGTAACAAATGAACATTTTAAAATTACATTAATGTCTCCACGGAATGAATAAACCGGCAGTTAAACGTTAAACCTAAAGGATATCAACTTAAGAGAATTAAACACCTGGGAGGAGTGGCAAACTACTAGTCCCAATAGGTGCCGTAGTGCAAGTGTATCTTTGATACACGGTACCACTACCCTCCATAGACTCACAACGGCGCGAAATTCACATTGAGTGTCAGCACTGCCGTTTTAACAAATGAACATTTTAAAATTACATTAATGTCTCCACGGAATGAATAAACCGGCAGTTAAACGTTAAACCTAAAGGATATCAACTTAAGAGAATTAAACACCTGGGAGGAGTGGCAAACTACTAGTCCCAATAGGTGCCGTAGTGCAAGTGTATCTTTGATACACGGTACCACTACCCTCCATAGACTCACAACGTCGCGAAATTCACATTGAGTGTCAGCACTGCCGTTTTAACAAATGAACATTTTAAAATTACATTAATGTCTCCACGGAATGAATAAACCGGCAGTTAAACGTTAAACCTAAAGGATATCAACTTAAGAGAATTAAACACCTGGGAGGAGTGGCAAACTACTAGTCCCAATAGGTGCCGTAGTGCAAGTGTATCTTTGATACACGGTACCACTACCCTCCATAGACTCACAACGTCGCGAAATTCACATTGAGTGTCAGCACTGCCGTTTTTTCACCTCAATATTTCCCCCAAAATGAGTATGCTTTATCAAAATTAATGAGCTCAATGTATTACTAAGGAACAACATGTGAGTGCATTTTGATTGATTTTAATTATATTTGATGTGAAAATCTTGATTTCAAAATGTGATTTTCGCGACGTTGTGTGTCTATAGAGGGTGTTGTGGCTATAGTACAGTGAAGCATGAACGATAGTATAGCCACCATTGGGTCTAGCAAACTACCTACTTTGAGCATTCTGGTCTTAACACCAAAGGCACTCTAGAATTATGTTGTCATTTTGCTGAACGTAATAGTGAATTGAATTAAATTGAAGATTGTCTGCATGTTTTGAGCCTGACGACAAAGATTAAATACCCACCAAAAAATTCTCCTTCTTCTACTGGTCCAAGTCCTGAATCCATATTCTGCACCAGGAGACTAGTCAGGGCATCAATCTCAGCCTCCGTCCCAGTCTTGTCTGGTGTTGATATAGGTTGATTGTTAGGCTTGGGTACATAGTACTCAGGTGTAGCAGCTTTGGCTTTGGATCCATTATTCATCTTTGATGCAGCCATCACTGGTTTCTGATAGCTTGGTTGCTGCTTGTAGGCTTGTACTGGAGGGCGTGGCTCGTTGTATGGATTCAAGGGTGGGGGAGGGGGAAGAGGTTCACTCGATTGTACAGGATTGCCGTGAATTAGCTCGGGAGGTGGTGGAGGTAGAAAATCGTCAGCTGGCATCTGATAAGCGCCACCTGTTGGTGGAGGGGGAGGTGGCAAGTCTTCAGCAGGATTGGAGTATGTTACCGGTGAGTAGCTTGGCAGACCTGAAAAGCAAAACATACAGATAAAATTCAGATAAGTAATCATTCTAGTAAATACTTTATACTTATTTTTTCATAAAGCTAAAGTTAATGTTTGAAGGCACATATGTTTTATGTTTGATATTTACATATGACTATATTTTTATAAATTGAATAATGCTAAATTGTTTCTTGACACTCATTTTGTCACGATTGGGATAAATTCCTGAAAGCTAAATTTTTGTGTGGCTTTTTTACATAGGTTTTTTTTTTAGGCAAAAAAAGAAAGAAAAGTTGACATGCCCTTTCAGGGTCAGATTTTTTTGTTGTTGAAATTTTTTGAAAATGTACTGCACAATAACACGTTTTAAAGAAGAAAAAAATTGATTTTTTTTGTGTTGATTTTGTTGATTTTTTTTGTTGATTTTTAAACAAGCAGATACTACTCAAAAACACATTTTCATCTTTCTTTATTGTTATGTGCTTCTTTCAATTTTTTGTTGTTGTTGTTGGAAAAAAAAAAAAAAAAAAAAATAGCGACCCTAGATTTCCGAAAATTCGGGTCGGTCGGAAAGGGCAAGTCAACTCTTTTTTGTTGTTGGCCTTATCGGCCGGCAACTTATTTATTTTGATCCATCCTTTTTGAGGCTTATTATTTTTTTGATCCACCAAAGTATTTATGAACACTCCCTTAGCAACTGGGTATGGCAACCATCCAGTGTTCATGTTTCACAGACACATATAGGAGGCACTTCATTCTCTTTTGTTTTCCCAAATCTAAGTTTAAGACATAGTTAATTATTATGTGGAATGTAAATAACCTGAGTCTATAGGCAATCAGTGATTTCAAGTAGTTTAACATATTAGATATTCAATACAAGGCAATATTTTCAAGGTTGACACAGATTGCCCCAATTTGAATGCCCCCCCCCCCCCCCCCCCCCCCCCCCGATGTAATGATCTTCTCCCTCCAACCAGTCAGCTCAAGCCCCACCTCACTTTGTCCCACAACCAATAAAAATGTTGACTTTTAATGTCAAAATTACCTAAAATGAGCTTAAAATTGGAACGAAATGTCTAATTTTTCAGAGTAAATTTAGCAAATCTCAGGCAGTTTTGAAATTAACAACTTTAATTATGGCGCACACACATTTTACCCCCAATTTGTTTTCATGCCCCCATTTGCCCCTCAAACATTTTGATACTGATGCCGCCACTGCTTCCAATGCAGCAGTCATGCAATGTGAGAAGTTCATGTAGGGGAAATTGGCAAACTAAATACAAGCAGCAACTGTGACTGATTAATACATTGGTACTAGAGACAATACGTTGGCATATTCCGAGCATTTATAAAACTTACAATCCCGCCAGATGATTGATGAGTTACTGATTCAACTCGATCCCAGACACAATGCAACTGTTATAACATTGATGTTTTTTCAACCGCATCATTTAGAGGACAGAATCTGTCCCACAATTAACAAACATAATACGTCCGCATCGAAATTTACCAAATACTCCCTATATAGTCTTTGCATTTTATGAACATGTACAGGATAAATGCATGAGTGTTTTTCCTGTTTAATGAATGCCACTATTTCGAGACCTCTTGGGATCACCATTTTCTTGATCCATATTCATTCATCACAACAGCAGTTCATCAACTATGATTAGCACAGGCCCAGGGTGTCCCAAAAGTTTTGATACATTTTTAAAGCTTTTATATTTTTCTTGATCCATATTCATTCATCACAACAGTTTAGTTCATCACCTATGATTAGCACAGGCAAGGGTGTCCCAAAAGTGTTGAAACATTTTTAAGGCTTTATACCTCAGTAAAAATAATTTGCAGTATCAAACTGAAAACATATTTAGATCAAAGTTTACAATTTTATACTGTAAAAATATTATTTTACTGAACTTTAAAACAGTATCAAAACTTTTGGGACACCCTGTACTTATGAATAGTTTGAGGTTGAACTTTCCCAACAAGACTGTCACACAGCCAACCTATTAAAGGCATATTGTGCGTCTTATGTGCGATCTTTTTCATGGAACACCTTCTATCTTTGAGCTTTCCTCTAAAGTCTAAATACATTTTTTTGATCAAATTACATAAACATGAAAACTAAAACACTTAAGTTACAGAGCAATACATTTCCTAATCATGGTTTGAAAAGATACATGTACAGGTAGGTCAAAATAAACTGCCTGAGATAATTCCAAAAACTTATTTTCTGAGTTTTTTTTGTTTGTTTATGAACAGAATTACATGGTTAGAAACAGTGTTTCCTGCTAAAATCACAACTGTACACAAGTTATCTCAATAGTTCAGATTAAACTTCGGAATGCTTTATGATGAAAATTGAAGAAAATATGTTAACAAATTCATTACATTGGAAGCAGAAAGTTCTTTGATGTTTTTACGAAAATACAGTCAAGATTGATTTATGTGTCCAGGAATGTCTTTCCTGATAGTCAAATTTCATTACAAGAGAAAAAAAACCATGTTAAAAAGTTTGAAAAACATCATTTAATATTGTTTTAAAAGGTACATGTACCAATATAAGACACATGTTAGGACATTGTCCTATATGATTATAATTTAAAAGTGAGAAAAAAATTGAAAGACAACATCAATAATCTTATTATTGTTGCCATGGTAATGGCATGATTATTGAAAACTCCATGCTTCAGGAATGTGACCTTACAAGTACATATGTCTCATGGATACAAGTTCATGGCACAGTCATTCCTGGGTTTATTAGCTTGCAGTCTACATATAACTTTGTTTGGTTATACTAGGTTGACACAGATTGTAACATGACTGATGACAGCCAAAGATGAATTGGTTTGTCTTATTCGTCTGAGCCATACAGTCCTCAAAAAAGTATCTGATTAGGTAAGGCTAAATTTAAAAAAAATCATTTGTCTCAAAGCTCCCGCGCGCGTTAGTTTATTGATGCACATTAGAAGAAGAAAAAAATCTTTAAAAAAAAAATCAGAATTTTTTTTTTTAATAATTTTTTTTCAAAAAAAAAAAAAAAAAAATCACAAAATTTCACAAATTTTTCAGATTTTCATTGATCACATCATTTTAAATACAAAAAGTCACTTTTACAAGGATTTCAATATTTTATATTTAAAAAAAACACCTAAAAAAACCCCGTATTCCGCATTAGGTTTTGAAAAATTGAAGAGCTTTGAGACAAAAGATTTTTTTAATTTAGCCTAATCATGTGCTTATAACTCACTAAGTATAAATCATACTTAAAATATTGAGTAATAAAGTTATTGACAAATGTCTCCTTTTTAATTTGAGATATTGCATGTGAAGTATAAATTGGTATCAAGGAAGTTACATTATCAAAAGTACAGTTTACATTATCAAAAGTACAGTTTACATTTTCGCATTTTGCTTTTCTGACACATGGATTCAATTACGGGCAAAGTATATACTATATTGATTACTGGTAGTGCTAAATCATCAGTGGATAATGCGATGTGGATACTCGCTGCATTGTTCCGAAGGATAGATAAAGCATAAAAATACCAAAAATGAAAATTGTACTTCATGTAGGATGTAACTTCCTTAATAATCAACCATTCTTATAATGCAATCTCAAATTAAAGAAGAGAAACTTCTTAGAATTTGATATTTTTAAGTAGGATTTATGCTTTTAGAATTATAAGCACATTTATGACCTGGTCAGTTACATTTTTTATGACTATATTTGTGACCAGTGACCTCAAAAGGGGGGCTTGCTTATGTCTGCAATAATGCCTTTGAAGATATTCATGAAATTAAGCATGAACAAAAAAATATCTACCTCATATTTCAAATAATATCTGAATGCATTGAACAATTTTAATAAAAAAGGTGTCATTTTGAAGCTTACAAAATAAAACCAACATTTTCATTTTTAAATACATTTTGATGTGATCACACATTGCATTTTTATTTGGCCTTTAAAATGCCAAATGTGTGTAAATTTGGTTTAATTGCCTATGAATAAGAAATATAAGCTGAAAATTAAAAACAAGTTCCCAGGAGATTTATAATGTGTCCATCAGGGTTGTAGCTAGACCAGATTGAGTGCCGGACAATTTTATTGAAAAATTTAAAAATATATTTCCTTCAATCTAAAAACCCTGTTAACAATAGTGGTTTTTGTGTCTTTTCCCATTTCATTTTTAAAATGTAATAACAATCAATTCTTTGTTGCAATGGACTAATGCAACAAATTTAAGTGCACAAAAAGGGATCCCATATACATAGTATATTCTAATAGCTGTATCGCTTATGTTTCTGTCATTTTGTTTCATAGAAAAAATCTAAAGATATCACTTTACATATTTTTAGACAGTTTGCGTGGTGCCTCAGGCATGTACACAATCAAAACACTCCCACGCAAAGATTCCAGATTCCTGATGCATCACACAGACAGGCAACAAAAGGAATTCAGTGTTTGTGGGTGAATGAATGTGGGTTTCTTCAAACTTTCATTTTGCAATTTACCGAGACTATATCCAAATTTAGAGTAATTGGGTACTTTGTGGTCCACCATATTTTATATTTACTCATGTTTTAAAATTGTGTTTCTTATAATTTGTAATCATTTTTGTTCATTCATTTTATTGGGTTTTTAAAATTTAAATGTATTCTTGTTAATGTTATGCTTGCTTTGTTAAATGCTTTCATGTGTATTCAAAAGCAGCATGTTTCTCCCAGGTCAAGTATAGCCTAAATCATTACATAATGCATGTTGTTTTTAACCCCTGCATGACTCTCGACCTGATAACCCCAGAAAAATGTTCTCCTGCTCATAGGTTTGTTGTCACAAAGTATGAGGTCAAGTGGTTTCCCAAAAATTGGGCTACTTTTGACAACTGCTGGCAATCTCCCCTCCTCTTTTCTCCCATCCCCTTCTCTTCTTTTCCTTCTCTCTTTTCTTTTCCCCCTGCCTTTATATAATAGCAACAGATAACCCTAACCCCGGTTTAGTGTTTTTAACCGAGATCACAATTTTCGAAGAAAATACACCATCTAAATCGCAGGGAACCCGGCCGGGAATCGATCCGGGGACCCTCCGGACTCCGGCCCTATCTCCTAATCTCATCATAGAGTAACCGAAATTGAATGTCTAAATTGGCAAAAACACACATCCTTAGAAAGTAAGGCATAATGTGTATACAGTACACTTCATCAGTACCAATTGCCAGGGGTGGACTGGGTATTGGTACCAATTGCCAGGGGTGGACAGGTATTGGTACCAATTGCCAGGGGTGGACTGGGTATTGGTACCAATTGCCAGGGGTGGACTGGGTATTGGTACCAATTGCCAGGTGTGGACTGGGTATTGGTACCAATTGCCAGGTGTGGACTGGTATTGGTACCAATTGCCAGGGGTGGACTGGGTATTGGTACCAATTGCCAGGGGTGGACAGGTATTGGTACCAATTGCCAGGGGTGGACTGGGTATTGGTACCAATTGCCAGGGGTGGACTGGGTATTGGTACCAATTGCCAGGTGTGGACTGGGTATTGGTACCAATTGCCAGGGGTGGACTGGTATTGGTACCAATTGCCAGGGGTGGACTGGGTATTGGTACCAATTGCCAGGGGTGGATTGGGTATTGGTACCAATTGCCAGGGTGGACTGGGTATTGGTACCAATTGCCAGGGGTGGATTGGGTACCAATTGCCAAGGATGGCATTGGGTTTGGTACCAATTTCCAGGGGTGGACTGGGAATTGGTACCAATTGCCAGGGGTGGACTGAGGATTGGTACTAATTGCCAGGGGTGGACTGGGAGTTGGTACCAATTGCCAGGGATGGACTGGGGATTGGTACTAATTGCCAGGGGTGGACTGGGAGTTGGTACCAATTGCCAGGGGTGGACTAAGGATTGGTACTAATTGCCAGGGGTGGACTGGGAGTTGGTACCAATTGCCAGGGGTGGACTGGGTATTGGTACCAATTGCCAGGGGTGGACTGAGGATTGGTACCAATTGCCAGGAGTGGACTGGGTATTTATTGTTACCAATTGCCAAGGATGGCCTGGGGTTTGGTACCACCGTACCAATTGCCAGGGATGGACTGGGGATTGGTACCAATTGTCAGGGATGGATTGGGGATTTAAAAATCCAGAGGCAATTGTTGATATGAACCAGCACTTAATTATCCAAGGACCGGGGCGATCGACATCTGCCAATTACAAACATTAATGCTAGATATTGCAGTGTACAATATAAACAGAAATGTACAATGTTACAAACAATCAACCAATTATTGCATACAAACAGTCAATTTCTATATTTTTATTTTACATTATATTTTAATACTGACCTTTAGCTGATCTGTCCATCGCCGATGTATCAGTGGGTTTTTTGTAAGGTTTGGGAAGCGTGGGTGGCGGAACTAACGGCATCATTCATAAAGCACATACACGTCAAGCATTACAATAGGAAAAACATCAGGCAGAAACAAACAGGCAAAAGAAAAGGTTGAAAATATTTGGTTACTTAAGCAGCTAAACATGCTGGTAGTATAACTAGTGTTAATGATAGTGGGGAAAGGTCATTCATTCACTGACTTCAAATTTAAATTAAAACTTTATACAATTTGGATAGATCAGTGAAAAGGTTCATTAGGATTAATTAGGCCAAACAAAAAAATAGGTTTGTCTCAAAGTTTGCGGGCGCATTGGTTTTGAAATGCCAAAAATACTGCGTCTGAAATGCAGGAAATTGTGAAATCAATTTTTTTCCCTACAAATTTTTTTTCTCAAGTTTTTATTAAAAATATCGGCAGATTTTCCTTTTCTCAAACTTTTACATGACTCAGTTCTTCGAAAAAGGCTGCACAATTGTTCTTTACACAACTACATCACAATATTCATTTCAAATAGAAAAAAACAATATCAGAAAGTGTCAACGGTTGCAAATAGTAAGAGTAAAAATTGACACACACAAAAAAAAAAGGAAGACAAAGAACCGCGCAGGTCACCCGATTTTGAAGCATTCGCAAGCTTTGAGACAAACCTTTTTTTTGCCTTGTAACTTAACAAGCCATTTCATAAATTAATGAAATAGGAGACACTTTCAGTATCATAATGTATCATGATATTGATTACTGAAATTGTTTTAATAAGGAAATGCGGAATGGCTGGCTTACAATGTTATTCTCATCCTCCTGAGTATTTCTTGTAACATGTCCTCCCGAGAATGGGTAACATGCATACATTTTTCTATAGTAATCATTCCATTGCTTATGTGTTTGGTATGGTACGAGCCTCCTTTTTAAAATGATACCAAAATAAGTACAAACATCCCTGATTTGAAGCCACAATCACATCATAAAAAGTGTATGGCCAATCAAAATCAGCTACAAAACCTTGGGAGTTTTTCAACTACATGTAACCCATTGTTTGCTAAAATGAGTGGAATATATTTTCTGATGATTACCTGGAGCTGCTAGATGAGTTATTTGAGAGAAAAATAAAGGGACATGTGACCCCTCCCATCCCCTTAGAGGATGAGGGTTAAATAGAAAGTATGGAAATAATAAATGATGAGGCGTTAAGTAATTGGTCCATTAAAGAGTAAATAAGTGTAAAACATTTTTATGTCAAGGATGATCCATATCAATTAAAGGTATTAAAATATAAGATACAATTATATTATATCGAGCTAGAATCTGTAATGTGACCTTTGACCTTACTAACAGATCAAAGTTTGCACTGGCAAAGCCAGAGGAGGGGGCATTTGTATGTACATACACGTATAGTCGGTACAATCTTGTCAATTCACTTTTATTTCTTGCCTCCCTCCTTAAATATGAAACCTAGCTATGCCACTGACAGTTTGTATAATATATCCATGACTAAAGTTTGGTTACTATTGATGATTTGTAATAGAAAAATTGCTAATTTGCAGACTCTTTTACAAATTGGCTGAGCAGTTAACCTGAGACTTTAGTATTGCAGTGAACCAATTGATTGGCCTTTCAGAGCTCTTCGTAGAAAGTTACCAGTTTGGTTGCTAATCACTCAGTTCATTAACCTTGTTAATGTTTGTTGGACTATTGTTCACATTTGCTCTTTATATACAACACAACCTGCCACTAATACTCAAATGCTACGCTGGTTCCCCAGACTTATTGCCCAATCATGCAAGCTATGTACCGCAACCCAAAACTAAATGAGATACTAATATTAGGAAACATGAGCAAAATAAGGCAAAATGAGACGAACAAAAAAACACATGAAAAGAAACAAAACAAGACACACACAAAAAAAGACAAACAAAACAAAACACCTAAAACTAATAAAGAAATTCTTAAAATATATCAAACGAAACATACAATATCATGTTATCCAAATTCACAAAACAAAAACAATTATATAAAAACAATTCCAAATATGAAAAATACTGCAAGTCACAACTTGCGAATCCCCCTGGCTGGGAGATCAACTAAATGAGGTCAAAGGTCACATAGGGGTCATGCTCCTCCCGGTGTTCATGTTTCTTTTCTCCAAGTTTTGACGTCAATCGGCCAACTTTTACGATTTGACCTCTGGATGACCTTTGATCTCAGATGACCTCTTATTATTTTTTGACATGTTCGCCAGTGTTCATTGCACGATTTAACCCCTTGTTGACCTTTTGACCTCTAATGACCGTTGACCTCGAATAACATTGTAAGCCAGCCATTCCGCATTTCCTTATTGTATGCAAAACAATTTCAGTAATCAATATCATGATACATTATGATACTGAAAGTGTCTCCTATTTCAGACATGTTCACCTGGTGTTCATGTTTCTTTTCTCCAAGTTTGAAGTCAATCGGGCAACTTTTACGATTTGACCCCTGAATGACCTTTGACATCAGACGACCTATGCAAATTAGACCCCCCCAAAAAACAAAACAAAAGAGGTCGGATGACCTCTAATTATTTTTTGACATGTTACCCCGGTGTTCATTGCATGATTTAACCCCTTGTTGACCTTTGACTTTGGATGACCTTTAACGACCGTTTACCTCAGATTACCTCTAATTAATTTTAGTCATGTTTACCCGGTGTTCATGTTTCTTTTCTCCAAGTTTGAAGTCTATCAGGCAACTTTTACGATTTGACCCCTGGATGACGTTTGACCTCAGATGACCTATGCAAATTAGACCCCAAAAAGAGCAGCCACAGTTTTTGACCATGGCCTACCTATAGCTGAAGGTTTGAAGTCAAACCATCCATCCGTTCAAAAGCATTCTGAAAAAGGCTAACCAAAAAAGGCTAACCAAAAGGCACATACAGGCACACAGACATTGACTTAATGACAAAATCCCATTCTGGTTTAAAACCAGGGGGATAAAAACAGAGCAATCCAACACACACCAATCAAAAACATAAAAATCCAAAACACAAACAAAATCACAACATGAAAAACAAAACAACAAACTAAGAAATCAAAAAAGCGGAACAGAAGAAATAATATGTGATTTTTTAATGATGATTGTCATAATCTACACAGGGTGAACCAAAAATTATTGTGCATTATGAATTGTACACTTTAAATAGCAGCACTTCTGCACACAATTAGATGTCCACTTTGTCTGATCAATTATAAATCGTTTTATAGTATTTAAAAAAATACCACACATGACATGATGTGAAGTATTTGACTCTACCTTTATGCGGGCCAGGTGGTGGTAACGATCCTGCCCCGTAATTCTTTATCTTTGGTGCGGAAACTGGCTGATATTTCTTTGGTTCACTCTGGTAAATAGAGCGTGAAGTGACTGTTGTCTGTGTGTATGTTTGACCCGGTGTATTTCCATATTGTTGTCCTGCGCTGTTCCCGGATCGTAGGGCATCTCGCTCCCGATCAAGGCTGGCAAGCTCTTCTTCTAGTTTGGCCATTGTCGTCATGGTGATTTCTTTATATATCTCTGAAATAACAAGGTAAAACAAAAAGTTAAACATATAGGCCATAATGCAATTTTAATTTAAACATAGTTCTTGTGGTTTATGTGTGAATATCCTAACACGTTTTAATAATGGAATTAACACTGACATCTAAGGACTGGTCGAAGGGAGAGTGAAATCAGATTTATTATATGACGTGTATAGGGGGCGCACCACCAAATCACTCCGCATTATATGTAATAACGCAATTCGGTTAAAGAAGTTTTAACATTGAAGTCACAATTTTTGAGGTTTGAAATTGCAAGATATTCTGCAATATGATTGAGATATGTCAAGATTATAAACCAACAAATCATACTATTTTGAAAACGGTAAGCTAAAATAGGCACAAGGATGTAGGCCTACACGACAGCCGATACCCAAATATGAGTGATGAGAAGTGTTAGTGGGCGGAACTCCCTACTCATCTACTATTCTACAGGCTTTTGACCTATACAATATCATTTATACTGCAATTTCATTGGTTAACATGTTTGAAATCTGATCTATATTGTGTAGACATGAAAGCCAAAACACACGATATATTCCATATCGCATATTTACAGTGTTATTACATTTTGATTGCATTACGTTAGTGTAAGAGTAAGACTAGAGTTGCTTGAAATCAACAATACATTGGTACAGGTCACGGCATACAAATTCAAACACACAAAATGGCGAATGATAAACGCAACAGCGCGACGATTTTCGATTTAATCTGAGGCCGAATTAGACTGTAAAAAGGCCGAATCCACACCGACATATACATCTGCCAACAACAAAGCCGGTTGTGTTTTTTGCGCTTACTTATTGGAGAGAGGTGACGGCATACTATGCCGGGCATTGAAGAGCCTGTTGAATTTGAAGGAGGCAGAATAGAGTTGAATTCGGCGTTAGAGGTTGGTTATCGAAATTTGAAAGTGTTTGATTTCCGATACCATTTCATTTTTCTTTCAGGATCGCTTGACTAAACAATAATGTGTTATAAATACCCTGCATGTTCACACAATACTATAGGTAACCGTATGTTTCCGTATTGTGTGAACATGCAGGGATAACTAATAATATAAAGTGCCCCCAGTCACCACCATTTCCCCACCCCAGTAAGCTAAAGCAACACCCATATCCCCACATGACACAAGTATAAAGCTAAAGCAACACCCCCATTTTGTCCCCATAACAATCAAAAATGTTGACTTTTAATTTCATACAATGTAATTACTTAAAATTAGCTCATGGTCTAGAAAGATTAATTCAAAATAAATTTAAAGCTAATTTCAGGCAATTTTTACAATAAAAAGCCAATCCTTTCGAGCGCTTCACGCGGTTTATTGTTTTCAAAAGATGGTCGACAAAGGTGGCTTGTTGTGTGTTTCGCTCGCTAAAGTCTCTAGGCGGCTAGTAACTACTAGTCGAAAATAAAGAATTCTAAATAATGTGACTTTTCTGAACACATTTGCTAGCTCTTATTGTTTTTTGCAATGCCATGAATAGATAGGCAAGTTTGGGTCTCCAAAACTAAAATAAAAGGCAAAAAGGAGAGTGGGACATAAAAAAGGAGGATTTGTCAGGCAACTAAAAGTAGTACAATTGGTTCCCTTTTTCTTCTCTGAGACCCTAACGTAGGTAGGTATCTATTATTGAGACTAATCCAATGACCAGATAATCCAGCTTCGGAGCATTTTTCTTTAGTTTTTATTATTTACTTTACTTGCAACTTGTAATATGTATATTATAACGAGAAACATGAGGCTGCGTCCTTGTTTTTGAACGATACGCGCGTACCTACGCAGTTCGACTATCTTCAGTTACTGAAGTCTGAACTTTTACCGGAAAAAGAAGATCAATAATGGTAGAATTTGTCTATAGCTGACAGATGAGATGCAGATAAAGTTTTTATAATTATAAATTAATTGGCAACAAAAAAAAGGGCAAGTGAAGTAAAGTGGCATGCCTTTTCCATTTTGTTGGTTGGATCAGTTCCTGGTTGAATGAAAGAAGCACTTGACAAAATCGACTTTCATTTCTTGTGCCTTCTCCATACCATAAGTTTATAGGCCTAACTCTTGTATAAAACTGCTTATTTATCATACGGATACGATGATGTATAACATGTGATGTCATGTATGCACTGCTTCCGGGATGAAGCCTTATGAATGATATCATGCTGTTTCGAAATCAAGCAGGGCTTTTTTTTATCACTTTATCTTATAACTTTCAGAGTGTAACACAAGGCGATTTCAAGACTTGAAATTCTGCAACTTATATCAGATTTGTTCGAGGTAATTTTCATCAAAAAGTCCTGCTTAAATTTCGCGTAAAACTTACCCAAATTCGGAGATTCTTCAACTGCGGAATTCCAGCTATGTTGACATCGTCATCTATCCCATGTATCCATCAATCATCTACACGGGTTCCCTGTGCCATATTGGGTCTTTGCTCGTATCAATCTCCGCTGGTGGAAAACCAATCCCAAACCGGAAACCAGCGTAGTCAAGAATCAATCATCACGCTGGTTCTCTGTGTCTCTGATGATTTCCCATACAGATAATAGGAGGAAGTGGACCTCGGTGGAGCATAGAGCACAGGGAACACCGAACGGTAACTGGTAACTCCGCGTTTCGTCCGCTCTCGTTTCGTCCGTTAGTGTCGTGCTGGTTCGTCCGTCTCATTTTAGTCCTTTTAAGTTCAGATACGACGTCCTTTTTGTTTTTATAAAAATTATGTTTAATATTCAACTTTCAGCTTGATTCGTCTATGATCGATTTTTCCTTGTATTGTCCTGTGTTACTTTTTCCAGCTCCCCAACCCCTCTGCCCACTGTATCACCATGGACTGATAAGTCCATGGTATCACCCGGGGGGGGGGGGGGTACTCGGATTTGGTTTGGTCAGGGGTGTGCCGCTGGAGATTGAAAAACCCTACCCATTTCTAAGGGTGATTTGGGGAAAATCGGCACCCATTTTGAGGGGTTTTGTTTCATTTTAGACCAAATTTTCGCGAAAATAGACCTAATTTTGGCAAATTTTCGCGAAAATAGACAAACAGGACCCATATATAAGGATTTTTTCAGTTGAAAAGCCTACCCATGGCTAAGGATGTCTCATGAAAAAACGACCCACTGGAGCGGCACGTCCCCGTATGCCTTACATACGTGAGTACCCCCCCCCCCCCCCCCCCGGGCTGTATCATAGATAATTCTCCAACATGAATAAACATGAATTTAATTCATGTTGGACAAAACGAAAGTAAACAGAGTAGATTCTTTTGTTTTTGTGATTTTGTACATATTTTTCCTTTTTTTTACTAAATTTGTAAATACAAATTGTGGTCTAAATAAATAATAGGATAAAAATATCCGATATAAAGTTATTCGGGGTAGGGCAATCCTGTAATTCACATTATGATTATAACATAATATTTAAAAAAAACTTGGCGAAGTCGGAGTATGAACAGAGGACACAGCTTAAAATAAGAATCAGTGGCTATTTAGACAGATGCAGTATGATGTACATGTATTTCAATATTTATTTGGCAGCATATGTTTCTTTCAGGTGCATACAAATAAGTTTAACATGATTTGTACATTACAATAAATGTAAGTTAAAAATGATGTGTATTGCAATAGATAGTGGTTCATAGTATTGATGATATGTATAGATGTTTATAACTACGGTATAGACTTGTGCACCGATCACACGGGCCAATTTAAATGCCATGCTACTGAACTGGATGATCCCCTATGAAATAATAATGATACATGACACAATAGTAGAGCTTGGCAAAATCAGTTTGTCATTTCGAAATTACAATGACAATTTTTCTCCCAGATTGGGAGAATGAATTAATCAAATGGTCCCAAGGGCGTATACAGGACTGTTTTGATGGGGTCGCTTCACTCGCTTCCTTCGCTCACAAGGATATAACATCCACACCGCCCCCCCCCCCCCCCCCTCCCCCTCAGCGGGTGTGGCCTAAGGGGCCCTCATGGGTTTTCCGCATTTTTAAGGCAAATATCCAGTATTCTGAAGTAGTAATTTTGGCATTTTCTCACATACCTTCTAACTAAAAAAAACCAAATATTCCTGCATATAGGTATTTCTATTAAAATCCAATCACAAAATGTGCACATTCAAATTCAAACTTAAACAACATCCAAAATAATATGTGATTTTCATGATTTTGGAGGTAAACAAATCACATTTTTGGCACTTTTTGGTCGATAATTCAACAAATAATAAAGATTTTCACAACAACAACAAAACCCGATTCCTAGGGAATTGTATTAGGAATATAATAAAACTAGTATGACAAAATTTGACAAAATATATTTTGAGTTATCTTTGCAGAACCTTAAATGGGTCAAAAATGATTTTTTTAAAATAATTTTCTCCAAAATGGTCAATTTCGTGATCATGGTTGGATTCATTGAACCCTTTTCTGCAAAAAATGTATACTTTTATATAGATTAAATGAATAAAGAAATTACGGCAATTTGAAGGTGCCAGCCCCCTTAATACTGTTTGTAAAATCATGTTCTTAGTGAAACCCATTTTGCAAACGAAATTTGAAATTTGAAGATAGAAATATGATCTGTTTTTTTAGAATGTTGGATTATCACTGATTGACCCAATTTTGGGCATTCTCATTTAATGACCCTTTTTAATATGTGAGTTGAAAAATCAAGCGTCATATTTCATCCGTAATTCTGAGTTTATTTATGCAATCACCCCAGATGTTTTAAAGAGTTAATTATAGTGGTCCCTTAAACCCGATTAAATTGTACACTCTCACAAAAGAGTGCGGGCTTAAAACAAAACTCAACATTAACAAAACAAATAAAAAACGAATAATCAAACCAAAACCAAAACAAACAAATAATCAAGTAAATAAAAAATAAAAAATAAATTCAAGTTTTTGGCACTTTTTGGTCACAATTTCAAAAAATATTAGATTAGGTTAAAAAAATAAAAAGTCGTCCCTTCATTATTGTCTTTACATCATCATCAAGTGATTTGGGCATATTTTAAATATTTTTGTATAGCTTTGTTCAAAATAATTGGGCCAAAAAAGTGAATTTTGTGATTTTCTCAAAAAATCAACATTTTGGGTCAAAATTGACAGTCAAATTTGGATTCTCTGATCCATTTCCTTTCCAAAAATGTATACTTTTATGTGCAATAATTACAGTACAAAATTAAAAAATCAAATCAAAAGCTTCCTTGAGTCCCCTTTCACTTAAAACAAAAACTGAAAATATTGTTACATGAGGTAAAAAAAGCGCTATTGAAAAAGGGCCAATCTACGTGTATTTTTATTTGAATCCCGTTTTCGGCAGACTGGTGCTAAGCATTTAATTGGTCCAGTTTCCAATACGATTTTAATATTCCGTTAAAATAATTATACTACCGGGTTCCAAATTGTCGATTCCTTTTATACATGTATTTATACGACGTGTGAATTATACGACGTGTGAACGCAGTGTCACGAGTATATTGGATTCGTTAGCCTAAATCTGGTAAAATTTGCTCCGCATAGAAAGCAGCAAGTGTTATGTTGGTTGGTTGGTTGGTTGGTTGGTTGGTTGATTTGTCTGTTACAACCTTATATTTTTTTCAGTCCCGACTCCTTTTACGGAAAAGTAAGGCAATTTGAGACACACAAAATGGATATGTGCTGTGTTATATTGACACCCAGTGCTGCGGGTATCATGCGGTCAAAAATATGTTGAAGAACTTGTGTTTTTGGCGTGTTTTGTTGGCTTGCAATGTATTGTGGGATAATTCCTGAGCCTCCTCTGGGTCGAAGTCTGTTTGAGCCAATCATAACCACTCTTCAGCAGATTTGAGAGTTATATTCTGGTGAGCATGGAAATTATACATTTATAGTTATACATTTATAGTTGAATGTATAGTTGGAGTTATAGTTAATATGATGTTTATGATATTAACCTTTTTATTTTGGGCGAAAAGTAATCAAACGATTGATCAAACTATTCAATGAAATAAGAGGCATTAAACAGAATATATTTGTGAAAATAATCACTGCATCATCAGTGACCAGTTAGCAAATACAAGCTCGGTAACTCAAGTGCAATCTACTTCAAGGAGCTTTTATTAAAACTCGCTACAAAATAACGCAACACTTGTAGTGGTAAATATCCTGTCAACATATCCATTACAGAGGGTCAGTTCATGGTCAGGGTCAGTCCCGGCGGGGTCAGTTCATTGGCGTTCAAACGAGAACATAATTGAGTGAATTAGCATTTGGTCAACCTTTTGCGGCAATTCAATTTCACTAATTTGTACCATCTTCTATATTCATATACTAAGTTTATATAACCGTTATAATTAATATAACTGGTGGCTCAGTATAATAATCTCAGATTTTAGGGTACAGACTATTACCAGTAGCCATGGCTACTGCTGCCTCATACCAATATTTCTTGGCATGGTGTGAGTAGATGTACTGAAATGATGCCCCCCCCCCCCCCCCCCCCAATTCTGAAAAGGGTCCTTTGTGTAAAAATGAACATGTGTAAAAATGAACCCTTTTTTTTTGCATTTTTTATTTTAATAACGACCCCCCTTCCCCATTATGTAAAGCAAGCAGTTACAGAGTAATGAGAAGATGATGACAAGGAATTAGAATATTTAATTGCTACATTGGTGTCTTCGAAATTCTCCCCGTCCATCCCGATGTCAGGGAAGGGGAATCCACCCGATAAACATATAGCGTCACCCAATGTCTATAATAGAGAGCCACTACTTCATCCCTTTTCCTATATTGATAAGCATTTCAGAGTATCATGTACCTTTCTTTCTCCTTCTCCACCCTGATATTATGCAATGTCCGGTGGGTGGGTGGGTGGGTGGGTGGGTGGGTGGGTGGGTGGGTGGGTGGGTGGGTGGGTGGGTGGGTGGGTGGGTGGGTGGGTGGGTGGGTGGGTGGATGGATGGGTGGATGGATGGATGGATGGATGGATGGATGGATGGATGGATGGATGGATGGATGGATGGATGGATGGATGGATGGATGGATGGATGGATGGATGGAATCCGAGAACCGCGCCATCTAATTTAGTGGTGCGCCCTCCATTGGATCCGAGAACCGCGCCATCTAATTTAGTGGTGCGCCCTCCATTAGTAGGGGCACAGGCTGCCTTTAGTAGATTCTCATTGTTCCCTTTTGCTCCTAAACAAGAACTGTACCAATTCAATTAACACTGGGAACCACCTTACGTCACATCTAAAAATAGATTATTATTGACGACAAGTTTAATGGACTTGCGTCATGCATTTTACTGTGGAATAAAGTCTTAAAGTGAGCCCTTTAATGGGCTCGAATTTCTGATATTAGATTGGTAATCTCACTACAAGTTCACGGCCGTCGTGACTGACTGAAAATTGCGCCGAACAGGCGTGAGAAAAAGGGTTGGACAAGTTGGTAAGATCAGCCTAAAAAAATTAAAAAGCTCATGAGCTATACCGTATACCGTGACGGTATCATTATCAATCAATCATTCATATATCATCATCATGTTTATATTAATTTTAAGGCTATTTTTCATGTTCATGTCACAGTCACAGTCACATGTCATGTCACAGTCACATGTGTCATGTCATGTCATATCAAAATGAGCATTCTTCTCTCTGCGAAGACGGTATATAAATATTCATACTTCGTATTTATCGTGTCTGCCAAGTGCCATTGCAATTGGTAGGCATGTTCATAAAATTTTGAAAATAAAATTATCTCTTTGAAAATGGAATACATGGAAACAAAGTACTTTACAATAAAAAATGATGGTTCAACCTTGTCTGCAGGCTGAATAATAAAAAAGTTATAACCAAAAGTAGTTTAAGTCATGCACATTTTAAAACCATTTTAGGTAAATTAAGGGTTTACTTTCATGATGTCTAGTTGCTTGTGTGGGGTTATTTATACATCAGTGAATACATCCCAGCAGTTTCGTACTTTTCCGCTGAATTTAAAAGAGGTAAACATGAGTTTTCTACATATTTTGGTCAAATATGTCGCCCTCTATAGTCAATGATATGAACATCCCTACCATTGGTCAATTTTGAACCCCACACGAACAAATTGCTCATTACGTATGCATCCAATTTTTGGATGGAGCACAGTGTAACAGTATACGGGGGTCGAAAGGTCAAATCCAATGTAAGTAGACCGTGTATTGGTCGGTTCTCAGATGTGAGCGGTTTTCGCAAGGCGAAGTATCAGAGGGTGTTGTTCGATTGTGTGACAGTGAAATACACGGACTAGGCTGTTTAGGGTTAATTTTCAGGCAATTTCTAAACATTTCACAAATATTAAACAATTTTCAAAAAAATCTTTTTATGGCCTTAACAAGGATTATAATTATATCTCAAAATATAATACTCGGTGTAAAGGATAGGTCTTCAAAACGCCAAACGGAGTTTTAGTTTAGACTGAAATGAAGTGAATATACAAATGTATGAATTGAAGTAAAGCTTAATATTTAAAGGGGCATTGAGAGATACGTATGGGAGTGCGCCCTCAAAGTAATACTTAGGCATATACTATAAACTACCATCTCAAACAGTTTACCAACATTCGCCGTTTATCATATAAAATTTCATGATTTTCTTAGTTTCGATATGACTCGATATGTCTAGGTGCCGAATTCGGAAGTTATGCTTTCGTTTTACTCACGGACTTTCGACCCGGAAGTGCCGTTATTTGCTTATTTGGCATGAAGGCGATGTCGAAATTGTATGACATTTTGGATATTGGGCTATGTTGATGATTATCTTTACGTTATTTGCTCATTTAGTATTTCAATACATCTCTCAATGCCCCTTTAAAAGATACTGTGACCAGTGTTAGTGTACTAGACCAAGTCTCTTTTATTATTATGTTTGTTACAGATCAACCACCCACCAGCTTCCCTGTACAGACACGGTAGTTTCCAACCTAGGTAGAGATGTTTCTGAGAAGCCAAGGATCTAACCTTGGTGTGTGGTTAGAGAGGGGTCGACAGCTGATCAATGAAGTCCTTCGGAAGAGACCTATTCCGAAAGGTCGAAATGTGCCGAATGAATCGCAGCAATCTAAAAATCATGTACACTTGGTGATCACGAAAGAGAGCTTTCACCGAGATGTCTGTCATAGTATCTTTTCTCGGTTTGCCAAGACATTCAACACCCAGGCAGCTGTTCTGCGAAGGTCTGCAATCATGCGGATGATTGGATCACGGCAAAATCTTGTGGGTTTTGCATTTGTTGGATTGGCACTTGCGAGTGAGCATGATGGGGAAAGAAAGAATACATTGATCCCTTTGGATTTATACTGTCAAGTTATAAAGGTATTAGTAAATAATGTCATCGTAACTCCACACATTATATATAGATACCATCCAGGATTTGAACCTGGGACCTGGGGAAGAATGGCAATAATATTATCTAGGCCTTAAGTTCAACTGTTCAATCCTATCCTCTAACATCTTCTAATCCAAGAAGCTTAGGAAGACTTTGTTTGGAAATAATTCTGTATTTACTACATTATATGGTTCCACATTGAAATATAAAACTACAATTTTTTTTGGAATATTATGGATATATTGGTATCGATGGAAAGCATGAAGTGTTGGCAAGAGCAATATCTGAAGTGCATGTATGTAATGTAGCAATTAATGAAATACGGCCCCTGATAAGAGTTTCTGTGAATCCTATGAAAAAAATTTGACTGATTTCTCTTCTGAGTACATTGTAGCAAGCAGTCATTACGTAATCGAACAAAAGAGTTTTCAGTAGGTCGTTGAGGATTCGATTTCTATAAAGAAAAGGTCAAGAAATGTTCTTTTGTTGACAATTAATGCTTAAAATAAGATTGAAGCATTATAAACCGTTATCAATGAGAAATGAAGCCTGCCCAGTCCTGCCTGATAAGTTCATGGTTTATCTGAATGCCCTGTTGTGAATCTGTATACCCTCCCATACATCATTGAGTATCAATCCCAACTGCACTACTAGCTGAACTAACTTGAGAAACACAAGCAGTGTTGCTTGTGATTTGTGATACGATGACACCAATAAACTGCTGACTACTACTCCTACTCTAAGATGGTTCTGATCAAGTTGTTCTGTTCTAGTTCATACAATTTACTTCAAGTAACAGATACATCACTTACCGTATCTACATACGTGTGTAGCAGTGTTAATGAGGAGGCCATGATACATCTGTACTCCAATCGGTTTACAAACTTTACATAGGGCGGGGGAGGGATCATGACCCCTAAATGTCAGTTGCCTCTGTTACCTTCAACTGTCCTTGAATGATAGAGTCTCAATGTGATGACATGTGCTCTTACGTCCATCCTACAATCCCTACATAGGGAGATATATTATTAAGAAAATAAAAGAACCCCAATTCCAAGTTATGGACATTTTGAACCATTTCCATTTCAATGTGTAATGAAAAGGCCATACAAACAACCAGCATTTGATCACGAAAAGCCCCCGATGCATAAGTTAAAACAAAATTCATGCTTAAGTGAACTTTTTACATTTGCTTTGATATAATATTATTTATTCACTATTTTGTCATTGTCAGAGTTCATTTCAGAAGAGTCTCATCACCAACCAATCAGATTTCCCATCAGATATTGCCAGCTATGACCTATGCCCCCTGTTGCTAGGTAAAGGATGCTCTGGATCAATCTATGCTGCAAAGTTAAAAGATCATCAACAACAGCCCTCCAGTCTCTCTGATGACATACACGAAGATGACTACGAGGTTGTTGCCATGGATACAACAACGCAAGATTCTGATAACGATGGTTATTGTATGAGCAGTGACGAATCTGATTTTGTTTTTGTGAATGCTGAAGAGGGTAGAAGAGATCACAGACCTCCTAAAAATGAAGCAGGATTTGATTTGGCAATAAAGGTAGGCTACATGTATTATATATGACCAGGTAAAAGTGGCATGCATAACTTAATTGACTTTGATTCTGCACAACTTGAAAATTGAAACAACTAACTTTAAAATTTCGAGCAGGGAAGTAACCGGTGTAGGCCTATGTTCTAATCACCGAAAAAACAAATTACATCAACATATTTTGATATCAAAAGAAAATCCATATTTTTCTCATTATTTCTGTAAAATCTCCAATGGTTCTTATTTTAGAAGCACAAGGTGACATGGAATTTGCTCATTCATGAGTAGTACACAAACTGGCCGGGTGGTTAACCACCTTTGGCAGTAATTCACTGCATTTTGGCCTATAACATCTAAATGGAACCCATCTTGCGCCAAACATTTAACAGAAATAATGAGAAAAATATCTTCTGATGGGCCAAAAAAAGCTAAAGTGATTGGAACATCCACATCATAGGACAAGAAAAGTGGCTTTCACATACCTTGTTTTATCAAATCTGTATTGGGGAACATCAATATTTTCAGGGAGGGAGGTGGGTGGGTGAGGGGGGGGGGGGGGGGTTAATAGAGCAGAGTAAATATTAAATTTACAAAAAATGTCAATGTTCATTTGCCTGTTTGTAAAAATATTGTATGGTAATTTTTCACTGCATATATACTTATTTCTCTGTAGATGATGTTCAACTATGATGTGATGTCCAATGTACTGGCTATATCACATGCATTTGAGAGTGAGTATGTTCCATTGCAATGTGTACCTGATGAGATATGTCAAGGGAGTATGCTGCAATGGCAAAATGGGTAGGTACACATGTTGGGGATTGACTTGGGCAACAAATATTCTTATCAGTGGCGGAGGGGGCAAATGCCCCGCCAGTCACAATATTTTCCCCTCCCCACCAGTCATCTCAAACCCCACCCCATTTTGTCACCAAACAATTGAATATTTTGACTTTTAATGTCAAAAGTACTTATAATTAGCTTAAAATTGGTCTGAAATTTCTAATTCAGGACAAATTAAGTTAATTTCAGGCACAATCACATGCAACTTAGGCACAACTTACTTAAGCCAGTTAAGCACCAGAGTCAAGTCAAATCAAATCAAGTTTTGTAAGAGTGACTTGAGTCAAATCAAATCTTTAGTAATTGAGTCACAAAGTCACAAGTCAAGCCAATTCACATACATTAGTGACTAGAGTCAAGTCACATCTTTGTCAATTTACCTCAGGTGAGGTCAAGTCAATAGGTCATGTCAAGTTGTGACTGTATAGAATGTTATTTTCAAATATTAAAACCATATTTAAAATCAAGAAAAACAACTGACTCCAGTGAATGGTTGGACTATACTTCTTCAAATTTTAATTTCACATTGACTTGAATCATCAAAATGTCCAAGTCAAGTAAAAATAATTGACTCAAGTTGTCAGAGCACTGACCTTATTTATCCCTGGCTCACATGCGGCATTATGTTCCTACATGTACCCTCTACAATGACTACTATTTGTTGTCTTCTCTCATGTAGCAACCATGTGAAGAAGAAGAAGCATGATCTGCCTGTCCACCCAAACATTGTTGCAATGTACCATGCCTTTGCATCTCCCATAGAGGTCCACGATTTGAAGGAAGCCAAGGAACTCTTCCCGGCAGCATTACCTCCAAGAATGCACACTGATGGTTTTGGAAGGAATATGACGATGTTTATTGTTATGAAGAGGTAGGTGTGAGCCATGTTATGGTCATAGGGGAGGGACTGTGATCGTCAAGAGGGAGGGTGGAGGGTAGACTGTATCCTTCATTTTCACTATTTACACACAGCCCCTACGAGGGTGCTCAAAATGTGTAGACTGAACAAAATACAGTTCCAAAAGTGTGTGGATAACCTCGTGAATAAACATGAGCTAATTCATGCACCATCACGCCACACTGCGCCGGTAGTTTCATGCAGCGTTTGTACACTGCGTGACGTGATAGGGTGCACAATTTGCCTCCCATGGCTTGGCATTTGAATTGGACCAATCAGGGGGTATTTCTGTTGTTGCTGGGCACAAATGCACATGCTCAGTATTCGTTTTGCATATATGCTACTTGCGGAATTCCCTAAGTAACCACACACTTTTTTGCTGTGTTCTTTTCCAAATCCCTCGATTTGGTCCGCCATTTTAAAGAAGACAGCCATAGAGGGATGCAGGGACCCAGTCTAGGGGGATACATGATTGGCCATTTCGTTTTCATTTAAGGGCAGCATGAAGGCAAGCTCTCTTGCAGCTCAAGGGGTACATGGCCTTCATAAATGTCTGTGTCTCCCCTAAAATTTGTCCAGAATTTGTCCATAGAACATGTATATTAAATATGTTCTTGTCCCCCTAAATTATTATCCCTGTCCCCTCTAAATTTTGCTGTTTCTGCCGTCATTAATTATGGTGTATAAACTATGGACTGATGAAAATTGCAAAATGTTGATAATGTGCGGTGGAAGAATCTGTCAAAGCATTGATTACAGCATTCAGAGAGAAGGTGAGAATCAAACTTTATTCGTGAGATTTTTTGCGAGAATGGCTTGTAGAATCTCATCAAATTTCTGACCCTGTGAGTAAGGTATACTATCCCGGAGCTGTCAGTATCGTATAAGCCTAACAAAGGTCAGATATCAAAGACATTTTGAATAAATGACTGACTTTAATTCAACTTAAAGAATTATTTGCCTCTAATTGTCGCCCCTTCAAAAAAATCAGGCATCTCTGGTGTTTATTAAAGACAATATGTAATGTGATCAAGCAGAATGAGTCTAAAGATGAAAATATCACAATTTTAGATTTCTACATGGTGTTATTGGTTATTTGCAATGCTACATTTTACAGAAACCCCCATTAAAATAAAAACTTTATTCAAGATATTAGCAATTGAAGGGTATTCAAAACAATAGATTGGTTTAGATTGGTTATATCTAAAAATCAGTATCTTAAAATCTATGCCATTTTGGCTTCAGTCCATCTCAAAACATATTGTTTGAATGTATAGTAAATGGCTATGGATTTCATTCTTGTCTTCATGTATTCTTTTATTTATAGATATGAAATGACTTTGATGGATTACACTCAATTGATGGGCTGTCCATCTCAGCATGTTGCTATGGTGATAATTGCTCAGTTATTAGAGGGCGTGTCGCACCTGGTGGCCAATGGAATCGCTCATAGAGATCTGAAGTGCAATAACATCCTTGTCAATCTTGATCCAGGTAAGATTTATATAAGGTAACAACAACAAAACAAACGACCGACCCATTTTAAAAACAAATTCAACAAACAAAAACAACAACATTTTGATAAATACAAAAACAAAACACATAAAAAACCCGCCAGACCAACCCTACTTCAGAGGTCCGTATGCTTATAGAACAGGATTTTGTTTTTGTTTTCCGACTAAGGCGACACCATCTACAGACTACAGAGCTAAACAAACTTATACCGGTAACATAACTATAGCTCCAACGTAAATTATAAAATTGTGAGATATTACATGTGAAGATTGACCGATAAAGTTATGTGGCCAAAACCAAAATGAAATACGGTTTTCGGTTTCAATGCTTTTTGTCCGTAGCCTTTCGCCATCCATTACATTCAATTGCAGCTTAAAGGTCACATCAAGATATTTTGATATCAGAAGAATCTCCATATTTTTCTCATTATGTCTGTAAAATCTTAGGGGGCAGAAATGTTCCATTTAGAAATTATAGACTAAAAGGTGGTGAATTACTGCCAAAGGTGGTTAACCACCAGTCAGTTTGTGTAATACTCAATGTCAAATAAGAACCATTGGAGCTATGCAACTCAAACTTTGGAATGCGACAATTTTAAGGATGACCTTTCATGTAAAATAGAAAACCTCAAGTTGAAAATCAGGCCAGCAATCATAACATCTACCTTTAACACACATTTTATGTTTGCTTGCACATATTTATACGCATACACTTGCTTGACATTCTGCTTCCCAAGCATTTAGTTGTAGAATGTAAATTATTTATTCAGTCGTACATGATGAAGGCCGATAATTTGTATCTTAATTAATACTACCATTTGCAGCATATTTTACTTTTTATATTGGTATGCCAACACAGCTTATTTTATCAGCAATAAAACATTGTTTTGTTTTCTTCTCAAAAGATGGTGGTAGTCCACACGTTGTATTGGCTGACTTTGGTTCTTGTCTTGCTGATAGTGATGTCGGCCTTGAGCTTCCCTACTCATCGTCTCAAACAACTATTGGAGGAAACACTGCCCTCATGGCTCCAGAGGTATGAATTAAACACAATAACCTTGAACTTTATGATTGAATTTTTGATGATGAGGGCTGCACTGCGGCTTGTTGGGCATGGGGCAAAGGTATTCGTTTACCCGATATGAGACAATGTCATCTCTTTTTCACCCCACCCAATGATTTGTATAAAGAAAGAGGAGCATTGTCGTTATAACCACCATTTTGGTATCTATTGTATAGAAATTTCATGTGCTTTATCTAGATTTTCGAATAAGAGTGCCTGAAAAGTTGTGGATAAAAAATGTGATAAAAATGTGAGTGTAACAAGCGAAATTGTACCCACAAATAGTCAACAATGTACTACTTCTTGCGACAATATGTGTGTGCCCTGCATGCCTTTTTGACATGGTATTAGCCAGTTCCTATATCTTTTATCTCTTTCACATTATTTGTCAATAGGCTGCTGGACCAGGGAGGTGGGGGTGGGGGGGGGGGGGGGCAAAGTCTCTTCTCCCTTCTCTGGCCCCATAAAGCCCAACATGGCCAAATTCGTGGCTTCATTTCAAAGTCTCACTGCGCTCATTTACAACTGGTTTTACACTCCGTGGTATATGGCCCTATATTGCACATTAGGCCCCTGCCCCGGAGCGGCCCCAAAATCTGACGAGCCGGCGGTCAAAGACAACATAACAATTTTTTTGCTTTGGCCTTATGGAGATGATTACTGGGAATATGGGAACTCCATTTCAACGTTTTCCAGTCAAAGGCTAAAAATTTGATTTGAGAAATTTCAGATGAGATGCAATTTTCAAATGTATGAGAACCCATAGGCCCCGAATCCTCTATTGTACAATACAATACAATACAATTAGGGGACCCATAATGCCCTGATTTTATAATGTAATTTCTCTTAGCGACCCAGTTAATGACTTTGGAACCCGGTTGGTACAGAGCCCTGATGATGATAATCTGTTGGCTTTACATTGATATACAAATTGACTTACTTATTTTGCAGGTAAAACTAGCCACATCAGGTCCTGAATCATACATTGATTACTCCAAATCAGATGCTTGGGCTATCGGAGCTATCGCTTACGAAGTGCTGGGTCTGTGCAACCCGTTCTATGGTAACCAACGGGGACTAGACAGCGCCCTCTATCAACAGGACGATCTACCTAGTTTGCTAGATACCACACACCCTGGGTTGGCTAGAGTTATCACTCTTCTTTTAAGGAAGGATACTGACAAGGTAATTATATTTACTGGGTATGATTTGTCTTCAAAATCTTGATCTGTCACAACATGTGCATAATAAGCCTTTTTACACTGACCTAACAAAGATCACTGCTAAATAGGGTCTTATTCAGCCGTTTAAATCACATACATGTCAAAATTTGATCGATAATCAGTCATGATATTCACGCAAAGTAGTCCTATTTTGGTGATCAATTGTCATAGCCACTGTTATTGCGCCTATGAAAGGACAATCGATTGTCAGGTCTTGTAAATTGGCTTAATGATTACAGCAAACTTACCTGTTAACTTAGCCCCATAGTTTCTATGGATCTATTAATAAAAAGGATATTCATCATGAAATGAACATTATCTTGGTATTTCCACCCTACTGAATTTTAATATTTAGGCTTCCACAAAGTCTGTAAGTTTTATAGGTAAAGTACAATTTTTGGGCATTTGACCATCAAGTTCAAGTTTCATCAACTTGCTGAGCCTTGGTAACATGCATCTCATACTTGATTTTGTTTTTGTTTATAGAGACCTACACCCCAAGTAGCAGCAAACATGTTGCATTTGTCACTATGGCAACCAAACTGCTGGAAAAATGCATGCCTGGAATCAGGGCACCTATTGCCCACGCAACAACACATCACCAACTGGCTTTTGCAGGTTTCTATGGCAACATTTATGGACAGTGACTCAACACTGGGAGAGACAGGTTTCTGGCAGAATGCAACAGAGCGCCAACTGTGCGAAACATGGTTAAGTTGTGTTGAAGATAGCACATTGATGAGTGCTGTTGTGTGCCTTCATGGGATATCACACCACTAGTGTAGGTTCAGCTAATGGCATTACCCTGATTACGCCAATTTTACAAATTATCATCTGTACTGTAACAAGTGCGACAACATTTGATTGACCTGTTTCTATGGATATGTCAACAGGACTGAATTTTGACTGACCATACCGACTCCGCATGTGTACTGTTTACCGCCACAGGCTAAAAATTAGCACTGCCTTCTGCAACCAAGTGTCAAAACCCACCTCTTTGATGAGGTCAAACTATATGTTGTTAAATAAAGCTCCTAGCAACGCTAAAAACACCAAGGAATACATTTTGACCAACCCTGAAAGAGTTACTGAACTATAGTTATTATATTTTAAAGCTTTAGCTCTTCAAATGTGGATATTGTGTGTACATACTTACATTTTTATTTGATATTGAGAGATATGTATGGGAGTGCGCCCTCAATTATCCTGGAAATCAGTTTTTTTTGCATCAAAGTAATACTTAGGTATATACTAACTACCATCTGAAACAGTTTACCAACATTCGCCGTTCATCATATAAAATTTCATGATTTTCTTAGTTTCGATATGATTATATCGAAACTAGGTGCTGAATTCGGAAGTTATGCTATCGTTTTACATGCAGACTTTCCCGGCAAATCTCAACTTAAAAGTGCCGTTATTTGCTTATTTGGCATGAAGGTGATGTCGGAATTGTATGACATTTTGGATTTGGGCTATGTTGATGATTATCTTTACGTTATTTGCTCATTTAGTATATCGATACATCTCCCAATGCCCCTTTAAACTACTTGTTCATTATATCATACGATCATTGATCGTATGAGGTACCAGTTAAAATCTCCTCAGTTTCATGGGGTTTTCTGAAATAATTGTAATTCTGTTTAATTGAGACAAACAAAGACACGACAAAAGGAAATAACTCTTTTTATTCAGAACTTTTTGCATAGATACAATAAAAATAAAAATATCTTTCAGTATACTGTAAAAGTGATAATTTTCAAGCAATTAACATTTTCGCGCTTTGCCGACTTTCATTTGCGATTTGAAAGTTCATTACATAGACTTATCCACAAAATAAATATGTTCGCATGTTTTATTTTTGCAGTAGCTGCTTGGAGCGTGAAAATGAATGCAGCGCGAAAATGTCCACCTATAAAGTAATAAAGGTTTGGACCAGTCTTTGCAACATTGAACAATTCCCGCTAAGCCTTTGCTTTCTCAGAATTTGGAAGTTATTTGTCACCAGTTTATCATCTAATTTTGTAAATAATTCTTTTTAAGTTGATGTGTGTTTCTATTTAGCTTGTAATAGCAAGAAGTCATAGTATAGTATTTATTTAGCTTGTATAGCAATAAGTCATAACAGGAATACAAACAATGAGACAGGGAGCACACTACTAATTTGGACTCTAGCCTCACTTTCGATCAAATTTGAGCACAATAATAGTTCCTGTTTGTCGTAAGCAATGGGAGAAAATGGCAACATTTCTCATACTTTTTCAGAGCAATTTTGGTTCTAAGAGTTCTTTGAAATGTAAATTTATAAGTTTTTGCTAGAAAAATCAGTGAGTTGAGCTAAAATTTAATTTTTCATCAGCTGATTTATGTAGGTAGATGGTGCATCCGCGTCTAAGGGGTGGAGGATTTAAGTCAAGAATATGGCCGCATGCTTGTGTTTGACGACCTTTAACAACAAAAAGTGCACGGTACTGTTACATTTTAAATATCATATTAATTTATACTGTTCGATGTATCCAAATTTCATTGATCCAAATATGTGCACAAAGAAACTAGAGCTATTAAAGTAAGCTTTTCTACCATGTTTAAGTCTATGAAGAGCAAATTAGTGGTGTGCTCCCCATATTTTCATTTAACATCCTATACACAGCCATTTTCTTATGCCTGAATACTTTTCAATGTTTTAAAATGCCAGAAAAAAAGTTTTCAATTTTAAAAATTGTGACATTCTTACTTGTAAAAATAATCTTTCCACTTTTTTGGTAATTTTAAAAACATTTATCAAGTGAAAAAGCTTGAGACTTTATTTAAAAGCCTTGTGGGTGAGTTATTATTGCCCATCAGATGACATTCCACAATGAACAACATGGTAAAAACCCACCTTTTTCCGCTCTTCAAAATAGAGGTGTGGAGGACAACTAAACAATTTACATTTTCAGGTCGTATGGTGCAGCAGGGGGTACCTGGATTCCATTCAAATGTGTTCAAACATTGCTACATGTATATCAAAGATATAATGTGACCCAACGCGAGTAAATGAGGCACAATGAGGGAAATATGAATATTGAGTTATTTATGTCCTGATATTATTATCATGTAATATATAATGTTAAGGGACATTTTGGTACCAAAGTCAATGTCATATCACATTCCAAACCAAAGATGATTACAAATCACTTTGTCTCAAAATATCAAATACAAATTATTGGCAATTAAAGTTCAATGAAAGTAAATGAAAATTAAATACCTCTAAATGTAGTTTAACTCTTTATTTTCATGAATTTGAGTCTTTGGTTTGATAGAAGATGTATCAATAAACGATCAGAAATACAACTTTTTATGAATTCGACATATTCTGACCGTGTCCCACATTTGTGCTCTTAAATCAAATTAGCTTCTGCCACATTGTGCCTTATTTACTCATGTTGTGTCACACAGGCGTACTATAAAAAAATATGTTAATGGATATTATAATAAATTGAAAGGCTAATAATTCATGGCATCATTGATCTTCTTTACTTTATAGTGTACGGCCTTTCTAAAATAAGTTGTCACACTTTTCCCTGTGATGGAAGTTCAATACTGACACATTTGGATGTTCCAGTATTGTTCAGCCAAACACATCTTTGAACCTCAAAAAGGTTCTATTTCACCCCGTTTATGTAGATTGACTGGATCTGTTTTTAAAGAGTTCATTCATTCGACTACTTACGAGGCATATTTACACAAAAAAATGTTTTTTTCTTATACCTTGATATACCTTATACCTTTCAATCAGTTCAAAGACAAGCGGAACCCAGACCAAACACCAGAAATATGGTCTATGAAATCCCATGCATCGGTATGAGAAAACATACATAGGAGAGAGCGGTCGCTTATTCAGGAAACGATTAAAGAAACATATAAGTGATATTGAGACATTTGAGGCTACAATGTTAGAAAAAAGTGTTCGAACACTTAGTAGGCCTAATGTAAAGTCATCCCCCTTTCCCCCCTGATCAATGTTGAGTCGCCCAACTTGCCAAACATCAGCCCGTGGCCTAGCAACATTGATTGGTGGGGGGAGGGGAGGGGTATATTGAAGGGGGGCTTTCAGGCTAGCAGATGCAAATTGGTATTTTCACATGACTCTAAAAATGCGTACTATAGGGTAATTAAACGGTGCAAACAATGGTCAGTGTTCGAACACCTTTTTTCTATGATTGTGTATAAAATCGCTTAAGGAAATCATCTAAATTTGGTTTTTGGCGTGTATCTCCAAAAGTATATAAGCTATTCTGAGATTTGGCATGATTATCAGGATGGTTTAGGCCCGTCATCGTGTGTAATATGAATGGGAACGGTGAATGTTAAGGAATTGTCCGTACGATTGAATTGTTGAATATATCTAAATGTGTGTAAATGTAAAGGTCATTATGATTATGTATCTTGTCATATACTTGAAATGTATAGCATTACCGACACCAAATACATAGTGAATAAATTATTGTGACTGTTAAATTCTGAGGTGTTTGTATTTAATTTAATTAATGTGACGACTTAATCCAAACACATTTCAACTCTGAAGAGGGACGATTTAACGCTTTCCACGCGGTATACGCAAAGCAGATTTTTCAAAAACATTTCAACTTTCAAAGTCTATATCAAGGATTACTGGACCAATACTAGGCACGTTTGTACTTATTTCAATGCATTTCAGTAAAGTAGGGCATGATCTAACTAATAAAGGTCAAGAACATTGTTCATGTCAAGTGCTAACTATAACAAATTGATGGATTTCTAAACATTCAATTGATGTTTTACTATGTGTAATTATTATATGGTTTTATCATGAGTTAGGCCTAATCGAACTTTTATTAATATGCGTAATAATTGAGCGTGTCACTACATCTTTTCTGCAATACTATTTTTCCGACAACAAATTATGGTCAGTAATCATCTCTTACATTATTAAAATAATGTTCTCTCAGACTGATGACGCAAAACTATAGCCTACATTGATTAAACGGGTTCTATTGATGATTTTGGTAAATGGTCAACTGTTAACGTTTTACCATCATCATGCTCATAGACAAACACGCACTTTGAACGATTCACCAACAAGTAAAATTATATACTATAGTTTCTTTTTTTAAAAGACGGAGAATCGTTGCAGTGTGTGTTATGCCAATGAGAAATCGCCAACGTTTTACCTTTACCATCACCTTTCAGCTTCTCCGTGCATTGTATTTGTAGATATGTTGTTGCTCTCACTAAACTTTGTTCAGTCTTTTAAGACTCAAGGTGTTCCTATTGGATGTGTATCTGATAGGCTAATCCAAACAAGTCATTGATGTCATGTATCAATTCAATGGAATGTCGAATGGGTGAGTGCCAATCATGTTACAAACACCTTAGTAGTCCGTTCCGCTCTGTTTTACGGATACACTTCATATATTCCATCGAATGCAATAGTATCTTTTCTGAAAACCTTTCACTAGCAACACCTCGTTTAGCTCAGTCGATAGATCGCTCGCTTGTTACCAAACCTATATTTAATGGTAGTGGGTTCGAATCTGTCATTGGCCTATCTTACTTTTATTGCTTATTCTTTCTTTTTTTAATTCTCTTCTAGATCTTATTTTCATTCATGTATTTTTCTTTATTCTTTTTATTCATTTCCTTTTCTTTTTTCTTTTTATGCTATGACGTGATGCTAATTAATGTTCATAACAATATATTCTATCATTGTGACGTGGGCATTTGGTGCTATAGTGGTTATTGCTATCTACCGTAGATAGCAGTTAGGGCCTATATGCTATATAGTATGTACATGACTTAAATATTACCCATGAACTCGCATTCGAGTTTGTATCAACGTTTAGATGAAATTGGTTGTCATTAATACCAAAATATTACATGTGTGTTCCATTTATTTAACCGTTACCTGTACATATACGAATTGCGCCATTCTAAATATGTTGAAATTTGAAGGAAATATTGGTTGAAAATCATCATATAGTAAAAAGTACTTAATATTGATTAATAATATTAAGTGGTCTTATTGCGCATTGTATACGCTACAATGTGTGAAAATCACATTGATATCGATTGAGTGGTTCTCAAGTTATGATGTAAAACGTGAGGCATGACAGCGCGTGTTTTCAATAGCTCAGACAATGTTAGAAAAAAGTGTTCGAACACTTAGTAGGCCTAATGTAAAGTCATCCCCCTTTCCCCCCTGATCAATGTTGAGTCGCCCAACTTGCCAAACATCAGCCCGTGGCCTAGCAACATTGATTGGTGGGGGGAGGGGAGGGGTATATTGAAGGGGGGCTTTCAGGCTAGCAGATGCAAATTGGTATTTTCACATGACTCTAAAAATGCGTACTATAGGGTAATTAAACGGTGCAAACAATGGTCAGTGTTCGAACACCTTTTTTCTATGATTGTAGGTCTTACACACAGGCTTTGAGAAAAGCTTCAGTCGATGAACAACACGAGTTGGTCATTACGGACCATGTGGCTGCCATAAACCATGCCATAAGTTGGAATGAGGCCAAAATAATCGACAAAGGACACACAACCACGAGATGGCTCAAAGAGGCCATTTGGAAGTTCAACAACATCTACGACCAACTAATTGAAAGTCCGTCCTCTATCAGCGAGAGTCGTTCTAATAAAACCAACTTGACCAGTAAGAAGGTTGCCATTTTGGTGAAGACTCTAGCTCTCAGTAAAGAGTCGAAACGTAACTAGTAAGTACGGTTTTATTGGATTTGTCAAAAGAACAATTTATTCAATCTACATTGCACTGTGTCAGAGCAATCAACCTCAAGACATGTTTGATTTTGTGACAAAAAAGGGGCTGCACACAAGGCTTATGCATATCTCAAACAGTGAATTGCTGAAACATCGAATCTGATTGGATAACGGTGGAAACGGAAAACTACAAATGTTTAACCATCCGAAAATGGGACATGCATTCAAGGTTACAGTGATACAAGAATGTTTTTGATGTTTTAGTATCGAGCAATACTGGAACAAAGTATGGAACATTATTATGTTTTGATGAATCCAAGTGTGTGAAAATATTGCATCCAAAACATAATGACAAAATGTTTTACGCCCATTTTTTATTGGTCTCGCTATGAGTCTTAATATTTACAAAACTCATAGCTCTACATGTGATCTGGCACAACAAAATGAGCCTAAAGTCGCTGGGGTTGATTTTCAGTTATGGTCTGAAATCAGTCGATTTGTCAAGGGGAGGTCAAAAATGAGATATTTTCTTTTTCGGAAAGTTAAACTATTTATGGATCACATTCCGAAGTATTAAGAAAATATTTTGGGTCTAAATGTTTTTAAAGAAATTTTAGAGAGGGCATTTTATTCGTACATCTCAAGAAATGAACGCAAGTAGAGGAATAATGTCTCCAAATGTCTTGAAAATACTTTGTTTACACCGTCATTTCCACAGGTTTAAAATAGTATCCTGTATGGCAAATTTGGTATGGTCTTAAAGGTCAGGGCTTCCCGAAGCTATTAATAGTAGTGTGAACCCTGTAAATTCTCAAATGAACCAATGACAGGCCGTTTAATAAGAGGTTTTTGGCATAAACATCGATTAAGTTTTGACAGAATATTTTGGAGAGCCATGTCACGATAAGCTTCACTGACTTCGAACGCCTTTTTCTCCAATTCAATAATTCAATTTATCATAATTTCACTTTGGAATGGTCTATTATGACAAATTTGGTGTCATTTTAAACCTGAGAACATCTACTTTCTGAAAATGTGAAAAATAATATTTTTGTTGTTGTGCTACTTTACTCTCATTTTGTGGTGCCAGGTCACATGGGCTCAATCGATACCAATACTGGGACATTTTACATGTTCCAGTATCGAGCAATTCTGTTACAAAAATGTTCCAATATCAAATGCTGGACTACATAAAATGTTTCAGTATCGAGAACACAATACTGGAACAATAACATTTTTATTGTAAACTTTTATGTTCAAGTATCGAATGATACTGGTTACCATGGAACCCAAAGTACACTTTTTTAAACAGAATTAAAAACTGGGATTAAACTAACCATCATTAACCTAAAAAAACGCAAGCATAATACAGACACACTATTTCAACGACCTTGTTATTTTATTATTACTTGTTATCATATATTATAGATTCTACTTTTCTACATTTACAGTGTTGTCCCACAATATACTGATTTGATACAGTTTCAGGGAGACACACAATTCCATATTTTCTTTACAACAAATTGTACTAAAAATGTCCATGCTGATGGATATAAACAAAATGAGCTACTGACTGAGGTGGCAGGCTGGCAGAAAGGAGAATGCTTGCTCAACCTTTCTCAACTAAACCCTGCACTAAGGCGATGGAGAAAAACTCAAGTCTACAGGCAAATGGACCTCTCAGGTAAGGTCGGTCGGATTGGATTTTTTTTGAAATCTTTGTGAACATTTGTGTGAAATTTCCAAAAATTTCAAAGATTTTAACAGGGTTTTCTTTCCATCGCCTAAACGTTCCGAATTACATCAAAAAGATTATTTCTTCACATTTGTACTGTTTTAACACATCGATGACAGGATGAATGTTAAATAACCACACACACAAGCTATAACTAAACCATCTGTAACACAAAAAGAGTGATACATTTTCCTACTGACTGCCAAACCGCATTGGATTGATAAAAAATTCAACATACATTAATGGAAATGATGGTAGACTTTAAACAAGTCCACAACAAAATAAAGCATAACAACACTGTTTCAAGCGAGATTTGTATCCCTATATGCTGAATTCAGCAGTTGTGCCAAGAATAAAATATGGGCAAACAAACAATTTACTTTTAATGATCTATTAGTTACTATATTAATTCAATGATATTACATTTATGAGGCTGTGGGGGAATATTGCTTTTTTTAAATGGAATAAATTCTATAATATTTTTCAATGCCATTATAGTTCGATCAGTCCAAATTGGCAAAGCCTCCGTACAGCAGCGAATGAATATAGAAGGACGCGGGGGTGCATCAGGCGCACTGTGAATCATGCGTAACGCATGCGTGCAACCAAAAAACATGTGCGTGTTGCGGAGAGATAAAAAACGAATATTTCTCTCCAATTTGGAACTGATCAAACTATAGATAAATAACTATCATTGCCATGCACAGACTGCCCATTAGACAACATCTATGCAACCTGTCAATATCATTCTATGTGAAAACAATTAGTTATAACATCATTTTAAATTTCTGAAAAATGGACACTGCAATATTTTGCAGCTTTTGTGCATAATTTTTAAATTGAAATGGAAATAAAATTTGAACAGGTTTATTAAATCTAACTAGTCTGGCTTTCAGGAAGTGCCATTTCTATCCTTAATAGTCAAGAGGGGTGCCTCCCTCTTGGTAAACCCTGAGAATCTAGATTACCGGGTTAATATCATGTTTTAGCAAATATGAACTATCATTGATAGCTCGTTTCACAAAAGAATTCTGTTTTCCAGTAATTGATCCATCAGCATCAATTTTCAGTAAACAAAAAAACATTTGTGAATCATAAATAAGTAAGTTCATCATAAGGGTAAATCGATATGATATGAGTAAATTATTTCTTCTTAATTCCACACTTCATAATGATAGTTAGTGGAAAAACGTTCAATGACCATCCAGGATTTGAACATGGGACCAGCCCTCTACCAACTGACCTAATGAGTAGGTTGAGGAAAAACTGTGATTTAATTATCAATAGGTCTTCAGTTTATATAAAGATTATGGATTAATTTCTGAGAACATCTTCCTAAGCTTCTTGGATAAGAAGATATCCTGGATGGTCAGTGAAAGTTTTTCCACTGACTATCATTTATGATGTGTGGAGTTAAGAACAAATAATTTATTCATTGATGAATCAATTCCAAGCAAAGATGGGCAATGCATGAACGCAATGGCGGCAGAAGCGTCCACATTTAGGAGGGACAGGGATAATTTGGGGGAGGACATGTGTTCTATGGGGCGTTTGGCAAGTTTAGGGGTTGGGTGGGGCATCCCTCCCTGCTTCCACCATCTATGCATGAAAGAGCGTGTAATTTAATTGTAGTTGAACAAAATGACCATCACAATCCAAGCCCCAAGATGGCCCATAATACTAACTAATAGCTATGTTTAAAAAGAAACCCAGCCGATTGCCTCCAAAACAGTGGTTCTCAACCTTTTTCTGGTGGCGACCCCATTCCAGAAACCAGTATGTGCTTTAGCTTTGTTTTTCATTTTGCTTAATTTGAGTAACAAATTCAAAAGGTGAAAGAATAGTGTGCGAAGTATTGGACAATAACAATAATTACAAATAATGTCAATAGCCTATTTCTCACATTTGCACATATAAAACAAATTTAAATATAGGCCAGTAATACCATTATACAAATATTATACACATTGAGCCAATAATCCATCTTGGATAATCAATAGCTCAGAGTGAAAAGGCTTCATTATTGAACAAATTCTGCTAAGAATATTGTTTAGGATAGGTTAATTAATTATCATATAAAATAATACAAATATAATTTACACCATAGAGAATAAACGACCATACGAAGACAATTATTATTATACAGAGAGCATGAAAAACATTCTGAGAATAGTTACATTTCTTATGAACTGAGTGATGCAAATGTTATATTATAGCTCTTTAATTAAACATGATCACTCAAGTGCCCATACATTTCACTACATTTTGGAAGCAAGGGTTTAGGCCGTGCAAGCATTTTTTAAATGGCCAGTTTTGAAAATTACAACCCAGTTTCAGGCTATGTGACCTATCTTTACTAAAATGTGCACTTTTTCTTCAATTTGTGCACTCAACTTTTGACTCACTCTGTACTGCATGTCCCAACAAAATTGGATTTATAAATGGGAGAGCTGATAACATCTGAAAAAAGTGAACTACTTCTTTACATTTAGAATAAAAAAGAGTATGACATTAATTTGTGAAATTTTCTATAGTTTAATCAGTTCCAAAATGGCGAGTAATATTCGTTTCTACTCTCGCAAAAGTAATCCAAACATACACGCAAGATTATGGACACACGCACACAATTTTGGTTGCACACACGAGTCACGCATATGATGCATAATATGCTTGTTGCCTCCATGCACACCCATGTCCTTATGTATTCCATCTCTGCTGTAAGGAGGCCTTTCCAATTTGGAGCTGATCAAACTATAGACGAATACATTGGCAAATTTTGAGATATGGGCATATAAACTGTCGCTAATCACTTTAATTAATGCAATTTGTATGTAAACTAAAATGGTTTCAACTTAGTGTGAAAAGGCATATTATTGTGAAACAGAGAAATTAGATCATGAGAGACAACATTGATTTGGCAACAAAATATACATTTTCGTGACACCACAAGTTTTGTATGATTTCATTAATAAGAGAATCAACCTCTTCCCATCCTTACTATTCATCACCAATCAACTAAAATAAAGGGCAACAATTATTGAGCAAAAATAGGTAAAATTAAGCTTTTTCACAACCAAGGCGGCATTTGAACTTCGGACCATCAATTTTGAACTTTGGACCATCGATGGCCACTATGTGAAGTCCAAATGAAGCGCTTTTGGAGATTGTGCATATTTATTCACAGTGATCAATGAATGACGCAGTGGCGATAGGATGAGGAGAATCAAGGCGGCTAGCATAGATTTCACCAAGGTTGCATGACAGGTATTTATTGTGTGTATATCATCAATTGTGTATTTTACCCTAAGCCAGAGGGGTTTTTCTGAGTATAAAACTATCAGGGGAGGAAAAACTGATTAAATTAGGGGGAAGTCTGGCCGTGCCGGGAATAAAACCAGGGATGCCTGTGTGGCAGTCCAGCCCCTATCTAATTGAGTAACACTAAGATTTTCCTACCTACGCAAATGATAGCCCGCATGATCGTGCCACGAAACTGGGGAAGCACGCTACCAGCACATTGTAGTGTATAGTGAGAAAGGTTAGAGTTAATGGACTCTAGGCGGAGATGTGCGGTGTCCAGCGTTGATAGAACTCAGAATGGAAGTTAGAGGCAACATATTGCCATTTTTTCAACAAGCTTGTGTATTAAATTTAGAAGTAAATGATGATTTTGATCTGGTATGTACCTTCATTGCAGTAAAAGGATTAATGAGGCGATGAAAAAAACACTCTGTTCTACGGGAGAACGGACCTCTCAGGTAGGGTCAGGTATTTTTCAGTGAAAATGTTGTTGAATTTTGAACAATTTTTGGATTTTGTTTTTTAGAAATTAAAGAGAATTCAAAATAATTTCAAAAAAATCAAATAAAAAATAAATAGGTTCCTTGAACCCGTAGAACAGTTTTAGGTGGGTTTTTTCATTGCCCTAAGGTATAAATTTCAATAATCAGTATTGTGTTACCATCAAATACACTGCATGAACATGATGACTTACGCTATTTTAATTCGCACCAGTTTGTAAGAGTCTAAATATTATTTATTGATGTTGTAATTTGTTTTTAAATCTATCATTTACTTTCTACTAGATAAGTTACTTAAATCAACATTTCATACAGGGGGCCTCAGAATGATTTATACCGGGAGAGTTGCATTTATTTGGCTATGAATACCGACATTATTAGTCACAATGCTTGTGATTCTAACATTTATATATATTTAGCTTGCTTAAGAATTTTAGTTTTTTTAAATTTGACAGTTCTGATAGAAGTTACAGATTATTTGGTAATATCGGTAGAATCTATATTTGGCCAAAATTATTTTGTTTGAAAATGTATATAATCAATGACCATGTTCAGCATAAACCTATTTTGAAATATTTGAATTTACACTAAAAGTTAGTATTTATCGATTGTTTGTGAAGTGAACAAAGCAATAATCTAATTTTGTTGCACAAAGGATTTATTCAGCTGAACCTGTGAAGAAGAAAATAAGAAGCGATTTTCAATAACGTCTTGCCTCATCGGAACAAATAGAGACATCTCGGTGAAATTAACAGGATAAGGATGTCCATAATCATCTGACAGGTATTAAACTTATAGATACACTCTTGATTTTGTAATTTGAATTTGGTTTAACCTTGAATATATCATTCTGGGACACCCTGCATTAGCCCTTGCCAAAAAGATGCACCTTTGATTTGTTACGTCACATATCGTCAATGTTCTGTCAAAACATTGTATGTTTTCTGGCCCTTCAGCATGTATAAAGTAAAACTGCCAATCGGTTATGCATAGGAATTGTTGCTTTATACATGTTCAGGGGCATTACAGGGTTTAGATAGAATATGTTATTTGGCCCTGGAACATGTTTCGAGCAGATTTCCCAAAGGTTATACAAGGGAAGTATTACTTTATACATACTGAAGGGCCTGATGGAGATACAAGGTTTTGACAGAACAGTGACAATATGTAAATGAAATGAAAAAATTAAAAGCAACAGAAAACCCTCCTCAGCAAGCAGACAGTGGGTGACTATTCAAGGCTTGGTGAGCTTGCTACGAATGTATTCATCTATTCTGGCTTTTAATGCAGGATCTGGAATTAAAGACAAATAGTAGCACATCAATAAGAGGATATGGGAACAATAGTTGAAAAAACAATAAAATTGAAAGTTACATTGTCATAATCCTTCACATTTGGCATAAACAGCGCTCAAAAAAGTAACTGATCAGGTAATAAATATGGCTGTAACTCCCAAACTATAGCTCCTATGTAAACCCATGCAATTATAAAATTGTGAAGAAATGTCTTCTCTTAATTTGAAATATTACGCGTGCAGATAGACCGAATATAAACAGAGCTATGTGTCCAAAACTAAAACAAAGTAAAATGTTCACTTTTGTCGTTGCTTTTTCAACACACGGGAGAGTGACAGGTATAATGCATATATGGGATGTATATTGATCAATGGAAACATTCCCAATCCAGATCCCACTATTAAACAGTGAGTTGTTTCTTCTGTATTGAGGCTGTTGTTTTGTAAAAGCAACTGAAAAATGAAAATTGAACTTTGTTTTGGTTAAATATCATTCCAGGGGACAGTATCATAACACTGACAAACTCAAACTGGCTGAGATAGTCATGAATGCTCTGTTTTTGCCTTTAACCATGACTCTTTAATGGAGTCTTTCTTTAAGAATTCTTTTGCTTATACCTGAGAGTATATTAGATTGTACGTTAAAACCATTTAATTATGACCTTACCTGCTTTTAGCATGTCACTAGTTAGAGCTTGTCTGTTGAATGGATCTGTTTCTGAGTTAAGTAGATGTCTATCTATGATGGCCCTGTCCATGACATGGCCTGATGGCAGGATGACAGGATCTCTCATTAAGGTAGCCATTAATGGATCTGTACAGGAAGCAACATGTGTCAGTTTAATTGGGTTATAACACTCTATCACAAAGATAATGCTTGCAGGATTATCCTAACCCTAACCCCATAAGTGTGTTTTTGGGAATAAACCTATCAGGGATGAACAACAGGTCAAATGAGAGGGGAATACCAGAAATTGAACCTGGGTTGTTCTGCATAGAAGTCCCGTCCCTACATAAGCAAACCAAAACTTCACAAATATAAAGATTTTTGTCTGACGCATATGATACCCTGTCTGATCGCCATATGAAGCACCTAGTGCAGTATATTTTCATGCCGTAAAAAAGGTCGAAGTCGGTGACTCACAAAATGTTAATGCCGCAAACATTTCATGCTTTACAGTATATGAAGAGCTATGTTCCAAAAGGAATCAATTCCATATAAGTGAAATAGGAGAAAAGCAATGTTTTTTAAATTAAGGATGTTGCACTTCTTTGATTATGCTAATTTTCTGCCATATGAAAGATACCATACGTGTAAGCTTAAAACAGGTTTGATTTCATCTTTTCGATTTTCACTGTAATTCCTACGTCATTCTTTATTTTCGGAAACTAGTGGAGTTGATCCCTTTTGGAACATAAATGTTTCGACCAATTTTCAAAAACCACTTTACTAAACAATCATTATTTTCAATTAAGGTACTCCTGAGAGACATTATCAAATCAAATTGAAAACAGAAAAACGCGTTCAAATACCTCTGCAACTTTTTAAATTATGAAATTTTGTTTTTTCTTGAAAAAACTGAAAAAACTGAAAATGTGGACAATTTGGCACATTTTTTAAAATAACAACACTTCTGTTTGTGTGCAATTTTAAAAACTAATATCCCATACATTCTTCATTGCATTTCATTAAGACATTCCAATCAATTCTACCATTTTGGCTTACAAAATAGTGAATTACTAGAATTCGCGGTTCTTGGGTTGGTCGGTTCTCGGGTTGGGGGTTCACGGGATGTGTACTCTTAAAATTCATTTTTCACAGGTGCCCTTAATATTCCAGATAAGTTAGATAACCATAATACTACTACCCGCAATCCCTTTAACATGCTTAACACGGTTTACACTCCCAGTCCCTTTATTAGCCCTAACCCGCCGAAATACTACAAACTTGCACGTACCCTGTCTGAGGGTTTGATACTTTGATTCCCGCAGAGACTGCAACCCCTCCCCCAAATTTAACCATCTCCTGATCATATGGTTTATTCAGGTCTGGTTTAACTCATACAAAAACACGCCCGGGAGTTAAAGTTAATTGGAGTCCTCTTTCTATATCGTGGCTGTATATATATGATTGGATTTTGTCTCGTCTCCTCGTGCCCCGTTATCTTGTAGGCCTACTGTACGGTTTGCACTGCAGAGCCACTGACTCCTTTTACCCGCCCAATAACAAAGAAAATACAGCTTGCACCACGAACGCGAACGCACCTGACGGTCTGCGACATTACGCTTGCGCCAGCAATCGCGTGCGCCATGTTTTGTTTATACGCGAGAGCGCAGCAACAGTGTAAGAGTTTGTTTACTTTTAGAAAAGTTCGTAAAATATTTAATATGTCGGTCGTACTATCCTGTATAAATGCTTATTGCGATGCGATCTTTAAGGATAACAAACAGCCACATATACAGGAATGTAGCTATGTCCACAATGAACATATTTTGGGTGAAGACCATATGTCATCACTCACTCCGTAAGCCACAATTTGAGTCCAAATAGTAGCTACCGGGGTTAAAGAAAATCAACATTTCGGTAGCGGGCCGTGCGTGACACTTTCGTGACTGTTGCGTGGCACTGGTTGCTACGTGGGGCGAAGATCCCTGCGCATAGCGATTGCACGGACAGATGGGCAGGAATCTACACTCGGAGTCATTGGACAGACAGAATCGCCACAAATAGTATTTAGATATTCAAATTTCCCGAAATTACAGAGGGCCATAACTTTTGACCCGAACATGCTAAAGATGTAGAACAAAGTTTAAAAGATGTATTTTGTAGCTCTCTTTCATGTTGTGCACCTAACTCAATTTCGACAAAAAGTGGAGTTGATTCCTTTTGGAATAGAGCTCTTCATATGGATTTTTTTCTGATTTTCTGATTTTTTAAAGAAATTTGTCAAATTCAGGTGTTTTTCTCTATTCACAAGTTGTCAGGAGTGAGAATATCAGTGATTGGTAAATCTCTAAAAGTTTTCTATTGTTTTACAGACATTTAAAAATCCAGATAGAAAATTACTTTGAAATCATTGAATGTACCTTTAAAGCCAAATGTCAATAATGTTTACCTTTGAATTCCTCTGGTGCATCATCCAGGTCCAGATCTAGCTGGCGTTTCTTCATCAATATCAACTGGGATGCATCGGCTAGCGCCACAAACTGACCAATTTCAGACTGAGTCTTGATTGCATTGGATCGCATAATCATCTCGGCATTCTTGAATAAGTCACGATTGAAGGAACGCTGGGAATGGGAAGGCATAATAACAGATACACATTTTAAATAAATGATGCACAGTATTTTTTACTGTTCTTTATATAGACGACATTACTATACATAATTTATAGTTGGCTGCCATGAATTTCTGCACTTTTTTTTCTGCGAAGACCGCATACTAAGCGTAAACACGGAAGTGTGGTTGCCATTGGTGGAATAAAATAGCACAACTTTGAACTGACCAACGGGTGTATCCGATTGGTTAAATTGCATCTATGGCACCAGTTTGTATGTTACTGCTCATACGCTCACTTTTTAGTGCGGAACTTCTCTGACGGCGACTATAATCACTTCCAAATTGGCGAGAGATATCATTGCACGCAAAAGTAATGCAAGCGAACCAATGCAATGTTGGCATACGCACACATCACACGTATGATAAACAGTGTGCCTACTGTGTTCATGCGTGCCATCACTCTTCTGAATTAATTCGATGCTGTAAGGAGGCTCGCCAATTTGGAGCTGATTAAACTTGAGATCATTATTGTCCAGATAAATGCATATGAATGAAGGTCAATTGGATGAGTATCTGAAGGGCGTCCAACGTTACTTCGCTCCACATAGATTTTACATGCTTCGTATAGGCCATATTCAAAATCGCTGCAAACGTTTAAACACAAATGGTGTATCTGAATATGAACCCAAAGTCAAGGATTACAATTTTTTGCAATTAGCCGGCATTTATATTTCAGCTAAAATCACATATAGTCTTTTTTAAACATTAAGTACAGTGCAACAGGCCATAAACTTCCCAAAAAGACAAGCCAAGTGATTTGACAACAAACCAATAATAATTATTTCCAATATTACTATCATTCTGTATTATCAAGTTTGCACTTGAACTATTATCAAGTGTGGTGCACAACCGAATCAGCGATGTATCCTAAGCTCAGAAGTTTACCACATTGCGGATTTTTCGCGAGATTGAGTTTAAACGCGGAAAACAACATTTTAATGAAAAGAAGAAAAAAATGCACAAAAAACGCCCAAAACACAAAATTTATAAATAATAGTCTTGAATAATACAATATAAATATTAAAAAAACGATACATAATATAACAAAATGAACAAGATCTTAATCTACAATGTGGAAAAACGCAGAATTCAATAGTTACAAAGCAGAAACGTTGGGAGCTTAATGGGTTCCCTTAAGAGTCTACCTACCTCATCATGTGCAACGGCCATTGCGAGATCTTCACTGTCCAGATGGATATATATAGAGGTCAGTTGGTCAAGCATCTTGCGTGGTTCAAACCCGTACTTCTCCCGATTCTCCACCTTGAGGTCATTGCACTTTGGTCCGCATAACTGCTGAAGGTTGAAATTTAACATGGTCGCCAATCGGTCACAGAGCTCCTAGCAAAAAGATGAAGAAGAAATGTTATAAATTTGAGTTGCATATTCTTCCAGTGGGTTTAATGATTGATGCAAAATATATTTTAAATCTGGAACAGTACACAAACATCTAGCCTAGCATGGTAAAAGACTTCTGAAGCTAATAAGCATTATAGCATTTAAAGAACACATTTCTCAGGTCTAAAATGTCAAAGGGCAACAAGAGAAATAAAGTAAAACAGCCCAATGTTATGCAAAGGAAGTGTTGTTTTATACACGTTCAGGGGCAAGAACACTTGCAAGGTTTTGACAGGCCGGTGCCACTGTACACAGTTTTCCATTGCCGAGATTAAAGCCTCTAGTGTGATAGCGCCCTCGATTTGCGAGGTACAAAATGTCCATTATATGGACTCAATGTCCCTTATAAGGACTTTCGTGCTGTCAATCATGGCGTTGTCAAGATAGAGCCCCCATTTTGTAAGGTATAGTTTGCGTAATCACGCCCATAGGAGGCTTCAGTTTTGTGATTCGAATTTCCCCTCCCATTATATACTCTCCCTGGTTTTGATAGATGTGTTTTGGCCCTTGAACATGTTTAGAGCAGACTGCCCAAAGGTTATACATAGGAAGTATTACTTTCCATGCTGAGGGGCTGGATGGAGATGCAAGGTTTTGACAGAACCGCGACGATATGCACTAATATAATATGTTGACTGTCCTGGGTTGCGAATGTACTTACTGGTCTGAGGAATGGTGCCTTGTTTAGTTGAGCTAGATAGTTAAACATATCCAGTGTCTCATTGGCAAGTGTGAGATAGGAACGGCATTGTCTTTCATCTGTGTTGAGTTGGCGTGTTCTACTCTGTTGATCTTCCTGTATGGTGTGGGGAAAAAGAGACAGAGAGGTCTAGCTTTATCATAAAGTTAAATGATCAATGAAACAGTTGAAATGGATGCATAGCATATATAGCCTTCTGATCACGGTCAGACACACGCAGGAGCACTCAGCTCACTGAACACGCTTGAAAACGTTGGTAACCAATTAGAGCGGTAGGTAAAGACCAATTTGAGAAGTAGGTTGACCTTGCGTACCATCATTTTATCTTCGCTAAAAACCAAAATCGACTAAACATACTTGTTTTTATGCATTCAAAAAGGTCACAATTGCAAGGTCTATCTAGCACACTCATGAGAGGGGGTACCTAGACTAAGTGCTCGGAGATACCACTGGGTGGTTTCAAAATTTCCTGAAAAGCCTGCAAATGTTCCTATATATTTTTATAACACTTTGATGTTTGTACATTTCCTGACACTAAGAAAATTTCAACAACATTTCCTGAAATCAGGAAATGTCCTGAAAAGAAAAGTGGCAAAATGCTACCGATTAATGATTGTAATTCATGTAATTTATTTCATTTATCAATTCATATTTTAAAATTTCACAAACTGTTAGGATTTTGGTGTGAAATAATGTCCATACTAGATGGTTGACTTTTTTTCTTGAAATTTATTCAGACTCAGTTGTAACAAAAGATGCCTCTTTTCAAATTCTAGTTTGTGAAGACTACACTGGAAAAGAAGGCCACAAAGAGAAGACAAATCCCTCTTCTTTTGGGTGGACAGACCTCTCAGGTACGGTCAGTTGGTCAGGCTTTTTTTCCTTCAAAGTGACAGACAAAAATGAAAAATATCTGTAAGGCCAAATAAAAATAAAAACTAGGATGGATGAGGGCACTATTTTAACATTTTTAAATAAACAATGCAAAATCACCATTACCAGCGTGGTATTGGATGATTGGTTGCATAACTTGAAGAGCACAATGCCTTTGTAAAATCTTTTTATTTCATGGTTCTGGGGGGTTGGTTAACACAAAACGCTCATTGGACGTAAGTAAATCTATTACCAAGATGTCAGCTTTTTAAATATTTTAACAAAAAAGTTATGGAAAAAATAAAGAGAAAATTATAGAATTCCTGAAAATGGTGCGGGAGGGGATGAGAAACTGCTTTATTTTTTTTACTTGGCCTAACATTTTTGACAATTTGGACAAATTATGAAAATATTTATTGAATATTTCCATAATTTGTCCAAATTGGCACCAATTTTCAAAAATCTGGGTTGTTCAGGCCCGCAGAGAGCGGTGTTTCCCTGTTGCCTAACGCCTACCTGTGACAGAGCATTCCATGTTTCCTTGTTGTTCATTGCTTGTTGTACTTCATGTATACGCTTCAGACAGCCGATACTCTCGTCAAGCAAAAATGTCGTGTCATTCATCAACATGTTGATGAAACGTACAAACTCACCCCCAACACTGAAAACAAACGCCATTGATAAATTTAAATGGAATAATGATTTTTACATACTTTTTTTCAATTCAATAATATCATTGAAAGAACCTAAACATGATGGAATTTGATAAGTCACTCTGCCTATAAGAACACCAGCTGTCACAAATGTTATGATATTAAGCGGAATGTTTGTGCGAACAAACTGCCTGAATGAAGGTCTGAGGAGTTCAGTATAAACTTTTTTGATGAATAAAAACTTTCAACTACCCATTTTTCCCAAAAACGTTCGTGTGAGTTCCCATATTTGTCCTCATACTTTTGGTTACTTTTGAGGATCCTTGTTACAGTACCAGTTTCCATAAAAACACCAAATGTGACACACTATAATCTAAACAAATAATTCGCGATCAACAATTGATTTTAACATGCACCTTGGAAATATGCACAAGTACAACACAGTCAAGTGCGTACAGGTTTTTAGTTAACTGCATTCATCCCTGGTACACACACAGCACACACGCATATATTATGTGACGCAATCAAGCGGAATGAGCCAGATATTGATCAAGCATTGTTTGCTTGGATTATAATGAAGCATGGAATCTGGAAAAGAATCATCACTGAAATTGACCCTTGCTATCAGGAGTAATGGCTGTTTTAATAGGACCACTTCTCTGCTTGTATATAATGACCGATGATCGATCAAATATTTGTATCTGTTTCAAACGGCTCAATTATAGGCTCAATTATTGGGCCTTAGTGGCAATCGATGGACCTCCGACACATATTCCCCTGGCCCAGTCCGACATACACCGGCACACTCCGATCATATCACTGCGCTTGCTTGAAAACTCACATAATTCTGCTAACCAATCAGAGCTGTGAGGTCCAGCTGACGTATATTGTGCACCATGGATGTACGTTTTACCGTTTTGGGGGTAAGGTTGACCTCGCATACTTTTACACGAGGTCAACCTCATGTGACGTGCGTCCATTGTCCAAAGATGGATCGTCGGCTCGGTGTTATGGCAGCTTTACTTACCCACTAGCCTTCATGACTGCATCTCTATGGTGAGGTATTCCAGTCCAGAGTGATTTGAATATAATACTGATGTGATAGCGGATACTGAATTTGTCATAGAACTCACTACTAGCACCTGTCGTCTCCACATCTAAAGTCATAAAAAGATACAAAAATATATACATGTATGGTCATGTTTATATAATATTGTCCCATTCTAAATGGAGTTGAATAACAGGCACCACAGTCACAAGATGTATCCTTTTTTTGGATGCATCACAATTGTTCATTTCATTTGCAAAAGGGCTGTAACATGACATTTAATGCTTTGTGTAATAGCAATTTTCCTTCTTTCCCCCCGTTTCCACCCCTAAAATATTGATGCCGGTACCGCCACTGGTCAATCATCCCCCAATGCCAAAAACAAATTTACACCACTGACTGCTAGTGTGCACTTGCTTGATGCGCAGGTGCATATACACATGCATAGAAAGGCATAGAAAGATACATACGTATGTGTATATGTTGCGCCTGTAAAGTTACGCAAACAGACCTCACAGGTATGGTCAGTCGTGTGGCGTTTTTTTATTTTGTGAAAATGTTGGTGAATTTTCAACAATTTTCAAAAATCAAACACAAAACAAACAAACAATTCCAATTAAAGACAAAAAAACTCAATATGTATCCAAAAACGATTCAATTATTTTTCAAACAAAAACAAAAAAAACAAAAAAAATTAAAAGAAATGTGTTGGTCAGGCCCATAGATCAGGGTTTTTCCCCATCGCCTTAGAGGTTCATTTGAACATCTTACCTGTGTAGAATTTCATCAGTGCTGGTACGAGGTGTTCCGAAGCTACTGGATGGAGCTGTAATGATTCGTAAATCTTCACCGTGCGATTCTGTACGGCTGGACTTAATACAAATATAACCTGTACCGGGAAGGAATCAGTGGATGATTAAGTGATGAGGAATTCTGTTTTGATCCATACTGCTTACACTAGTCAATTCATCTGTATTTCTGAATCTATAACCTTTTACCGGTTGATTTTTTTTTGTGTCTACATAATCATGGTTGTTGCATGTTTAAATGTCGAATGCATAAATCCAAATAATGGCTTATCTTATGTGGCTACATTGCAACATCAAACCATTAAGTTTTATCTCTTGTATATAAGATACACAGGGATGTGTAGCTTTTATTTTGAGTTATCTTGTATGAAAATTTGTAAAATTCCTTCAAAATTGAACTTCATGAAAACGCCGATTTAGTAAAAATATTGACATTTTCCACCATTTAAAGCTAAATATGCCCAAAATACACAGGGCATGTGACTTAAAAGGCGAGCATACTATATGAGCAAGTAATTAACATCGAAAGAAACTATCAATTTATATTGTCAAAATGCGAAGAAATTGGAAGAAAACTGAATTTTACTTGATCGTAATATTGGCCTTTGTTTACAGTTTTATACATTGTTTTGCGCTCTTTTGCTTCTTGCGTCGCGGATAATAAGCTTAACTCCGCTAAATTTGCATAAATGTGATAGCAACAACCTCAACCCTCACCCGATCAAATCTGCAAGCCAGGTTTCCTTTCGAAAGAAAACCCCTAAATATGGGTCATGGTTTCAATCCTCCGGCAGCACATACATTCCTCATCAAAATATAATTGGAGTACCCCCTACCCCCGCCATGATACGTAATGATAATTGAGTACCGGATAATCCCTATTAGGCGCCCAGGACCTTATAAGCGCCCACCTTGTTTTTCTCAATGACTACCAACAAACAATCCCTTATAAGCGCCCACCTTTTCAAATGGTCAGCATCCTCCTCAAATGACCACTTGTACATATATTTCATTTAGTACATAAAATGGTCAGCCTCCTCAATTGACCAATTGTACAGTTTTCGTTAGTACGTCAAGGGGTCAGCCTTCTCAAATTACCAATTGTACATTGTATTTAGTACATTAAATGGTCAGCATCTTCAAATGACCATCAAATGGTCAGCATCTTCAAATGACCACTTGTACATTTTATTTAGTACGATAAATGAGTTTAAAAAAGGTAACATAATAAGCGCCCACCCAAAATGACTTTGCTAACCGCCCTGGGCGCTTAATAGGGATAATACGGTACCCTCCTCCGGGCATGATACATACCTCTACTAGTTTTGCTACTAGATATGGATTGTGTATATAATGCCCGCTGCATACAAACACCAGTATGAACATCACCATGTCATGCTGGGCTGTATCTTCTAGCACCTGAGGGCAGTGTCTGTAAACCAAATTAAAATACAAAAGGAAAAGATGAACAACAAATATTGCATAGAAGATGTCACTTTCATTCTAATTCTAATCACTTTTGGCCAGTTCATGGGTGAATCATAAATATAGTGAAACAGGTGTATGACCCAATGTTTTCAGACTGTGTTTTCTAAATTACATAAAGGCACAACATGTGAACAATCGATTCATAATTTGACTTGCAATAGTCCAGTGGTTCTCATAATAGAATTAAATTTCACTTCAAAATTTGCCCTTGGAACAGTATAAACACTTTTAGGTGGTAAACCATTTTTGGTGATAATTCACTACTTTTTTTGCTTAAAACATCTCAAATACACATCTCTCAGGCCCAACATTTTGCAGTAATAATGATACAAATATGGGCTTTCTTCTGATATCAAAATCATATTTATTACCTTTCACCTACAAATGGATTCAAAGATACATGGCAAATACACACAATATATAATTGTACTTCGTTTTTAATCCATTCATTTAAACTCCATTTCAAAAACCTTAAAGGCATGTTAGCCACCTCCAGTTCTCTTGGGAATTTGACAAGGTTACAATTTCTCCATGAACAAGTGAACAGGTGAATGACCAGCGTACGATTTACCCAGTGTCGCATCTCTAAATGCTCCACACTTTGCAGAATTTGCTATACAATCTGAAATGTGCATAGCAGTTTTATACTATGCATTTCAATGAAACAGTTTATCATTTTTAATGAACAGTTGAAATTTGACAACAATTTGCTACACACATTTTTTCACAAAATCGATCACTGTGAATGACCAGTTTGTCTGTGGCAAACTCATCTAGTGGGTTCTCAGGTTTCACATAAAGCCCCAACATTTCTGCTTTACAAATGTTGAAGTCCGATTTGTAAATGTAGCAAATTTCCGGGTTCTCATTCTCCTCCTAGAAAGCTAAATTGTACAAATTTGACCTTCAATAATATATACAACAATTCTATTACTTACTGTACTATAGAGAGAATGAATTCAGCAATGTCTTCGATGTAGTATTCTGGTAGAGCAGCAAATGCCATTGGAACATCGCTAGGTAATGGCAATGAAGGCGCTCTGTGAAAGTCAAATTTACACAAGGAGTTCAATAAACGCAAAATGATGCACAGTTGAAATGAAGAAAAGGGTTTCATTATACAGGGTGACCCAATAAAAAGTTTACCCAAAATGAAAGTGATATTTTTCCACTTCCTGTAATTTGATATCTGTTTTTTTAAATTTTATTACAAAGAATGGGTAATGGAGCATCTACCCCGAACAAATTATTTATTTTGGTTGGGTGGTTTTCAAGATATGGTCCATTGAACATTACTTCAGCAAAACAGACTTGTCCACGGAGCATCATTTTATTTTAGGCATGGTTAAACACAACTGCAACATCAAAAGTAAAGGTAAGACTGTTAAGATAAATATCTTGTTTTTATATGAAATTAAGAGGACAGGACGACATCAATAACCCATCATTGATATCTACACAGGACAAAGGACGTTCACACGGAGCGAAAAATCACACACCAGTCTTTTTTTATGGAATAACTCCAACAATGACGTTCCATGCATAAAAGAGCAATAAATCAATTTCCAATTGTGCAAAGCAGCGTCCTTTGTCCTGTGATCAATGATGGGTTATTGATGTCGTCCTGTCCTCTTAATTTCATATAAAACAAGATATTCATCTTAAGTCTTACCTTTACTTTTGATATAAATTAAAAGCCTATCTCACAATTTTACTTTTGATGTTGCAGTTGTGTTTAAGCATGCCTAAGAAAAATAATGCTCCGTGGACAAGTCTGTTTTGCGGAAGTAATGTTCAATAGACCATATCTTGAAATCCACTTAACCAAAATAAATAATTTGTTCAGGGTAGATGCTCCATTACCCATTCTTTATAATAAAATTAAAATTAAAAAAATCAAATTACAGGAAGTGGAAAAATATCACTTTAATTTGGGGTAAACTTTTTATTGGGTCACCCTGTATGCACAGTTTCAGGTTTTCAGCACAGAGAGCCATGTTGTAGCAAAATTTCAATCCCACAATGCAAAAAGCATTTTGCAATGGTTGAACACAAAATTGATGTGTTCCAAAGAACTTTACTAAGACGGACTCTGAATATTACCAAACTTGACAAAGTGACAAATGTCGATCTATATACAAAAACAAATAGTGAACCATGGAGTAAAACTATCAAACAAAGACGCCTAAATTAGCTGGGACATCTATATAGATTGCCACAAGAAACTCCAGCACGCCAAGCCTTAAAAGAATATAAGCAAGCCACAAAAAGACCAGTCGGACTTCCAAAACCAACCAGGGTAGCAAACATCAACAAAGAAGTTGACCCCGAACTTGTGACACAGACCAATGATCGTAAGACCTAGAGAGCAATTATAGTTGCGCGCGAAATGGCAACATAGCCGGAAATCATAGATAATGATGATGATGATGGGCCAAAGGTTAATTCATCAACTTTGTTGTAGGTACGCTCATTGCACTGTCGGACTGAACTTTTGATACAACTCGGCTTCCAGTGCTGAAACCCAGAGGCTGCATACTCCAACTGCATATCAGAAAGCATGATCGGAAATTTCCGTGTTCAGAAATTGATTTGAGATATAGACTCAAAGAAGGCTGTCTGTAGTTTTCCAATGCAGTGAACTTTACTCTTATCATAAAATTTCAATATTGGATGAAGTCATTCACACATGCATGCCTGAAATTGTTATAATGTGGGTTTTTTTGTAAGAAAAGTGACTAATATTTCCGACTCACTCTTTATAATCAATACTATGGCTTTTCCTCAAATTAAACTGCATTATAACCATTCCCTGAATATTTACAGCTTAGAATCAAACTTAGCTTTAGCTTTATTTTAATGTATCGGATGCCCTTAAAAGTATTAAAATATTGCTACTCACAATTGTCCTTGAGGAGTGACTAGCTTAAGGAGTAGGTTCATGGCAGTACCATAGAATTGGAAGCATCCTCGTAGTAGATTCTCATCTAGTAAACCGACATCACCACACAGCTTGGCTTTGTTTAATTTCTACAACATCAATTAATAAAATAACAAGTCATTCATTAGTGTATGCACTATTATATAATAAACATAGCCAGTACATTTCATGATTTGAAAATATTTTCTTTTTTAAAAATTTTGTTTAAAGTTTCCTTTCATTCAACTAATAAAAAACTAAAAACTAAAAAAGAAATTGACAATCTCTGATATGTTTAGGCTAAGCATGTGACTGTTACACGTGACCGACCGCAAGGGTCAAATCCGTTTACAAAAACTAGTTAACGGTTACACACATGGGTTTGATTTTTCAATAAAACTCACATTTTACACATCTAAAACCCTTATAAGACATACTGAAAAGCAATTACCCTCATGTTAACCTTTGGCAGTTCAGAGCTGGCTAGAAAAACGCAATTCTGGGATCTGGGTCAGAGTATACTAGGTTATGCCCATAGTTTTTTATTTTATATATTTTCCCTGATTAGCTAGTTTGCCAATATTACTACTTTAAAGGGTACCTATTTTATATATTTTCCCTGATTTGCTAGTTTGCCAATATTACTACTTTAAAGGGTACCACCACTTCAAAATTAAATTATTGTGGGTTAATTGAGAATTTTCAGGGCTTCCAAAATTTTGATTACAGTTTTCCCCACATCGTGGAAAGCATGTTGAAAAATTGGCATCACAATGAAAGAACAATTATTTAAAAGTGATAGAATTGAACTGAATTTAAAATGAGGTCATTAGAACAAAATAGACGGTTACACGTTTAACTGACTGTAAAATCAACAGGTTAAACGTTCAACAAATTACACATATCCTCACACCCTTAGATATGTTCACTCCAAGAGTTACCATAATATTTGACAAAATTCTAAAAATATTCCTGAAAATTAAAAAATTTAGAAAAATCATGAAAGATTAACTTTTCTATAATCAAACAAATTATTGTCGATCATAGTGTAATGATCTGAGCGCTCGCATTCATCCAAATGTTGAACACGGTCATACGATGCACTGCATTCCAAAACAACAGGTGCACCAGCTGGCACTATCAGGAAAATATTGCTGCCTCCATCATTGGAAGATGCAATGATATGACAGCACAAAGTAAAACCTGATTTGCTCAGGGTTGCACAAAGTTGTTTCTTCCCCAGGAGCAAGGTTTTGAGCTTAACATTTCCCCACCTACACTTACAGGTTTGATAAAAATCAGATTACAATATGTGGCTATAATGTTGTTTAGATGTACCAGTACCATAGTAATAATTTTACATTTGGGAAGAGTCTTTTAAGGGGGGCATGAAAAAATGATTTGGGCAAAGCGCGCACATTTTTTTGTGGCATTTTATGCTAAATTTGTCAAATTTAACCTAATATAGTAAGAAAATGTCTTTTTATGCTAAAATTATCAGGTTTTTTTCTTCTAATTTTAACTAAATTGATTTTTTTTTGAGGGAGGGGGCAAATTGAGGGGTAGGGCACAAACATTTTTTGGGGGGAATGCCCCCTTTCCCCCCTGTAGCGCCTCCACTGGGGAAAAGCAACAACACAATAAACACGTTAGTATAACTGTGCAACCACAGCTCATAACCCAAAGTTGAATTTTTTTTCTCTTCATCTTTTTTCACCCTTTTCCCCCAATACATTTGTTTCCAATTGGCATTATTTCCCCAATTCTGCTCATTATTTCCTGGGGGCGGTGCTCTTGCACTTTGTGCAAACCCTGGTTTCTACTTATAGAAGTAAACCTGTCCTACCTTGATTTGTGTTTTCCATTTGTCTAAGATCTGTTTGTTTCGTCTTTCCTGCGGTGTACCTTTCCATGTGGCCTCTCTGCCCTGCAGCTCATCCACCATACGTGTTAATTCTCGGATCCCTCGGATACGACGCGTGTGGTGTCTACACGCGGGCAGCAATGCTAAATGTTGGCAGTGTAACGTTAGGAAGTAGCACTCCGTGGGGAATTTAGGATCCACCCATTGAGATTTCTTGCCTGCAAAATTCATGGGTAATACATAATACAAATGTGAGAAGGGGTTATTCAAAACATCCATGGTATCGAGGAATTATTTTGTTGTAATTGAACAAAATGCCATGAGCATCATACTTGATGGATAAGTCATCATCATTGTTATTACCAGTATATAGACATTCAGGTCTGCAATTGTCAATTGATCTATATTCTGGTTAATGGAATTCCCTTGAACATGTGCCTAGTGCTTAGTGCTTGTTAACTTCCTATTACAGCTCAGTCCGGAGCTATACTGGAAGCCCTCTGAAACTTAGAGGATGTGGACATATGAAGGACTTTTGGCTTTTCAAGGCTTCCATTGACATCAACTAGTTTCCATTGAAACTAAAATGGCTTCACTGATGCAGAATAAATGCTTCATTGAATCCATATAAATCCAATAGCGGCTATTTGATGCCAATGGAAGCTATTGGAAGCCAACAGTATGACATACTGGGTCCCCGCATCCCTCTATTTGGCTATCGTAAAAAATTGAAGACCAAATCAATGGACTGGGATACTAACACATCCAAAAAGAGAACGGAAAGGTCATGGAAATCCTAGAAACTTCCGGTCACTTCTAACTTAATACTCATGTGTAAGTCTGCCTGACAATAACACCATAGCACCCTATTGGCCCAATTTGATCCATGTCACGCCTAGCAATCGTCACGCTGCGCTGTGGGAGGTAGATCAGTGCGTCCCATTGAGTCGCCTGATGCACAACGCTGCTTGGAACCCCAGTGCAGTGTGGCGTGATAGTGCTTTAATAAGTTCATGTTTAGTCATGAGTTTAGCAGCGCACACTTTTGGAACTGTTTGTTTTTCAGTCTTCACTTTTGAGCACCCTCCTAGGGGCAGTGTGCAAATTGTGAAGATGGGAAGGATGTTTGAAGGTATGCATACTTTGCGATGTAGTCTCAAGAGTTTCTGTACTCACTTTGTTGTTCTATCCAGTCTGTGACCTCTTGAGATGACGCCTTTATTCTAGTATCTGTTGCAATAACTAGACGACTCTTGGGATGGAATGGGTATAGGATGTCAACCTGGTAGGAAAGAAATATATGGGAAGGTAATAACACTGTGTATAGACAACACTTTCATTAAAAGATGTTTGCCACGTTCCATCATAATTAAAGGTATAAAAATATAAGAGTCAAACTCAGTGTTTGTTAAGCGATTTTGACTTTTTATTGACAAGAAATAACAACCAATGTTTCGGTCGGCCTTGTTCACAGTTTGAAGACAGGGAGAGTGTGTGCAAATGCGGAGCAGAATAAAAATGAGAATAAAAGAAAAAACAAGGGCCTTCGTTGCAAGCAAGATTGCAAGAAGGAGCGGAGCACGAAATAAGAGGGTGTTATTGCAAATAAAGGTGCAGCTTCACAGACACAGAAACTCTTAATCTAAAGACACATAATGCAAAAGTAATGGAAAGAGAACAAAGGGAAGGGAGGGAGAAAGGAGGAGCAAACAAAGTGGAAAAGGAAAACAAAACCTGAAAGGTCAAAGTCTGAACAAGTGAGAATGGAGATCAAAGTGCTACAGGAAAGGGGTTGGAGGGGATGCTAAGGAGATAAGGTGGTTCAACCAATACATTAATTGGTGAAAAATAGATTCTAATAAGCCTCAAAACAAGATCCATTAATTGCTTCATTTCATACTGGCTATTCTGAAAGCCATTATAACAAAGTACACCCTATGCTTTAAAGGTCCTTTTGATCTGCTAGCCCCCTCCCCCTATATCAACTAAAAGAGTTATCCATACAATCTGTTCCAAGTAGAATACAAATATTATATTACTAGTGGGTACCCTCGCTACGCTCGGGTCCTCGCTAGCTGAGTATATCTAAATTAGATACCTTCATGATTTATAGCAAAATGGGCATAGGGTAATGAGTTCAAAATTGTAGATCCCTGAATATTTTTTTTCATTTGAAATAGACTTGTTCACAGAAATCTGAGTTTTGTGATATCTTTGAATCTCGGACCCAATTTCTATACCCCATTTAGGAGGGAAACAATGTTATAGTTACCAAAACAAAACAAAATGTTATACCAACCCCATACCCCATATAGTGTATGGTATATAGAAGATAGTGTGCGGTTAGTCGTCAACATGATCAAAGCGTATAGGCTATTGTGAAATAGCAAGAGGTCCTAGATACTCCAGGTGCCCTTAATCCTAATATCGGTGCCACGGAACCCTAAATATTATTATAGGTATCCCATAGTAAGACATGAAATAACCACTCAGATAGGACCTACCCCATACATCCTTAAAATCCAGTTATCACAGGTGCCCTTAATATTCCATACCATACTCCATGTACCCCGTGTTCCTGTATAAATAATCCAGACAGGATAGATTTCACAACCACTTCGCGGACGCCCCCCCCCCCCCCCCCCTAAAATTTGCCAAGTCTCTCATAGAACACGTACGTATTATAAACTGGTTTTATTTAGTGGTTTTATTAAGTTTTATAGTGGGTCTTTCATAGTTGGCGGGAGGCGGTGTCTCACCATCATACCATGATCACTTTGTACACACCCCCAGTTCAGTGTTAGCCATCCGTTTATTTTATTTTTCGGCCTATTGACCTTAAATTATTTCTCCAGTAGGCCTAAACGTAAGTGTATTTCTACATGCGTATTTTGCTCTAACAGTTCCTTGTTTATTTATAGGCCTATCCCCCATGAATAATATGATATCACGGTTTTCTGGCCCATCTATGTTTTTATATAGCGCGCCCTGCCCGTGGCCCGCGTTGTGGATGGGTCAGCGATGGGATTGAGGCACTGTCGTATACACGCATTTTCCCTGTCACTATTAACACATATTATCCTGGATGCAGGCCTACGGTTTGCGTCAACCTTGCTTCCAGTTCCTTCAAAGGGGTTCTGTATACATTGGCTATATGATTGTCTTTTTGTTGTTGTCTCATCATGCCGATGTCTTGTACTATAGGGTTTGCACTACGGAGCAACGGATGCTTGCCGCCTTTACTCTATCACATAACAAACTACGCTTATATTGCGCCACTCGCGTGCTGGCGATCGCCCGAGTACGTGTGCAATGCGACGGCCATCGCCATGGCGTGCCCAGCGTATACGCGGCACGTAGCAATAATGTAGCAACGGGTTAAAAACCTCGAATATCACGAAATCTAACCCAAATTAAAAAAATCAAACATAAACTGGTTCGTTGTGGGACCCATACGCACTCGCACAGAAAATTTGAAGTCAATCGAAGGTGCGAAAGGGGAGAACATCTCAGGACAGGAATTGGCAACTCCGTATTATATTATAGATGCTATAAATAATCCAGACACCTACCTTATCCAGTTTTATTTTGACACATAGCCTTTGCAATATAACCAATAGATTCAACATCAGACCATCACCTGCTACAAGGCTCTCATCTACCTATCAGACAAAATAAAATCATGCAAGAACAACATTTATATTTGTATAAATAGTATTTGTACACTGAGCAAATACCCAAAATCGCATATTTCTCATATTTCAACTTACTAATACTTGATAATAGTGATCATAATTGACTGACTTTGTTTGTCTTTAAAACACATCTGTAAGTTGATAACATATATCGTTATGGTGTGATATTCATTTTAAATGATTAATTACATCTTAATTTTATCAATCATAGTGCTTGTTCACTTGAAGCATTTTACAAATAAGACTCTCCATCCACCTACCTCTGTGAATAAAAACTCCCTCTAATTTGAAGCATAAAAGATTCAAAAAATACCAAGAATACCAGCCCACCCTTCTCTACTTTGAGACTGATCAGCCCTGCCCTTTCACCTAAATATACCGGTAACTGATTACACAATGAGTAACAAAATAATATTGAGATTTCTTTTTCTTTAGAGTGATCATGATTTATGAGGGTTGCTCAAACCTTTATGCTTATGAACATGGCTCTTGGGGTAATGGTATATATGCACATGATCAAAAACAAAGATCACAATATAAATACCATCGCACATCACTTAAATATGTATGATGGAAGAAGGAAAAGTAGCACTGCGGATTGTGCTACATAAAATAGGACCCTATATACCCTTTACAAAAAGAATGCATAGTAGGCATGCCAGATGTCTTAACTTACAAGACGAGAAAGTCAAAAATGGGTCAATTACTAATATTTTTGAATAATTATGCTTAATGGGACGTCACCTCCATGCTCAATGAATATGAAATGTGCATATCATCTAGCTAAATTGTGAGAGATCTTTAAAATAGGTGTTTTTGACAGGAAACATGGCCATTTCCAAGATTATTCCAAGCTCACCAGATACCTAGAACTTTCAGCACAATAGTTTGGAACAAATGCCCTCTGAAAGGTACCAATTCACTATTTCCTATGGTTCCCTTGTTTAGTGGTGTACACCCTGCAGGTAGTACTGCATACAGAATAACTAAACTAACCTGCATCTGTGTTCTCTTTTGATTGTGTCTTATAAGGTTGGTTAAATAATCCATCATTGCAACACGGGTATCCCCATTCACTAGGATACTATGTATGATCTCATACAGTTGACCCTGAGGATACAAATAGCAAATACAAACAAATACAAATCAAATTAAAACCAGGGTAAAATTACAAAATACAATTTTTAAACAGCTAACAAGTTTGAGCGAAAATTTATATTAGATAATAAGGTATATTTTGTCAGCCAGGCTTATTTGCGATATATAGAGCAAACTAGTTTGTAAAATATAAAGAAAAGTAAACAAGATGTACCATTTGACATGATGGGTCACAAATTAAGTAGCGTGACCATTCATATGACAGTGTGTGGTAATAACAGTTTTGTTCCATAATGCTTGCTTCTGCAGTGCGCCTAAAGTGCTGAACATACTGCACCAACACTCAACATGCGCAACACCGCTCACAAACATGACAAAACAACGCTTGATCAGAAAAGCGTTTTCTGATAATTCAATCAGTCTACGCTATTGGGAAAATGGCAAACGCTGAAGCCAACGATGAGGTTAAAATCAAATCAACTTGGTAGCGTTGACGCTGTCCATGAACCAATCAGCAGGCGGAACACGTTGCCTGACTTTTGACGTCACATACATTTCTCAAGCTCCCATTCATTAAATACATCATGTAACAGGTGTAAATACGCCAATAAAACTATGTTTGCAGGTTAAAATAATACTATCATTATTATTATGTCAGACAGTATAACAAGGGTTCGGTCTAAAAACAATACCTTATCTAAATATAAATATAATATTGTTCATAGAACAAGAACCTCAGTAGAGTGTGATTTAGATAAGTGCCCTCTGAACATTGACCCTAGGTATGTGTCATACACCTAACATGACATTCCTGACCAGGTGCTTATTATGTCATTTTATTCAAAATATATGGCTCCTTAAAAATCTGAAAGCATACTTTTTTGAAAATATCTTCCTCAAAATTTGACACCTTGTCATAAACATTGATTGAATCATTTTGTACAAACACATTTGTATGTGCCACAGTACATGCTTACATCAGACTCTTGCAAGTGGGTGGCATATGTATTGCTGCTCTAAATACAATACAGAGGGATTTTTCAATACCAAGTTGTAATTTTGACGATATGAAATCATGAAAGAAAATCATTTTGTTTGTAACTTTGTGTGAAAAATATGAAGACAATTGCATTTACTGTTTGTCTTTGGTGGAGAAAAATATAAGACCGGTCCTCTGGTGTCATATTTCATCACATGCACAACCCAATGAAAAGAAAAAGAAAGAACAGCAAAATAAGCAAGAGATCTTGTTTATATCATCTATTTGCTTGTACTTACCCTTATAAGTTGTAGGGAATGCTGTAGGCCATCCGTAATGAGTTTGATAGTGTCGTGTGTAAGTGTTGGACCTGCGAAATGCTTGTCAACCACCTTGGTCTAGGAGTGTTTAAGAAAAACAAGCAAATGCAATTAATGATATGATACTACACAAGTTTACAAGTATAAAACTTCATCGTTTTATGAAAGGTCTTTTTGGGTAACCAAGCAAAATAGATTTTCATCAATTTATTTGTAACATCAATTGGGCCAACAACAAAAATGACAGTGTTGCCCTATGTGACCTGGTCTAAATCCAACAAATCTCGGCCCACTTTTTTTCATTTTTTTCTGCTTCATGATTTCTAATCTTTTTTACTATTTTACCCGTCTTCCGGTTGATAAAATATTTTTTCATGGATGTTTACTTCAAGAAAAAAATTACCAGCGGGTAGAAAATATAGCCAGTATGCGTTGATCTAGGTTCCCGTGGGGCATCATCCTTAGTAATGTGCTTGTGGTAATCAAGGATAAAAGCTTGGATGAATAAGTTGAGTCATAAATGTAACTCCAATAAAACCTAGGATTCTAGACTGATTCAGAATCCCTTAGACCATAACATCATGAACACGCTGAGCGTGCAACGTGTGCTGAATCAGCGTTTTATCCACTTGCGTTATATTTTAGCGGGTATGCACACATACATTTTGCAATGGTCTAAGGCATTGTGATTTGAACTATAATCATATTATTATTTTACAATATTATAATTGTGACTCTCAATTTTTGGTTGGTCTGCCAAGTGTAAGCACACTAATTTTATAGGGCTTGCAGAGATCTAATGTAATAGTGATAATTTTGTTGTGATCAATTTTTTGCGTGAAATTTCCATGTTTACAGTGTGTTAAGAAAATACTCACATCATCTTCAGCAAACACAGATAAATTGAGAAATGCCCCGAGTATTGATAATTTGGCAACTTCTCTGCCGGCAGCTTGGAGCACAGGTTTGGGTTGCCAGTACGGTGATTTGACAAGTAAGTTGCATATTGGCCGTGCATTTCCACATTTTATCCTACACAAATCAGCCATGGCCTGATAGTAAATAAAAATAGATACAACACAAATACATTACACACCGCACTGAGAGTATATTCCCAAAAGGGATTGAGGAAGGGACCAAAAGGGATTGAGGAGGGGACTTATACCATAATTGTGTCTACTGACCCCCATCCATATTTGTTTGATATGTTGTCCATATTTAGTTCTCATTTGTCTACCGTTTCTCCCTCCATTTTAGGTCAGGTTCAGCCCCTATTTAAAATCTCAGCATATCATTAATCTACACTCAAAATCTCAGCATATCATTAATCTACACTCAAAATCTCAGCATATCATTAATCTACACTCAAAAATCTCAGCATATCATTAATCTACACTCAAAATCTCAGCATATCATTAATCTACACTCAAAATCTCAGCATATCATTAATCTACACTCAAAAATCTCAGCATATCATTAATCTACACTCAAAATCTCAGCATATCATTAATCTACACTCAAAATCTCAGCATATCATTAATCTACACTCAAAATCTCAGCATATCATTAATCTACACTCAAAAATCTCAGCATATCATTAATCTACACTCAAAATCTCAGCATATCATTAATCTACACTCAAAATCTCAGCATATCATTAATCTACACTCAAAATCTCAGCATATCATTAATCTACACTCAAAAATCTCAGCATATCATTAATCTACACTCAAAATCACTGATTATATGATGGAGCAAAAATTGTATTTTCTAACAAAGACACTGTAAGAGGGTCAACTCATTAGGGCTGTGAGTGTGCAAATATTGTACATACCAATACAAGCTTCTAAGGAATTGTTTTGAACTGGTCATTCTGTACACTTGGGTACCATTTGTACTCTTAAAAATCTATACATTCATTGAAACTTGGAATCTACAATTTTTACAAAAGAATCTATAAATTTCTGTCAGTAACTTCTGAGTTTTAAAAAAGAAATTCCTAAGAAAGCTAAAAAGATGCAGATGTTAGAATCATAATGCAATTTTCTCTGTATAAATCATTCTGGAACACCCTGTATTATCTTTTTAACTTAAATTATCTTTTTAACTTAATTCAAGAAGGTGAATTCAAGAAGGTGAATTCAAGAAGGTGAATTCAAGAAGGTGAATTCAAGAAGGTGAATTCAAGAAGGTGAATTCAAGAAGGTGTGAATAGTATGGACTGACCATAAGTGGTGCCTCGTAGCTTTCTTTGTTCTGCAAATCCAGTGAACTTCTTTGGATAGTTTGCACCAAGCTCATGATGAGTGGATTGAATACCTGAAATCAGATGATAATAATGGTTAATAATTATTGCTCCAAAACGATAAAACAAAAAATTCTCGACTGGTGGCGCACGCGACAATTGTGATGCATTGGCACATGCAAAGCGACACACAGCCTCAAGTAAAAAAAGTCGACTACCTTAGTGTTCATATTTATGTACAAACAAATATTATTCTACAGTGGCCATTGTTACAAAGACTTAACTTACCATTGAGAATGATTCTTGATCCCTGCTGCTGGCACAAACCAGCTCCTGAAGAAAACCTCTTGGCATAGTGTGAGATAAGATGGGGGCTAAAAGTAGTGATCTATTACTGCACCGTCTGAAAGAGATATTAAAGTACATGATATATTTAAAATGAGGCACTTTTTTGTATCGTGGAATTAATGTATACCTGGGACCTAAAGCACACTATCTAAGTTTACTTTACTGAAGATGGCAGTTCCCCAGCTTGCGGCTATAGTTCGTGTCACCTCAAGTTGAGAGGTGACCTCAGTGTGTATTCTATTGAGTGCATAATGATATCGATATCTACAATACACCGGAGTTTGCATCCTCGCAATCAAATAAAATGTTGGCTGTGGCGATATGCGCCTATTACTAGATTACACACTGATGTCATCTCCCAACTTAGGCTGATACCGAGTACAGTTGACGCAAGTCACAAACATGTTGAAATAGTGTCAAATGTTATCTTAATAATGAACTTACACTATGTCCAGTAACCGTGGCCTCATCATTAATAATCCTTTCGGCAAACTGAGGCCACTTTGTGACACATTATTGGCTCTAGGTTGATAATCATGTTTCAGTTTGATGGTGAATGGTGATTATACTCCTATCACCATAAGGTTTATCGCGAATCAGTAAAAATCCACTGATCATCCTTTTCTGTTGCATTGTGGGATTGAAAATGAACAAAACATGCCCTCTTATCTATCCCACAATGCATCAGAAAAGGACAATCAATGGATTTTTACCGATTTGCGATAAACCTTATTCCATGGTTGGATCTAATGTATGTTTATTCTACATAACTTAGGGCACTCAAATCGGTTACTGTGAGAGATTGGCCTGTAAGGAAGAAAATACGGTTTCAGGGATTCACCCCCAGAAGGCAAGTTGAACAGAAATTTCCGTTCCACAATGCAATGAGCTTAGCTACAACCAAAAGCTCTTTGCATTGTGGGATTGAACTTTCAGTTCAACTTGGCTTCCGGTGCTGACACCCTGAAACACCATATTCACTGAACTACAAATACCTGTGTTGTGTGAAAGCTCCCTGTAAAACAAGAGCAGCATGACTAACACATTGACTACGAGCTGTCGATAGTAAATCGCACATTGGTGGTTGACTATAACGCTGAAAAAAAGAGAAAAAACACACATAATAAGGTCTTCTCAATATCAGTCAGGTTCCTGACTCCCCCCTCCCAGCTTTGACCAGGTAGAAAAAAGGAAAGAAAAAGTTTACCCTCTCAATGAGTGTAATTCTATCCCAAACTTTTGTTTTGCCACCAATGAATGACTAGCAACCCATTATGCCCCTGCTCAGCATGAAGTTTTATCATTCAGTAGGCATGAGCAATTATATTGATCAGTTTTATACTGCAAATTATTTTACCTAATATATATCTAGCTCTAAGAGGTATCAACACTTTTGGACACCTGTGGTTCCCAGAATGGAAATATCTTTTTCTGCCAAAAAAACATGATTGAATTGCTCAAAAGTGTCATTACACTATTATTACAGTCCTCTAGATGGAAAGAGTGAATCCTGATGTTTTTGCTAATTACCTTCGGTGCACTGCGTTCTTCAACTCCTATTCTATCGTAGCATTGCATTAAATAAGACAGCATTTCTTCATCTACATTTTTCGTAGGGGTCAAGACAAGTTTCGGTGGTGCAGAACCTCTTTCACTCGATGATGCACTGTAATAAAACCATGATGATAGTAACAATGACTTGTTATAGAGCCTCCACACACTCTGGTACTAATTTGGTCAAACTTGATTTGATAGAGATAATCAACATTACTTTGTTTTCATAGTGTTAGCATGGTGTGTTTTTAAAAGCCTTTTCATGAACATTTGACCTTATCCTAAATTAATCTATCTTAGAGAGACTCACATGTGAATTACTGGGGAAGCCTCCACCCCCAATAACAGGGTCTCAGGCCTTGCCAAACCAATGCAAGGAGAAAATAGCACTATATTTTATCGTCTTTTGACGGGTTCAACATGTTCAAAATAAAGTCTTGGGGCATCATGTTCTAGCACAAATGACAGCCAATTTAAAACATCAGATCAGGAAGACCTAGCGAGAAAACAATCAATACATTCCCAAGGGTCTATTAAAGGACATCTGCAAGACGAAAATAAAAACAAAACAAAAACAAACAAAAACATGTAAAATAAAACAAAACGGAGACATACTTTTTTAAAAAAACAACACAATTTTAGATAACATTTGATTTAAAACAAAAAAACCCTGCAATATGGATATATTCCTACCTAAGTGTGTCGGTGACTGAGGCTCCATCAGTGGCTGCATTTCTATTGGCTGGTTTGGGAGACAATGCCATAAATGGATTGCCCCTAGATGAGTGCTGCAGTAGAACCTCCATTAAGATCTGATTGACTAGGTCGTCTAGATTGCAAAATACTATAAGTATGACAAAAAGACAATACACATTGTGTGATAGGCTTTTATGACAGGTATTCATTATATGTGTACAGCCACAGAAAAGGGTGCAGTTGTCTCTCTGAGAAAATGTTGAGATCTTAATACCAACAAGAGGAGGACACCATATCTCCAAATGCATTTGACCGACAACTGCACCCTTCTGCTGCAACAGTTATAGGTAATGATTTTATCGGATTCACCATCAGAAAAGTTTCAAACTGCCAAGCTTTAGTAAGAAGTCAGAGCTAATATAGAGCTAACTATAGTCGAAACAAAGTAGTATAGTGTATACTTGTATAATAAGTGTAAGGTAGGGTTGTTCATGCTTTATTAATTCTGCAATAATGTTGGGGATTTTCATGCACCATTAATTATTGCGATGGACTAAAAACAGAGAAAGAAATCATGTTCTCTAAAGTATGTTAAAAACACACAAATTGTAACTTTTCCAGTACTTTTCCTTTTACCCTATCATATATGGCTCTTATGACTCATTCTTTTCTGCAATTTTTTTCTTATGTTCATTTCATATAGACAGCATGCTCATATAGGCAGCCACAACATAGGACTTTGTGGCACTATAGTTTAATCAGTTCAAAATTGGCGAGAAATATTTGGTTTGTATCTCTATTATGGCCATACGCACACGCAAGTACGAGGGGGTATCAAAAAGTTTTGCAATGGCGGCAATTAATCAATGGCGGTCAATCTGAGGATCTCTACAATGGCGATCTGTGTACAGGTATTAAATAATAGGAGAAATGTGTAACTTTGCACAGGGACTTTGTAAAGATGTCTGAAGGATCACATAACAAAATTACATTTCTGGCTCCTTCACTTCTGGGTGATTTCTAAAACTTTTTGATACCCCTCGTATCATGCATATGATGGATAGTGCACTTGTTGCCTTCAGCGCGCCAGCGTCCTTCTGTATTCATTCGCTGCTGTTATGAGGCTTTGCCAATTTGGAACTGATCAAACTATCATAGATCCTCAACATTTACCTTGCTCTGGTTCTTCTGCAAACTCTGCTGCAAGCCCAGCTAGATAAACTACATCTCTGCCTTGCTCTTTCCACGATACACGGAAAATGCGACTTGTGACGTGTAAGAGCTGGTCTTCACTGATACCACAGAATTCCTGTAAGGAATGGAACCACCACATTAATTGCAATAATGAACAGAATTTCACATTATAACTATTGACTGCCATTTGTTACGTCTCTGATTCATTAATGCAGTACACAGGCGCAGGGTAATTGAGAAAAAAAACCACCACAACATGACCAGTACACGAGACTTATTTAGCATCCATGACCATACGCACAAGTAGTCAAAATGATGTGCATCAATGACCTCCACGTAGTTTGTGTTGTTTTAGAATGACCAAGTGCACCAATCACTTACTTGCGTATGTTGTCATTTCATGTTCAACAGCTTTTAATCATTGGCAAGTACGTTTTACTTAACGGGTGGTTAGATTATATCACAGGGAGGTGTACATTCATATAATAGAAAAACCAATATATTTGTGATGTTACATGTTTTCCAAAAGCGGATTCATACATAAAGTAAACACCTTAACGGATTGCTGTATACATTTGAATTACCTTTTGTACAACTTGGCCTTTTTCTCTTTGTTCCGGATCCTCAACTTCAGGGTTTTCGATCCCAGAGTCTACATCCATCTGGGCTAATGCACTGAAAGAGATGAAAAATAACTAAAGGTACATCATATACTAGCAGGATTGAAGCTACGCCAGTTGGTTGTAGCCAGCACTCATGCTGGCCGACTGGCACTCATTTCATTTTTATTTTTACATCAAAACAAAAACCTTTACATGGATAGAATCATTAAACTGCCTCATAAAATAAGAAATTATATGGCAGGAAACCCTCAAAATACATTAAAACATTAAAATAAAACCCCTTATAGCGGGCCTCTGGACCATGTCGGTGTTTCAGTGTGCACTAAACTGATACATAACTTATGTGACCAGTCACATCAAAAGAGGCTTTTGTCGTTCAAAATTAAATTTAAGATTTTCATGCAATAAGTGTGTTTTGTATAAATGACATCTCGCTTGATACATTTGGTCAATGCATTCAGATTTTAGGTGAGTAACATATATTATAGGTGGAAATTCCTTTGTATTTCTTCTGTTTTATTCATGCTTTACTGCTTTACTTTTACAAAAGCCCCCTGTTTATGAGACTGGTCACATATAATAAACCCATCTGAACACAGACAAGGTCACCCCTACTAAACAGTTATGGAGTCCATTTTATGATCTCTTTTTAACTACTGAATGGTGAGGACATTAACATTTTATGAATTTTAAGTGAGATAATGTCTTGGGGACAAACACATAATGTAGGTTTTTATCCTACCTGTGAGCAAATTTGACACAAACATCAAAATTCCAGGTGTTTAAACAAATTTAAAATAATTTTTATATAACTCACAGCCTCTCTTCCCCCCATCCAAAAATCAACAACAACAACAACAACAACAACAACAACAAAAGCAACAAACAAAAATACTACCACCACCAAGATGACAATAACAAGACGAAGTTTTTCACCAAACTTGAAAGTTGTACTTACCTTTGTTCACAAGACTCCATCTCCATACTCTGCGGGTAGCCTGAATCTAAGCTTGCCCCACTCTCTACCTCCATGCTAGGTGGGTGATTCTCACTGCAATCACCATCACCAGCAGCATCTGTTTAAAGAACAAACATGCATAAATAGCGTGAGCAGTTGGTTACAAGGATGTGAGAATTCTGTCTGGCAAAGAATTCTGTTTCAAAAGTAAAAATATATGTTCGTCACAATGTACTAGTGAACAAGCATTTCCAATTGTTTAAAAACTTATATTTCTGCTCCTTTACAAAGTTATACATAAATGCATAAAAACAAATACCAAGAAATCATCGGCTTAGGTGAAACAATTTAAACAAGTTCCATGGGCATTTAAGATTCCTGGCTCCTGTTTAGTGCTTACAATGTACTTAAGCCCTGCATTTAGCATTCGGTACCATTAGAGTCAATCTTCATGGATTTTCCTGAATATTTTTAAATTTCTAATATTTTTGACATTTTGGAACGAAAATAAAAGATCATCGACAATTTCTTTTTGAATTTTAAAGAAAAAGATCAATCTTGTTTTAAATCAATGTACATGTACCTTTAAAAGAATATGCTATACATGTACATGTATTTGGGTTCCATATCAATTCAACAAATGCTTTTGCACTATCTTCTCAGATTGTCTTTAAATCTCAGTCAGGGATAGCACCTACATGTATGACCACTAGAAAAATCCAAAGTTTGAGCTCTATTACTGTTACGGTATTCTTGTGAGAGCTGTTCAAAGTTTGGGTAGATGAGTAGGCCTACTAACCCTGCTACAAACTAACCTTTTACTTGTTGGCTGAAAGTATCTTCAACATGGGGTTCCTGTAGACTTGACTCTTCTTCACTTTTTTCCGTTACCGAATGCAATGCTGCTGCAGCTGCTGGCGTTGTTGAAGCCTTGCTGTTTGACTTGCTTTCAGGTTTACTTGGAGAGGTCACCGGGCTTGGAGAAGGACTTTTATCTAGGCGAGCTAAGCGTCGACGACGTATCTGACATGAAAAATAGTTATTTATTAAATTGTGACCAATCACATCGAAACAGACCAGGTGTCTCCAGATATGAACATGGAGATTTCGAATTCATATTAAAGAACTATTTATCAGCTTTGAAATGACACCAGGGGTGTGCGCCTCAAATTCATATTGGAAGCTACATCTGGGAGCTTTAACTTTTGTGTGAGCATAGTCACTGTAGCGCTCTGTCGTCTGCCTATGTGTAGACTGGCATCAAGTCTGTCAGACACAGACAACAACGGTACGGTGTATATTTTAAAGGGAAGTGACAAACTGAGCTAAAAATGTACAAAGAAACAATTTAAAACGTGATTTAATCATAATTCAGGGTGGTAAAAACCCAGCAGCACGTATTAACCCTAACCCTCTTGAGTACTACGAATTTCTACGATGCGGTGCGCTTGCGTCACCCGGCGTGGCAGTTTTTCGATAAAATATATTATTTTGTATATGAAGTATACTGAGCCAAGTATGGTTGACCCCTGTGACCTAGCGGTAGATCACTCACCTCTGAACCCAGAGGTCCATGGATTGAGCCCCGGGGGCCTGGGGGCCCTTTGCCCCCTCACTTTTCGGCTGCAGAAAAAAATCCTTTGGAAAAGGTGCCTCGGGGAGGGTTAAAGAAGCGTATTGCGTACATTGCGTGAAGCGCGCACAACCATAACTTTACTAGAGTGATAATTTTGGGCGCCATCAGCTTTGTGCTGCGTGCATGTTTTTGGAAAAAAGTTGACCAAAATATGTAGAAAACTCCATGTTTATTGTTTACCTCTTTTAAATCCAGCGATTTAGTACAGACTGGGCGTGGAGTATTCACTAATGTCTAAATAATAATAATAATAATAATAATGTACTTAATATAGCGCCCAACACAAGAAAAGGCCTCTAAGCGCTTTACACAGCAAAAACTTAAAAACTACGACTAAATAACCCCACACAAGCAACTGGACATCATGAAAGTAAACCCTTTTTTACCTAAATTGGTTTAAAATGTGCATGACTTGTCCGGTTTTCAGCAATATGAGGCAAACTACTTTTGGTTATAACTTTTTTATTATTCAGCCTGCAGACAAGGTTGAACCATCTTTTTTATTGTAAAGTACTTTGTTTCCATTAGTGTCTATTAACTGATCAGATCGGGAGTTTCATGATCGGCCCCGATATAAGTCTGATCGGTGATCGGCAAAATTCCTTCATCTACCGATCTGATGAACCGATCAATCACTAGTATGAAAACCCAATTTAAAGCTTATCATGTCGTCTTTTCTCCGTTAAAATTCCTCTCAAACTCACCATCTTACTTCTTCACATAATATATACTATAGGTAAATTAATAATTGAACGAACATCACGAACGCAGTACAAAGATGAAAGCGCCCGAAATTATCACGCGAATGGTTGTGCGCGCTTCACGCAATGTACGCGATACGCTGCTTAGTTGTGTTCGTTCAATTATTAATTTACCTATAGTTAAGTTTAACCAGGTGAATTTAGCGAAGCCTATAAGAGTACAAATCCTTTCAAACTCGCCTGTTTTCAGATTAGTTCGATCGGCGGGATTCAGCGAATGTATGTTCAATGTTTTGTTTTCGTTTTTATTACGGGAAATACCCATGTCATGGCCCCAAAGACGTTATCAAACAAGGCTTGTCATGACATTGGCTAGGCTACGTTTCACTTCTATGTACTAAAAAGATTCACTAAACTAAGTTCAAACTTCGGGTTTATGGATAGAATTAAATATATTGAAAATCTCAAATACATTAATTTACTATCAGGTATCTGTGTTTATGAATTATGATGTTTTTTGCAACAAAGAAAGAATTGTGGGAATACCCAGCGTGTCGTGTGCAAAGCTTCAACACGCGCGCGTTTATATATGTGCTGCAATTAGTAGAATACGCAGTTACGTCACTGTCTCGTGATGGCCAAATAGACTATAGACTGCATGCAAGGACACGCTCAAACTTTGAAATGATCGCGAGCGCTCGGATCATGACGCTGTGATCGACAATTTTTTGTTTTGATTATAATCCTATTATAATACTAGGGCCTAGCCCCTTCCAATACATTACATAGGCCTACTGATATAATCGGGAAACCGCTTTCCTGATCGTGCATGGTTTTTCGGTTGTTATAAATAGTAAAATGTGAGTATTGATTAGTGCGCATGTGTAAGAGCTTGAAGCGTGCTGTTGGAATATGTTCAGCACTACAGCAGGCTTCATTCATGTGAAAGAGCTGTGTCATTATAATCAATGATGTGTCATCAAAAAGCTCCATCATTCATTTGGTTCATGAGTTGGCATCTTTTTGGGCATGGATTTAATGGCATTCCAGTATTTAATTTTAAGGGGTAAATTGGCAGAATAAACCGTTTACTTCATGAATTTGACTACAGACGGTACGTACAGTCAATTCATGAAGTATACGATTGATTCTTTCAAATCAATTCCCCTAAAATACGGGATTGCCCATTCGTTACTTCGCTTTGTTTTTGTTTATAAATTAAATTTTGATAGGATCGTAATGAATGATAGGAAATCACAAACCTCGTCAGGCGTAAGTTCACTCATTTTACACGTTCTTTACGACGACGGATACAAATTACTCATGAGTCAGAAATGAAACAAATTTAACCTATCACAAGTCCCTAAACAGCTACGGTTAACACTGATCTTCTTGAAAAAAATAGTTGATTCTAGTTTCCACTGAACGTCGCCATGTTCTTTTTGTGACGAATATCGTAATGCATTATGGGCTGTTGCTTTTGCTAAAAAAGTCGCCCCTTTACAAAATCGTCCGATATTATGGTGTTTACTGCAGTAGACCCTTTCACGAACGCCCAAATTTGACTTGGCCAGGTACCTTCAGTCATTAATTTGATTCGACTTGACTTCCCAAGTCACTGAAAGTTAACTTACATAGGTGCATTCAGTGATATCGTTTTTTTTCAAAATTCCCACAAATTTATAAAATATAGGCCTAATCTGATTTAATAACGAAGAATTGTGAACTCCTAGCTAACAGCGTAAACAAATCTAATGGCAAGTCACCAACAAATCCAAGCAGCGTGTGTGCTGCATAAGCTGCATCATGCGAACATGCATGCGCTAGCTAGAGCTACATCAATCGTGTATCTCGTAGGTGCATTTACAGGTATTTACGCTAATAATGGAAACTTGTTCTTTCAATAATTAATCAGTATGATAAGAAATTGACATCTTTTCCAAGAAGTCGTAAATAAGGAGAATCACCTATAAAATTCGCCAAAATTCTAATCCTATTCTGAAATATTAATTTCATTTAATTGAAGAAGGCTTATTATAGACCTCTCAGGTAGAGTTAGTTGGTCGGTGGTTGTTTATCTCTCCACAGAGTACTCGAGAAAGACCTCTAAAAGAAGGTCTATCATCTTTTGGTGCTCAAGAAAGAGCTCTAAAAGATGGCTTAGTATCTTTAGAAGCAGCTCTTGAAGAAAACTTACCATCTAGAGCGAGAGAAGTAGAGAGCTCTCGGAGAAGAGTAGCCCTAAGAAGGCTTACCATCTCGAGGAAGAGTTTTAAAAGTGTTCTTTGGAAAAAAGCTCTTGGAGAATGGATATAATGTCTACGTTTCCATATTAAACCAGTATACATTATTACCACGTTAAAATCTATAAAAAAAACTCTTGAAGGGCCTATCATATCTAGAAAGAGCTCCAGAAGAAGGCTTACCTTCTCTAGAAAGATCGTGAAGAACGGTAACCTTCTCGTCTCGAGTATAGAAGATGGCCTATCATCCTTCAAAAGAGCTCTTGAAGAAGGCTTGCCATATCTAGAAAGAGCTCTTGGATAAGGTTACCAGGCTCGTGAAGAAGTATTGTCATCTCTAGAAATAGCTCTTGAAGAAGGGTAACAATCTTTTAGAAAGCTCTTCGATAAGGGTTACCATCTCCAAAAGAGCTCTCGATAATGGCTTTTTAAATCTTTAGAAAGCGCTATCATCTCTCTAAAACAGCTCTTGAAGAAATGTAATATTTTTTAGACAGAGCTCCTGAACAAGGGTTTCCATCGCGAGAAAATCTCTAGAAGATGGATTATTATCTTCTGAAACTATTGTCCTTGAAAAAGGCTAGCTCTGAAGAAGGAAGACTATCGAAGGAAAGAGCTCTAGAAGATGGCCTATCACCTTTAGAAAGAGCTCATGAAGAAGGTTTACCATCTTTTTCTTGAAGAAGGCTTACTATTTCTAGACAGATTTCTTTGAGAAGGATTAGAAAGAGCTCACGAAGAAGAAAGTTTTACCAGCTTTTTCTTGAAGATGGCTTACTATTTCTAGAAATCTTTCTTTTAGAAGGATTGCAATTTCTCCAAGAACGGTTACCATTTCTAGATAAACTCGTGAAGAAGGGTTACCATGCCGAGAAAAAAACTCTAGAAGAAGGCTTATCCTCTTTAGAAACAGGTCTTGAAAAGAGTTACCACCTCGAGAAAGAGCTCTAGAAGATGACTTATAATATCTCGAAAGAGCTATTGAAGATGGCTTACTATCCCTAGAGAGAGCTCTTGGAGAAGGGTTACCATCTCTCCACAGCTCTTAAAGAATACTTACTATGTTCAGAAAGGGCTCTTGAACAGGTTTATCATCTCGAGAAATTGAGAAAGAGCTCTAAACGGTGGCTTTTCATTTTTTGAATGAGCTCCTAAAGATGGGTTACCCTCCCTAGAGTTAGTTCGTGACGAATTCTTATAATCTCTATAAAGAACTCTCAAGGCTGGCTTATCATCTTTGGAAAGAGCTCTTGCAGACTAATTACAATCTTGAGAAAGAGTCCTTGAAGAAGGAGTCCTTGAAGAAGGCTTACAATCTCGATCTCGGAAAATCGCCAGAAGATGGCTTATCATCTTCCGAAAGAGCTCTTGAAGAAGGCTTACCATCTATAAAAAAGAGTCCTCGTAGATGGGTACTCATTTGGAGAAAGAGCTGTATAAGATGAATTCATCTTTTCAAAGAGGACTTGAATAAGGCTTACCATCTCGAGAAAAATCTCTAGAATATGGCTTAAGATCTTTAAAAAGCGCACTGCTCTTGAAGAGGGCTTATCATCTTTAGAAAGAGCTCTTGAAGAGGGGTTACCATCTTAATCTCGAGGAAAGACCTTTAGAAAATGACTTATCATCTTTTAATGAGACAGAGCTCTTGAAAAAGAGTTATCATATCGTTCGAGAGAGAGAGAGAGCTCTAGAAAATGGTATATCATCTCTAGATGTTAGAAAATATCTTGAAGCAGGGTTATCGCCTCGTGGCAAAGATCTATAAACCGATTTATCGTCTTTTAGAGGGAGCTTTTAGAGAAGGTTAAGATATTTAGAAATATCACTTGAAGAAGGTTTATCATCCTTAAAAAGCGCACTTGGAGCGGGCTTATCAAAAGCTTTCTTGAAGAAGGGTTACCATCTAGCTCCATCTCCATCTCGATCTCTGGAAAGACCTCTGGAAGATTTCTTATTTACATGTCAATTTACGTTTTAAAGGTGTATGTTCCGATCACTTTTTTTGGCTATGATTTGTGTTTTTCACATCAAGATATTTTGATATCAGAAGAATCCCCATAGTTTTCTCATTATGTCTGTAAAATCTTAGGGGCCAAAAATGTTCCATTTAGAAATTATAGGCTCAAATGCGGTGAATTACTGCCAAAGGACCACCCGTCAGTTTTGTGTACTACGTCAATGGGCACATTTATTGGGGCCTTGTGCTTCAAAAATAAGGACCATTGGCGTTATGCAACTCAAACTTTGGAATGCGACAATTTTAAGGATGACTTTTTTGACTTACTCATATCCAGTATTTTGCATTGTAATAACATACTTTAAATCCAAGATGGCCACCAAAATGGCTGCTGTAAATGTAAAAATAGTCTACATGATGAGTGTGTGATGATAATCCAAAATAAATATTGTAAGAGTGTATATATTACATCACATTCACCAAATAGTATGTTCTAAACTGCGAAGCTATTGCTTTTAGATATAAGGCCCACCTCTGTGACAATTTTGATTCTGTATCACTTTCCAATTGTTTGTATTGTAAATGACCATGTAATACCAATACCCCCAAAGTTTACCTAGTCACATATCGTCAGCCTGCTTCGATAATTGCCAAACTCACTTTCCAGCAAAATTGAGTTTTTTGCATAAATCATGACTTCATTACATTATGCACATGCTGTTATAATACCTAATTCATTGACCAATCAAAAGTGTTCATAAATGAAGAGCTTTGTTGCAAAAGGGCCACCAGACCACTGCAACATGTTACTCATTTTGCATTATTGAATTTGCATTGACAAATCCATGGAATTAATCAAAATGTTGTATGGCTGTGTTCATCTGTTTCTATATGACTGGGATTAGTGCATCCATGCACGCCAATTGAGGCATCAACAATACAAGCCTCATTCCACATAATGAATATCCATCCATCAATAATGCAAAATGAGTAACAGGTACACAGGTAACAGGTTTCATACTTTTGTTGTTTTCTAAGAACTAGAACAAATGAGTTAGGCAATTATCGAAGCAGGCTGACGATACACAAATGTTTACTAGATGGATTAAAAGCTGTATATATAATAATATGGTCATATTAATGTAACACTAACAATTAACTAATACTGTTTTTCAGTTGTGTTAACCTTTTGCAGCCATCTTGGATATTTTAAAATACTCAAACTAGATATACAGCCCCTAAGCTTTATCATAGACATAATAGTGAATGCTATAGTGATATAATACATACATCCTAATGTTAAAACTATACTTTCATGATACATTTTGGATGATATTATCCCATTTTATGGAATTTGACAATTTTTGCAGCCACTTTGGGACCCATTTTGGGGGCCATTTTTGGAATTTTAACTATGTTAACAAAGCAAAAATACTAGATATGAATTACTAGTGGTCTAACACATACATCCCATCATTAAAATTATATTTTCATCATACATTTCGGTTGATACTATGCTATTTTATGGAATTTTGACCACTTTTGATCATTTTTGGCCATGAATTGGCGGCCATTTTGGTTTAAAAGTATGTTAGTAAAGCAAAAATACTAGATATGTGTTTCTAGTGGTCTAACACATATATCCCATTGTTAAAACTATACGGTACTCTGATCATGCATGTTGGTTCATGCCAATTTATGGAATGTTACCATTTTTGGCGGCCATCTTGGATTTAGGTGCGTTAACAAAGCAAAGGTTCTGGATATGAGTGTCTAGTGGTCTAATACATATATCGCAGTATTAAAACTATACTCTGATCATGCATGTTGGTTCATATATGCCAATTCATGGAATTTTACCATTTTTGGCGGCCATCTTGGATTTAGGTGTGTTAACAAAGCAGAGGTTCTGAATATGAGTGTCTAGTGGTCTAATACATATATCCCAGTATCAAAACTATACTTTCACCATACAATTGAATTGCTATATGTCACTTTATGAGATTTGACCCGTTTTGGCGGCCATTTTGGACGCCATCCACAAGTGCAAACCACAAGTGCAAATGTAAACAATATACACACATCAATAAATGCACACAAATTCGCCTTCTACCAACGGGCGATCTTTGTATGGAACAGACTTCCACCAGCTGCTGTCCTCCATATATCCGTCGGTCAACATATTCAGGACCTCGTCCATGCCTACCATTAGGGCTATGCAGCCTCCACATGGTAGCAACGTCCTTTAATTCCCTTCCAGTTTTTAGCGCACCCTTATTTTGAAAAACTTTAAGTAATATTTCAGTACGCGCACCATTTTTCTTCCTTGCACATTCTCCGTCTGGCTACGGACGTCACGCACCAACAATCCAGTTTAGCTGAGGTTTAGCTGCAAAGGATTTCACCTATCAAGTATCAAGTGCTACCGCAAGAATATAACGGACATCAAATGCAGCGCCCACTAGCGACCAGCTGAACAATAGGAATCGAACCACAGCTAAACATTAATGGTCGCATGCTCTGATGTCAATTGTCTAAAGCTAACTATCGGGTTCCACTATATTAGAAAATTGACATATCAAAATTGTTGTTTAATGGTATGGATGTAATGAATATTAGTCAAACCTTTATTATAAATGAGATGAGAGCCAAATGCCATTCCCCTGCAATATAGCAGATCGATACAGATGAGTGAAAATTAACGTGTCGCAAAAAATTCAAAAATTCAACATAATTGCAAAATGTTGTAACTTTCATTTCCAGATTTCTCTGTAATGTGTGCAGTAAAGAGACTTATTTCGTTTATAATATTGATTTATACTTCAAGGAATATTTTGATAGCTTACTTATTGAAATTGATTCAATAAATCATCTAATATCAATACTCCTGTAAGTCCCAAAATATAAATAATTTAGTTGTCCTCGTAAGTCCTTATATTTGGTCATCTCTAAAACATTTTTAGTGAGTTCACACGCTCACCATAAGCCGGTGAACAATGATGTCAATAAAGAAACAAACCAATACAACAATAAAAGAATTTAAAACCATTTCCCAATCGACACTCTGCCCATCAACGGCTAATTATCGGCGTTTGAACTCACGTCATCTTAGCATAATCACACGCTACTTCACATGAATGCCTTCATTGCACACTAGTCTATCTGTAGTCAAATGCGGCGCCAGTGCACTGATACAATACAGGTATATGTTCATCGGTTAAGCATGAGCGGGTAATTTGACTATGAATAGGGTTGCGATGTTTAGAACTGACGGAAAATAAGATAGGGAGGTCGAGGACAACCAAACAATATTTTATTATTGGCCTAATGGGTGATTAGTTCAATAGTTAAATGCTGTCACTTGGAGGCGCTATAGTTAATGTCCCTAGTCTACCACTTGTGGACAATCAATAAGGTGAAACAACAAATAGACGACAAAAGCAAGAACAGTATAACACCTAAGAAAAGGAAAACAACCACAACAGACGAGACCGAGAGGAAACAAATTGGCAGTGATTCCTTATGTATGTGAGTCGGAAAGAATACAAAATATCTATACAAGAAATACGACATTACTACAGCCATGAAGCCACACGTCAACCCTCGTTAAGACGATTATTGGTGCACCCTAAAGACAAACGCAAATTAGAGGATAACGCCAATTGTTTAAAAAACCGGTTTTTTTAACGGTACAATACCGGAGTCCCAGCTGCTATATAGTATTTTACCGTTGAAATACAGCAACCGTAACATATAATTTCCCGTTAATTTAATTCTTTTATTGTTGTATTGGTTTGTTTCTTTATTGACATCATTGTTCACCGGCTTATGGTGAGCGTGTGAACTCACTAAAAATGTTTTAGAGATGACCAAATATAAGGACTGACCGAGGACAACTAAATTATTTATATTTTGGGACTTACGGGAGTATTGATATTAGACGATTTATTGAATCAATTTCAATAAGTAAGCTACTAAAATATTCCTTGATGTATAAATAAATATTATAAACGAAATAATTTTCTTTACTGCACACATTACAGAGAAATCTCGAAATGAAAGTTGCAAACATTTTGCATTTTTTGTCGAATTATTTTTTTGCGACGCGTTAATTTTCACTCATCTGTATTGATCTGCCATGTTGCAGAGGAATGGCATTTGGCTCTCATTTCATTTATAATAAAGGTTTGACTAATATTCATTACATCCATACTATTAAACAACAATTTTGATATGTCAATTTTCTAATATAGTGGAACCCGATAGTTAGCTTTAGACAATTGACATCAGAGCATGCGACCATTGATGTTAGCTGTGGTTCGATTCCTATTGTTCAGCTGGTCGCTAGTGGGCGCTTCATTTGATGTCTTTTATATTCTTGCGGTAGCACTTGTGGGTCCAAGTCGGAACCATATTTGGCCAGTGCGTCTTTTATTTTGGTTTATTCAGCCTTTTTTGTCTTTGTCCTCTGTAACAATTTTGTCCTTCCTGTCAAGTACCGTACGTAGTACGCCTAACTGTTGATGCAGGGATGCACCGGTGATGTGAGGCGAATTTGAGATAATGGTCCGTTCATGATTTTATGAACAGTGTTGCGGTAAACTAACAGTCTAGAGTTGCTAGAGGATGGATTTGTGGTCGAAAAATGATACCAAAATCAACTTTTTGCCTCAAAATTGTTAATCAACGTCACTTTGGTTGATTTCCAATTTTCCTTGTATAATTGCAAGGAATACATATCATTAAGGATATTTTGCCTCTAAGTGGGAAATTAAATGGTTTAGATTGCTATAGGTACACACACACCCCCACACGAATTTCTCAGAAAAACCTACATTTTCTCTTTTTCACAAAAATCAATATTTTTTAAAAATCTATATTCCAAGAAAACTAACACATACGAGTATATTTAAACTCTGTTTAGTACAAACTAATTGTTATTATGTCTAATTTCATTTCTGTGTAATTAATGTTTTGTACTTAGAATCCATAGGCCTTTGAAAACGACCATCAAAACGCATTTATACCATGTTCAGCTATCGTTTGAACAAGTCATTGAAATATTAAAGAGCATTGAAATGGTAGGGAGAGCAAAACATCTTTTTAATTATTTAAACATAGAATAGTATTCAAATTAGATGCAAATCAGAAATTTCTTAAAACGTCCATTCTGTACAGATACAAACTCTGTGAACGTTGTAATTGGATCATCCAAATTTGAATGATGGCCTGAATGAAAAGATACATATTGGAGTCTTTAAGATCTGTTGCATTGTACGAACTCTAGAGGGTAGCTTATCATCTTTGGAAAGAGCTCTCGTTACTAATGTATCTTTAGAGATATTATAAAATGGAATGCTGTCTTGCGCCTGCGACACTCAATGGCTGGGGTTCTCACACAAGACTCGTACAATTATCAAGTAAGAATGCATACATGTAGCTCATCAATTATTTAGTCATCGTACAATGCAAGTATTGTATTACGAAATTAGATAACTGTTCATTTTATATAATCTATAAAACAACGGATTAAATCATTCTGATGTTCGGACTATCAATATGGTTATATTGTATCATTATGCATGCTTGTATCGGTATCGTCATCTGGTGCTGCTCGATACTTCGCTCTAGGAACGTGACTTGTTCGACTAACCATTGCCGCCAAATATCCCAATAACGCCGAGCTGATTGATAGACATTCTAACCACCCTTCGATGATAGAAGTGGTTCGTTTCTTGGTTCTCCGACTCCGTAAAGACTTTATTATCCGCATAATTATATTCACTGAAAAAACACGAAAAATAATACGTAGTATCAATCATAACAAATAATTGGTTTGATTTGTTGATGAAATATTCTATATCTTAGTGTAATAGTAGCACCTGTACTCCTTTTTCTTCAATTATCCGATATGCGTTGTTTAAGCTTAAATGGGCCCTCATATTTTTATCGAGTCGAGAGACTCACATAATATCATACATCATAAACTTTTCAGAGTCCTACGTTTTATACTCTAAACAATCCCAAATTAAGTGCTCACTATACTGAACACCGAGGTCTCCATACCGAATGACACGCAATACATTGTACGCGGTGCAAAATCCGATCAATTTGGTTTTGTGTGTGGGTTGTAATAAAGTTGTGCGTGAGAATGCTGAAAAACATTTTCCAGTTGAACCCATCATTGAATTCATTTTGTCAAGGTCTAATTACTAATATTGACATATTTTGTGAAAGTATTTCATGAACTCGTCAAATGGATAAGTGCTAAGATTTTAGATAATATCGTAATACTGATCGATTATTACTATAAAGTCAACTTATTGATTTATATTTCTGGTTTTAAAACCCCACTGTAGATGGTTGTGCGTTGGGTTTTCTGTGGGATCACACATATTGTTGGGTATGGGAATTATAATCTTAAATACGCGCAACATGCTGTCAACATAATGAAGTGTGTGTGTGACAACACTATGTATAGTTAATATTTTGTATGGAGGATAATAAATATAAAAGACAAACATGATGTCATCCGGTATAATGAAAGCCTCGCAAAAAGCTCTTCCCTCGATTTGTCGCCAAAATGAGCGTAATATATTAGACCACCGTTACCCGGAGCCGTTAGGTGAAAGAAATGGGGGTTGTAACCACACCGTATGTATGGTTCTTGCACAGTTACTTACATTTCTTAACAGTTAAAACTCTATCAAAAAGGAAATCAATTATTTACCCGCCACAAAATGTTTGATTTTGGTCAAAAGTTATCTGATATTGCTAGTTAATCAATAATTTATCATATTGAATAACCTGACGTAAACAAACTTTAGCATCTATGATATGTTGCACATTTTCCATTCACATGAAAAGTCACAGTTATTCAAATTCCATACGTTTGAAATATCATTGTTAGCTTTCTTTCCAAGAATGTAGATATCTACACAACTAGAACAATTGATTTCTCACGAATAAGGCAACAAAGTACTGTTTTTAAAAACCTAACTAACTACAGCCCAATAATGTTTAGATTTTGTTGAAATTCGGTTCGGATCACTCTGATTCATCCTCATAGCGAATATCAATACACGGTTCGATCGGGGTTTCAGCACCGGAAGCTTCCGAAATTCAGTCCCACAATGCAAAAGCATTTTGCTTTACAATGGTTACGGGCCAAAGGTTAATTCATCGGCTTTGTTGTATGTTACGCTCATTGCATTGTGGGACTGAATTCCGGTACAACTCGGCTTCCGGTGCTAGAACCCCGAAACTGCGATAATGCAGCGCTGACGAGCATGCCGCCAAATGTCATCAAAAGGAACCTACTTACCTGCAACTACGCCTACAACAACCATATTGAGAAGTATCAGTACAATGGTGGTAGCCGTTGCTTGCGCAGCTGATGATGATCGATCCTTATTGGGCATCATTAACGCCATGGCAACAAGGAGATTCAAAAAGATGGCGGCTAAAGATGACATTTGCAAGCGATGCTCAAAATTGTCATTCATGGGTTTAAAATAAGCATGACTTGTGAGGAAAGCTACTGAGATTGCAATGGTCACTGTCAAATACCAAGGATCATCAGACCCGTATAACACCACCAGAGCGGTTTGTAAGATTTTGCGCAACAACTCCAAAATTTCCCAGTACCAGAAGTCATCGCGGTAATTCTCACAGAGAAATCGCAACCAAAGGGGAAACTTGTTTGCGTTTTCGTCGACCAAATCATTTGCATCTGTTTTACCAATGTCCAGTAATAGCTCGTCGTCGTCGTCAATGATGCCATTAACGTCTGCTAAAGAAAGATTCCGTGATGTAGGATTAAGGTTAACGAATTCGTCGTCATCGGGTTGTAACGAAAAGTCAAAACTAGCTCTGTTAAGAGATGATGAACTTGTTGTTTCACGATTATCTTTAGTGACCACTTTCCTGGAGTGTATGTAGAGCAACACAAGGAGTAACAATGGGAATCCTACGACATAGATGAACGAAACGTAAGCCGCGTAAGTGAAGAATGTATGCCGTTGACTGTCACAATCAATAGAGTAATCGGTACGAAGTTTATACACACATTGCTCATCATGTTCATCAAGACAGAATTTGTCACAACCCGGTGGCAATAATGCCAATGTCACATTGCACATACTAGGGTACGTTATAAACAATAGTAGTATTACGTACATGTAGCATTTCTTTTTCAATTCCATCATGCGGCAATGAACGTCCGTCTTTCTGATAGCTTTAATCTTTAGGTAACACAGAGTTGTGAAATACCCAATCAATGCAGACACCAAAACAAATACAATGAATGCAATACCGACTATAAATTCATCATAGGCATCAAACTTAAGATTCGGGAAATAGCAGTGAGGTTTTGCAACAAACTGCAGAATATTGAGCTCAAGAACTTGAAGGATGTTTCCGAGTCCTGATAAGTGATTCGGCCACGAAACATTGTTCAATGTAGCAAAGATAGCTCCGCTGACTTGATAGAATCCAAGGATAATTTTGAATCGGGCGAGAATTTTATCAGTAAGAGATCGCTGTTGCTGATGGCTTCTTCGATAATCCCAGATTGCAAGCGCAAAAATCAATGCAATAACTAATAAAATCACTGACATTTCCAGAGCAAATTGCCATAGAGGTGGACACTTGAAGCAATATTGAAACCATGAATAATTGTCGGCAGAACATTGCGTACACATCCATCCATTGTAACCTTCAGCACATGTAGCGCTTGAACTTGCTTCTTCATTCATGCAAGAACTACTGAGTGGACAAGTGAAGGCTTTAGGTAACTGGAAGGCTTTAGGTAACTTCGTGGTACCCTTGCGATAGGTATAGCTGCGATGTCTTAAATTTGCTGTAAAGTATTCGTATGTCTGCTGATTTTCAACTGCTTTAGTCGCGTTACCCCAATCCCAAGTCCACCAGTACCCTTGAAGCAGATGCTGATGTTCCCCTGAACAATTAACGCCCGATGGAGGGCACGGTTCACATGGTCCAAAACGATCTCGTCTGAAATAATTAGGCAGACAATAACACGCACGGTATCCGGCGTGACTGTTCTTATCTGTACCGGTTGGACACACTTCACAATCTATTGATGTCTTTCCTGGGGAATTTTTCTTTGAAACATATGTGCCGTTGTTGCAGTGTTTACATTTGACTTCATTGTAAGAGTAGGATGATACTTGTCCAGTTTCATTCTGATAATATCCACCTGCAAAGAAATTTACAAAAATAATTATAAACAAATAAAGTACGGAACTTTGCAGGTGCTGCAAGTAGAACTCATAACTAGTGGTGGAAAAATTAAGAGGACATCTGGCAAGGAAACCAAGGGATATAATAACCCACTGAAGACGGTTGTGCGTGCGGGGTTGTCTGTGAATCATACATCTTATATGGCTATTATAATCTAATCATCCGTTATGGAAACCTTGCCTTATTACCCGATGGACACGCAATGCATCCTTCTCTACCGCCATAATTACCCTACTACTATGTCGTGGCCCCCAGTTTCAAAAAACTGGGTACGCCAGTGCATAGGAAACCAGTGTATGTGAGGTCATAAATCCTCTGTATGACTAATATAATCTTACCGTACCGCGCGCAACGTGTTGCCATCCGTTATGGAAACATTGCCGTATTTACCTGTGGACAAGCGATACATCCTTCTCTACCGCCATAATAACCCTGGCTAGGTTGACACCTGCTTCCAGCGTGTGATGAAGGGTAACATAGGGAACCAGTGTATGTGAGCTCATAAATCCTCTGTATGACTAATATAATCTTACCGTACCGCGCGCAACGTGTTGCCATCCGTTATGGAAACATTGCCGTATTTACCTGTGGACAAGCGATACATCCTTCTCTACCGCCATAATAACCCGTGCTAGGTTGACACCTGCTTCCAGCATGGAATGAAGGGTAACATAGGAAACCAGTGTATGTGAGCTCACAAATCCTGTGTATGACTATTATAATCTTACCGTACCGCACGCAACTTGTTGTCCTCCGTTGGAAACATTGCCGTATTTACCTGATGGACAAGCGATACATCCTTCTCTACCGCCATAAAATCCTTGCTACAAGGTTGACACCTACAGTAATAACTGCTAGCGTGTGGTGAAGGGTAGCATCGGAAACCAGTATCTGTGAACTCACAAACCTTGTGTATGACTATTATATATAATCTTATCGTACCATGTGCAACATATGTTGTCATCCGTTATGGAAACATTGCCTTATTACCTGATGGACACACGATACATCCTTCTCTACCGCCATGTGCAACATGCTGCCATCCGTTATGGAAACATTGCCGTATTTACCTGATGGACACGCGATGCATCCTTCTCTGGGGAACAACTATACCGGTGGGTGACATAATATAACCTACCACCATAATAATCCTTGCTACAAGATTGACACCTGCTTCGAGCGTGTGAGGGTAGCATTGGAAACAAGTGTCTGTGAGCTCACAAATCTTGTGCATGACTATTATAATCTTATCGTACCATGTGCAACTTGTTGTCATCCGTTATGGAAACATTGCCGTATTTACCTGATGGACACGCGATACATCCTTCTCTACCGCCATAATAGCCCTTGCTACAAGGTTGACACCTACTGCTAGCGTGTGATGAAGGGTAGCATTGGAAACCAGATTTTTCAAAATGTCTACGGAGTTCATCATCAGATACCTCGAAGGCAGTGTTAAACGTGTCCCCGATTAATAAGCTAAAGAGACAACCCAAATAGACAATTACTTTTTCTATACACTGGATACGATAGAGAGCATACTGTGGCTATTTATATCACAGTGACTTTGTTGATCAAGTAGTCATTGAAACGGTGCCTATCTCCGACATTTATAATGCAATTTCCTGTATATTGTTCGATCGTTGTATTTATCTTAATGTTGACAATGTTTACAAATATAATGTTGACAATGTTTACAAATATATATATCAACTCACCGACTCTCTTATAGGCAACTTGTGATGTTGTTTTTAACATATTCATTAATCAAGACTTATAATATCTTTGCGTATACGATTAGTTGGTGCTACGTGCCCGGGCTACGTGTGTCTCTGATATCGACAGTGACTGGGCAGTAACGCACGTTTTTTATACCCAAACGTTTTACCTTAAGTGTCTTCCCCGTCTGCATATTTTCTCGTTTTCGCATTGATTTGTCATGTTTGTTAAGAATAATTAGGCGTAGATTGTTTTAAAAACCATCACACACAATTATACTCACATTTCGACATCTGTTGCATCTACATGTGGCACTTTGCTCAACTTTGCACTGCTAATATATCTGAAATATAAAATATATTGTCATGTAAACGTCCCGGTAAACGTTTAACTTCATTGCACTGAACCAAAACTAATTGTTTTTACGATGCTCTTCACCTTCAGCCTCAGCCTTACACATAATGAAGGTGCAGACAGTTCGATTATTACTGACTGCTCTATCAATACATGCAGGCATATGTATACGTGCTTGTCAAATCTAAATTTAAAACAAAATTTTGAATGTTTCTTTGAACTATGGAGGTTAATTACGGTATGTTACATTTTTATTTTTTCAGTCGATTACTTTCATTTTCTTAGTTGATGGATTAGATAAAAAATCATGTTTTACAAACAGCAACTTACACCGTTAGAAACTTACACCGTAGCATTGGATGCCATGATATAGTTTTGTAGAAATTTACAGGGTAGAATTTAATGCCATAATATAGAGTTGTAGAAACTACACGATGGCATTAAATACCATAATGTTGTAGAAACGTACACGATAGCATCGAATGCCATTTTAGTTTATTATAGTTTTGTAGAAACTTACACGATAACATCGGATGCCATTAAATAGTTTTGTAGAGCCTTACACACGATAACATCTAATGTCATAATATACTTTTGTAGAAACTTACACGGTAGAATCTAGTGCCATTGTATAGTTTTGTACAGACTTACACGGTAACATATAATGCCATTATAAAAGTGTTGTTGAAACTTACGCGATAACAACAAATGCCATTGTAGAGTTTTGTAGAGCCTTACACGATATCATTGAATGCCATATAGTTTTGTAGAGCCTTACACGGTAATATCTAATGTAATTATATAGTTTTGTAAAAACTTACACGATAACATTCAATGCCATTGTAGAGTTTTATAGAGAATACCTCGATAACATATGATGTCATAATGTAGCAACTAATGCAATGTTATATTTATTTTTGTAGAAACTTACAGGGTAGCATTTAATGCCATAATATAGTTTTGTAGGGACTTACACGGAATAGCATTAATGCAATAATATTAGTAAAGTAGAAACTTACACTATAACAACTAACGCCAACATGTGTATAAATGTGTTCAAACTGTGGCATTAAAACGCCATTTTACAGTTTTATTAGAAAGTAACACGTTTGCGTAATATGCTCTGATATAGTTTTGTAGAAACGTACAGTTACATTAAATGCAAAAAAGAGTATACTTTATGCCGTTATTTGTAAGACTTACAAGATAACATCTAATGTCATCATATAGTTTTGTAGAGACTTACACGATATAACATCTTATGTCATTATATAGTTTTGTAGAGACTTACACGATGATATCTAATGTCATTATATAGTTTTGTAGAGACTTACACGATAACATATAATGCCATTATATACTTTTGTACAAACTTACACGATAATATCTAATGTCATTATATAGTTTTGTAGAGACTTACACGATAACATCTAATGTCATTATATAGTTTTGTAGAGACTTACACGATGACATCTAATGTCATTATATAGTTTGCAGATACTTACACGATGACATTTAATGTCATTATATAGTTTTGAAGAGACTTACACGATAACATATAATGCCATTATATACTTTTGTACAATCTTACATAATAGAATCTAATGCAATTTATAGTTTTGTAGAGACTTACACGATGACATCTAATGTAATTTTACAGTTTTGTAGAGACTAACACGATGACATATAATGTCAATATATAGTTTTGTAGATACTTACACGATGACATCTAATGTCATTATATAGTTTTGGTAGAGACTTACACGATAACATATAATGCCATTATATACTTTTGTACCAACTTACACGGTAGAATCTAATGCAATTTATAATTTTATAGAGACTTACACGATGACATCTAATGTCATTATATAATTTGTAGAGACTTACACGATAGCATAAATACAATTCTATAGTTTTGTAGAGACTTATCCGATAACATCTAATGTCATTATATAGTTTTGTAGAGACTTACACGATCGATAACATCTAGTCATTATATAGTTTTGTAGAGACTTACATGATAACATATAATGTCATTAAATAATATAGTTTTGTAGAGACTTACACGATGACATCTAATGCCATTTTATAGTTTTGTAGAGACTTACACGATAACATCTAATGTCATTATATAGTTTTGTAGAGACTTCACGATAACATTTAATGTCATTATATAGTTTTGTAGAGACTTACACGGTGGCATTTAGTGCCATCTGGTTAAAAGCATTTCTCGATATTTCCTCAATGTCGTTGTAGTACAAATGTCTGTTGGTGATTTAGAAGAAAAATACATTTAATAGAATAAAGATAATAGAAATATAATTTATACCTAGAATTGGTTAAATTTTATTTAATGCTCAGTGTGACGGATTTATATCTGCAGTGAAGATGAAGATTTTTTTTTTTTAACTCATGTCTTTTCTTATATAAAAACACAGTTTACATACACAAATATGACCCTATTATAGATGCTTGAAGTTTACAGACTGATTCTGATTTTTTTTCTTCTCACTACACTTCTATATGGTGAAATAATATATTTTTGGCAAATATTTTAGAAATGAAGCTGCAAATGGATACAAAGCTGGTGTGTGTGTCGACCTTTGAGGGGCGGACATATAAATATAAGAGTATTACACATTTATTGATTTCGACAGACATAGTATTGCTGATTTTATATCTAGGTCACAACGTTGTTTTACCTATACCCGGTATCCCTTTTGTGACATTGGGACATACGAGGGGCGTTCAATAAATACCTGCAACTATTGTTTTTCTCCACTCATGCGCGACGTACGCCAACTAGAATTAGGGGAATTTGAAATATGGGTCTTTATCTTTCCTCGCATGCATGAATGAACAATATCGTTTGTGGGATTACGTAATGGCACATGCGTAAAATCAATACTTTCTGGCACTGCATGAAAAATAGCTGATCAGGGCGGAGAATATTTGCAAGCAATTTGATGCACAGTTACTTTTTTCAAAATATCTCAAGAACCGATGCATGGAATAAGTTGCCGTTTGAAACAGTGATAGACCAGTACTATGTGCTCAACATTACTTATTTTTAGATGCAAATTATGGAGAAAAAACATTTATTATGTAACCTTAAAACGTCATCTTTTTGTCATAGCTTAAAAGAAATTCTTTAATGAATATACAGTCAAGGTCAAGGTATCCAACCGCAAGATTTGTCTTAAACCTCTTGTTCCTCATTGTTACATGTCATAGATTCAAATGGGAGATTACAAAGACAATATCTGAAACCGTTTTCTGCAGAGAAATTTTTTATACAATGAAGCTTTTTTTACCCAATTTGAGTAAATTCACTATACTGACCATAACATTAACTTGAATTGTATTTTCAAATAGATGTTTACATTTTTGAACTTTGTATATGTATTGAAGTTCACCACAGTTCTTGTTTTCTTAAATTCAATTCCTTATCTGTAACTTTTACGTTGGTTGCAGTGATTGTTTAACATTTCTACTCATTATGAGCGCTTTCTGACCACCGTGCGTTCTACGCATGCGCAGATTTTTATTCCAAGTTCAACAATTCTCGATGTATTTATTGATACCCTGCCATCTATACAATAACGAATCCTGCATTTGCTGTGGTATTTCAGGAAATCCCAATTGTTTGCTATAACTATCATTTTCATTTCTTTGGATTTTCGGCATTTTGGGGCTCACTGTCAAAGCCTAATGTTGACCAAGATAAGATGCAGTGTATTTCTAAAAGTTGTCGTTGACAGAACCTCTCCATTTAGGACCTCGTTGAACATGGTCTCTGGTTTCCTGATGCAAAATGTTAGACTTGCACACTAATCCGGAACAAAGTTCTGCTCATTTCAATATACGTGCTATCAAGCAAATTCAAAATTCCTGCCAAAGTGGCATGTTTTTCAGTGTCCAAATATGGGTTACTTTATGCTAATGCTATTACGTAATTATGAATATTCAGTAAATCCAGATTGTGTTAAATGATAGATTAAGGTTCATACTTTATAATGTATCCACTTAGATTTCACAGAATCACTCAGGTGTGGAGAACAACAATGGTTGCGGGTATTTATTGAATGCCCCTCTTATATGTTTGAATGGTGACCATCGGAATCAGTTGGGCTGACGTCACGCAAATTCATGAAACATATTCATAGCAAACTCACAAATATTAAACCCTGAATAATGTCTAGATAAGGGATATAAGAACCGAATAACCAATCCAAAAATGATTAATTTTCTTCAAATTATCAAAATGACTGATTCCCCTTGTATAGTGATAGAATATAAACTGCTCACAAAAAGTTAGGAAACTTTTTTTAATCAAGTATATTTTTATTATTTATTACCCTCTTTGTATATGTTATATATCAATGGAAAGCTGAAGTGTTCCTCTTTAAAATTATACCACATTTGCAATGATTACATGTTGCTCAACTTGGCCACATGAATGAGAATGAGGCAAAGTCACAAATCAAATGTGCCAAAATTACCGTTATCTGTGCTAAACAGATAATAGGTAATGATCAATAACCAAACCGGTCATGCTTGAGAACCATGAATGGTTTACACAAAAATTTGCACCAGTGAGCGCAACACACACACAAGTTAACCCTCATCTCTTTAGAAAACCATTGTTTGGGTATTTCAAGACTGGGTTAACAATGACTCCAGGTGGAAGGTCATGAAAATAAGTGATGAAAGGTTTAGGCCTATAACTTGTAAATATTTCTGAGACACGGTAAACGTTTTGCAGTTTCAATATGCCGCGTTTAACAGATTTGGAGAGAGCACGTGCCATTGGCTCACTCACACAGTAACACAAAATTGCTAATTTTGGCACATTTGATTTGTGACTTTGTCTCATTCTCATTAATGTGGCCAAGTCCAGCAACATATCATCATTGCACATTTGGTATTATATTAAAGAAAAACACTTCAGCTTTTCATTGATATGCAACATAATACAAGAGGGTAATAATTAATAAAAATATACTTGATTAAAAAAAGTTTCCTAACTTTTTGTGAGCAGTGTACATGCAGGTACATTGCCGAGATAAATGTATTTACCGGTTCACCTTAACGCATGGAATGAACATAATAATGTGTTATGAGTTATGTATACTCTGCTGGGTAGATAAAGCCATTGCTATTATCACTACAGAAAATCAGGTACGATATATATACACCTAGCACATAAAGTCCCTGACCAGGTGCTTTGAGGTTGGCTAATTCAAAATATATGATCGGTACCAAAAATCTGAGATATACATTAAATGAGCCAATTTCTTCTCCGCAGTTTGATACAAATCAATGATTCCTATACCTAGTGCAACATTTCTGTTGCATGCGCGGTCATTGAAATCGCCATAACTTTAAAAGTATCCATTCGATTTTGTTGAATGAGGTATCAAACTGCGGAGAAGAAATTTGCTCATTTAATGTAGATTTTTGGTACCGATTATATATTTTGAATTAGTCAACCTCAAAGCACCTGGTCAGGGACTTTATGTGCTAGGTGTATACTGGCAAGATGTTGAAATATAAGAATAGTATTGGTAGTGAAAACACGGTTAATCACAATATTAAGATTGTGTTTTTCAGTACATTTATATAATGAAGAAGTTTGAAATGTAATAATGTTATGTAATAATGATGTAGAGATATTTCGCATCGTTGGTATCAAAATCAGATATCTACAATTGTTTTCCTCGATGAAGATCAACTACATAATATCATAATATTCTTCGGTTTCGAATGTGACAAACTACCAAATTACTCAAAATTTTCCTTTGACGTTTTTATTTTAAAAAAGATTCAGGAAAATATTGATCGAAGGGAAAATAATTAGCAAATAATAGCAATAGGTTATACCTTTTGTTTGTGTCATATCAATTAAAAGCGTGTTATTTCTAACAATCAAATATAACCTTCCTCAACACTATAAAACACTACTAGGTGCAGTCAGCGCGCAATCAGACTGACTATGATATGCTGATGAAAATCATAAGATTTTCGAAGCTCCACAAAGGCGACCCGGGTTCGATTCCCGGCGCAGCTGGAATTTCCTCTCTAATTTGACCCGTGTTTCTCCCCTGAATAGTTATATTTCCACAGCGCGCCTTAGTGTTAGGGATAAGAAAAGGCTAAGAAGATTAAACAGACCAGTGTCAGATATGATGTGTGCTTGATAAAATAATTATTAGGCTTTTCTAACAACTTACAGTTTTGTCATCGTTCTGCCGTACGTCGCAAAGTTTGAATGGTCTATTGCAGTGAGCTTATTATAATAAAAGAACCTGTGTAATAATAATGTAATAACATGAGAAACGTCGTAAGTATTGGTGAATGGAGATAAGTCCCGGTGGGAGGGGGGAACTGTCAGGTATAATGTTGCTAAGGGTATCATATCGCCATTTTCAGAGGATAAGGGTGTCTTTTTCAACCTGAATCCGCGCTAAAGGTATCAAAATCGCCAATTTTAGAGGATAAGGGTGTCTTTTTCAACCTGTATCCGCGCTAAGGGTTGCTTGTACCAATATTTACGTGTCATCATTGTAAAAACATATCCGGAAATGGTTAGGCCTACAAAACAAATTAACAAAACATAATCACACAATCATTTCATACGTTTTTTCAGTCTAAACTCTGTCTTGAGGACCTTTATCCGTTGCTATGAGTATGATTCGTCAAGCTATTTAAGGCCCGGATTTTTAAATCCGAAAGGGTTTTTAAAAAAAACCTTTCGGATCCACAGAATGCAGAAAAACATTCAAATACGTTTTCTATATCTCAACAATGGAACAAACAAATGAAATCGAGTTTGGTTTCATTTTAAAGCTTGAAATGTCTTTTACAACTTGAAGCAGAGAGCAAAGTCATTACAAATGAAGCAGAATTGCTATGATAGGAGTCAATCTCAAAGGTCTAAGATTAAAATTGAAACCCTAAATTTAATTCGGACCCGAAAGGGTTTTAAGGGTCACTTTTCCTTTCTTGAGAGTCCGCGTTAAAGAAGTTTTTGAGAGTGGATTCACACTGATGATTACAACTTTTATACATGAGTGCCCCCCCCCCCCCCCCCGGGCGATGAGTCCGTCCGACACACAGTACCATATTATGTGTAATGCTTCAGTTTTCATTTCATATCCACGGCGCACGCAACAGATGGAATTTCTTCTACATCATGTTTATACGTGAATCTCCAAAAACTGTATAAATAATACTTACAACTGTACTAAATTGGTGTACAAGAAAGGTTGTCCATGGACAATGTGAATATCGTTTTGGTAGAGGTAACTGTTGAAAAAAAATTTAAAAAAAAAAAAAAAAAATGGGCACAAAATTAAGGTACTTGCATTAATATTAACAAAGAAGCAACAAATCCGGAAAAGTTGTATCTGAAATGCAAAAAGTCATTACATTTGGCAATTGCGTAAATATCCGCTATTTAGTTTGATAGAAATGTACACGATTTCTTTAAAATCAAATTTATGCTGATATTTCAGCTACTGAAATGCGCTGATAGCAATTATACGAGGGGCATTCAATAAATACCCGCAACCATTGTTGTTCTCCACACCTGAGTGATTCTGTGAAATCTTAGTGGGTACATTATAAAGTATGAACCTTAATCTATCATTTAACACAATCTGGATTTACTGAATATTCATAATTACGTAATAGCATTAGCATAAAGTAACCCATATTTGGACACTGAAAAACATGCCACTTTGGCAGGAATTTTGAATTTGCTTGATAGCACGTATATTGAAATGAGCAGAACTTTGTTCCGGATTAGTGTGCAAGTCTAACATTTTGCATCAGGAAACCAGAGACCATGTTCAAAGAGGTCCTAAATGGAGAGGTTCTGTCAACGACAACTTTTAGAAATACACTGCATCTTATCTTGGTCAACATTAGGCTTTGACAGTGAGCCCCAAAATGCCGAAAATCCAAAGAAATGAAAATGATAGTTATAGCAAACAATTGGGATTTCCTGAAATACCACAGCAAATGCAGGATTCGTTATTGTATAGATGACAGGGTATCAATAAATACATCGAGAATTGTTGAACTTGGGAAAAAAATCTGCGCATGCGTAGAACGCACGGTGGTCAGAAAGCGCTCATAATGAGTAGAAATGTTAATCAATCACTGCAACCAACGTAAAAGTTACAGATAAGGAATTGAATTTAAGAAAACAAGAACTGTGGTGAACTTCAATACATATACAAAGTTCAAAAATGTAAACATCTATTTGAAAATACAATTCAAGTTAATGTTATGGTCAGTATAGTGAATTTACTCAAATTGGGTAAAAAAAGCTTCATTGTATAACAATTTTCTCTGCAGAAAACGGTTTCAGATATTGTCTTTGTAATCTCCCATTTAAATCTATGACATGTAACAATGAGGAACAAGAGGTTTAAGACAAATCTTGCGGTTGGATACCTTGACCTTGACTGTTTATTCATTAAAGAATTTCTTTTAAGCTATGACAAAAAGATGACGTTTTAATGTTACATAATAAGTGTTTTTTCTCCATAATTTGCATCTGAAAATAAGTAATGTTGAGCACATAGTACTGGTCTATCACTGTTTCAAACGGCAACTTATTCCATGCATCGGTTCTTGAGATATTTTGAAAAAAGTAACTGTGCATCAAATTGCTTGCAAATATTCTCCGCCCTGATCAGCTATTTTTCATGCAGTGCCAGAAAGTTTTGATTTTACGCATGTGCCATTACGTAATCCCACAAACGATATTGTTCATTCATGCATGCGAGGAAAGATAAAGACCCATATTTCAAATTTCCCTAATTCTAGTTGGCATACGTCGCGCATGAGTGGAGAAAAACAATGGTTGCAGCTTGCAGGTATTTATTGAACGCCCCTCGTACTTCGTTCCTCTGTGCATTTTCGGAAGATTTTCCACAATGGACCTACGTCACATACGTAGCCGTGATATTGGAAATTCATTCAACCTATTATCCAATTAGAGTAGAGCGCTGTACCGTCTTACGCTCTAATTACGCGTTCAACCAAGCATGACCTGCATCAGTCATTGACTTACTTTCTTAGCGCATCGTGTCAGAAGCGGTGTGAATACTTTCGTTTTCAAAATCTTTCGATGTAACACCACATTTTATGAATATTGAGAACTACGGTAACGATTTGAAGGCGTGGATGAAAAATATATGACAGTGTGCCTAATGATCACAATAATTTGTTAGGTTGAATTCAAGAATGCGAATTCTAACCGACTGTATAGCTAGCCTAGTTTCCGTCTTGATGAAAATATGACAGGTATAGGTTGATACATGTTTGCTCGGTTGTTTTTAGTGGGAAAGTCGCCGATTCGATTGAATCATGCACTAGGAAAGTAATAATTTGTGTATGGTTGGAAGGTTTAAGTATCATAGTTGTATAAAAAGTAGGTTGACTAATTCAAATATGTGCCAGTGCTGGGAAGTTCCATTCATTCTGTGCATCGTTTTTACGTGCATATGCACGGGTAAATTGAAGAAGCCCGCTCATAAATGCGGTAGCCAGTTAAAGCGATAGGTCGAGAATACAGGCTGTCCCAAAATGATTAGTACCCATCGATGCCCAAAGTTCAATAATTTTTGTTATCATCAAAATCGATGGGATTAGGTCCGTTGTTATTACATCATCTTTGTCATACTGGACTATTTTATTAGAATTTTAAATCATGATTATCGGATTTACTAAACTCAGGATACACTCCATTATGTAAAACATGGTGATTTCACCTTTTTGACAAAGTGCTAAAAATACAGCTTGTTGGAAAGAAACTTGTGTATTCTCATAATCTCTTGTCTACTCAATGTAATCTTGTGTGTCTTTCTGTTGTAACTGTTATTAGTTATGGGTGTTCAAATCATTAATAATTCTTCTCTTTAATTTAATTTAACGAGTAAAAAAAGTTTGTCACACTTAAGTGACCCCGTGCATTGTTTTATTTGACAAGTATTTAGCGACTTCTAAATGAAGTGGTATTTGGTGAATCACCAGTGGCTTAGATTTCATTTTCACATTGGATAATGGATTTCGTGAGGTTAAACACTAAGAGACTATATCATTTTAGCAAGTTTGTAGGAAATTGCATCCCCAATATAAAAAAGAAGTCTAAGACACTGCTAATTACCTATGGCCACGTCTTTACCTGTTTAAATGTCCCTCAAGTTTAGCCTCAAAACTAGCTCATTATAGAAACAAAGCTTGGGGTCGCTCATGCGTGACGATCCATTTTTACTCTTCAAATTGAATCAAAATGAAGAAGTATTAATGGTTTGAACAACAATATGATACAACAGCAGTTTAAAATAGAAAGGAACCAAAGCTATTAGCAGACAAGCGATTGAGAAAATGTATTAGTTTCTTTCAAAAAGCTGTTTAAAAACACCTTTTTTTGCACTTTGTGTCAAAAAGGTGAAATCACCATGTCTTACACAATGGAGTGTAACTTCATTAAAATAAGTCCGATATTTATGATCTAACATTCTAATGAAAGGGTAGAGTATAGCAAATATGATAGAAAAACAACGGATCTAATCTCATTGATTTTAATGATGATATAAAATTTAAATGATTGAACTTTGGGCATCGATGGGTACTAATCATTTTGGGACCGCCTGTATGTGTTGTGCACCACGGATGTTCGTTCGACGATTTTCAGAGGTAGGGTGACCCTCGCGTACGACAGAGTCAAATACTCTGATGTGTGTCCATTGGGACACTCGGTAGTCTGTATGAGCGATGTATTCATGTCATTCTTGTCATCGAATGGGTTAAAATATTGCATTGGGGGTTACGTCCAATAAGCTTACAGTTCTTGTAATGAAACGAGTCCGGCAAACGTGCTGTTGTTGATATCGCTAAGTTTATTATGTTGTAAGTAGAGTTTTGGTAAGTCTGGTGACGAGGATAGGAAGTTGTCTGGCAAGTTGGTGAGGTTATTCCATGAGAGATCCCTGTATGGTAATAATATGATGCAATAATAAATTAATCTACGATAGATGGCTATAATAATACGTAAGCCTATAGGTTTTTCTTATTTAGGCAGTGATATTACATAGTGACGTATGGTGGATGGTATTACATAATGACGAATTGTAAACTTTGTTCAGTTTTTTTGGCTTTTTTAAATATTGTGTTCTTAATTATTTTTTATAAAATCCCAAAGCCAAAAATTGATTAGATAATTGGTATTAATCAAAACATTAATTTGGTGTACAAAGTGATAACAACTTGTTGCTATACGTCACTATGTAGTATTACCGATGAATCTTCACGTCACCTATCTCAAGCTTCCATTATTAATTCAAACCCTTTTTGTTTCTCAGTACTCAGAGTAGCAATAAGCCAATCGATTGGTCCATCAGAGATGTTTGCAGAATTACCAGTTTGATCACTCAGTTTATTGACCTTGTTAATGTCTGTTTGGCTATTGTTATCTTTATATCCAAAAATATATCAGAAAATTTAGTATAGAATAACAAGCTATTCCACGATAGATACTAAAATATATCATATGGTTATACCCTATCATATTATTAACTCTATGGAAGCATTCTTCCTCGGTCATCAATATTATAATTGTATTCAATTGTTAAACTTACAACATAAAATGTATGCTAATGTTGGAGAATATGCCCTCTGGTAGACTGTTAATGTTCATGTGATCCATGTACCTGCGAAATATATCGATTAAATAAATCATATTGTAGAAACACGAATAGCCATCCCCCTAACTCGCACATCCATCAATTTCACGCACCCACGCCAACATCCAATCTTGCACATTCCATTTATAAACTATACTCCATTAATTACATCATGAATAATCGCGATAGCTGCGTACCACGTGCGTTCCAATGGAATTAATCGTTAGATGAGAACGCGCATGCCGTGCGCAGGTTACTCATAATTGCCCGAAAGTACTGCGCCAAAGTATTCGATTGTTTTGCTCAATGACCGACCAATCAAATTAACGCCTCACGCCTCTAAACTGAATATCCAATGAGCTATGAAGAAACACGATTAAAGCTTATTTCTGATTGGTTGAATGATAAAAATGTTAATGAGGGGATGACCCGACTTGGACTGTTTCAATAACTAATAAGGGGTGGACAAAATAAACAGAAAACTAATTAATTATTAGCAAAATTATATCGGTACAAATCAACGATTTGGGTAAATATGCATCTTTTTCAGTAATGATTGTTCATTACAACGGTTGTTGTTCTGGTCATTCGGAATTACAATTCCTCAGACAAGAACAAAAACCTTTGATTTCAAAACAAATACACGAAAACAGTTGTTACGCAGTCATTATTCTCTAACTTACCCCCTCCAAACACCGTACACACCCCAACCCACCACACGCTCTTAAGGCCCTGTCACACATACGGCGATCAGACCAGCGACTGAACTGCGCTCAAAAATATGTATAACACGCAGTGAGAGCGCGGAAAACTGTCCGAAATTGTCCATTTTTAAGTCAAGGTCGCTAAAACCCTTTCACATTCTGCTGCGATCAGGCCGGCGCTTATACCCCTGTCACACATACGGCGATCGGGCCTTGCGCTCTCGTTGCGCTGAAAAAAGCTATGCAAAACACAGTAAGGTCTCTAAGAACAGAATGGGGACGCAGTGGACACCATCTAGAGCGGGGTAGGGTCCCCATGATCGCCCCTGAGGGCCATGACAACGCGCCGCGCTTGTTTATGCTCTGCTGCGATCAAATTGCGCTTATAAGTCGCGTTACTAGTACCTTCTCAACACGTTTTCAAATTATATACAGTCCTCAAAATAAGTTACTACCTAGGTTAGGCCAACAACAAAAAAGTTGACTTGCCCTTTCAGGGTCAAAGTCAGGGTCGGACGGTCGGAATTTTTTTTTAAACATTTTTATTTTTATTTTTTATTTTTAAACAAGCAGATACTACTCAAAAACACGTTTTCATCTTTCTTTATTGTTATGTGCTTCTTTCAATGGTTTTTTTTTCAATCCTTTAAAAAAAAAATTAAAAAAAATAGCGACCCTAGATTTCCGAAAGATTTCCAAGCGTGGAGGTTCCGCGTTCTGTTCAGAGCGCTATAATGACTCAGTAGCAGCGAAAAGTGAGCGTCCCGTCGACGTAGCAAGGACGCATACAAACTACTTGTCCTCTGCGACTGTTGCTGCTGCAGTAACGGTTCGTTCTCACTAGGCGTTGTTTGCCATGCGATGCGATGCGGTAGCCGTACTTCCACCGCAATGTACGGTAATTCGTTGCGGGTCACGCCAGGTCAACGGCGTTCAACGCAGGTCACCGCATGCGATGGCATTCAGTGCCGTTTGGCAAAAATGAGAGCGTCAGCGTCAACGCAATGCGTCGCAGACTGCCGCAATGGCAGTTAAATATGTTTTAACTCCATTGCAATAACGTACGGCACCGCACAGTAAATAACGAACCTCTACTGTCAGGAGACAAGCACATCATGATATTATCACTATTATATCATGTTAATGTATTCAGATTAATCAAAAATGTTATTGATACACCTGTTTAAACTCCCGCCATGGCTATACAAAAGTAGCATTATCGCATTACGCTAAGCTAGGATAATGCTCTCTAAATAGGATTTAAATAACAATCAATGTATCTGCAATGAGATTAGAGCTTTAAACATGGGTCATTGTTATTCCTTCTGTATCTACTACAAGGAGTATAATGTACAGTCCTCAAAATAAGTAACTAACCAGGTAATATACAACAACTCCAACACTATCGGCCGAGTAGCTGAAGAATAGCGCTACCTCGCTAGTAACTGAGGCGTAACCAAAATATTTGAGAACACCAAACCGGGGTAAGCTGCTAGGCTAGTAACTTGCAAGTCGAGATATTGGAGGCTGGTTTTGGTGCGATCATGAACAGTGAGGCAAAATCTTAAGGAAGGAAAACAATAACGGGTGTATAAAGCCAATTTGAACTCATTGCGAATCGGTGATTGATCAATATTGTACAATTTATTGTTTAGCTGTCCCACAATCATGTCATATACATCTTTTACTTTACCATTGAATGTTATCAGCGAACCAAGAAAACGTTGAGGGTCCTGAATAACAGTTTTTACAATGTTTTCCCCAATATTAAAGTCAATTACAGTTGATTTCCCGCTGCATAGGGAGAGCGAGCGGCATTTGCTTGGCTTTAGGGCGAAACCCATTATAACTGGATGCTTAGTTTCATCTTTTAAGGGGACGATGCTGATTAATGTGGATATTTACCTCGCTATAGTTACTATTCTGGTGTTACTCGCCAGTTTTGCTCTCAGAATTACATCGTTATAGTAAGTTGCGCTACAGTTAGGGCTACTAGGGAAGTAGCTTATAGTTATACCTCCCTATAAAGTTACGCCAGTTTTGGTGCATTCGGCCGATATGTGTTATATGTATGTGTTGTATAAAAAAGGGGTCAAAAAAAGTAAGTCCCCCTCTAAAATTAGATTACCTTTGTTTACATAACTTCACACACAATTAGACGTTTTGAAAAATGTAAACGATTATGAAAAGAGAAAACGCTTGGCTACCAATAGAAATTTTTCCGTTTTCGATATCATGTTTACTTCTTTCCAAAACAGTGACATTTCCTCGAAAGGATGTTTTCAGAAAAAGTGGCACTTACTTGTATTGGATTTTGGCAAATTTCATGTTAACGGAAACATCATTTTGGGGATATTTGACTTTTTTGTGAAAAGTAAAGATGGTATTGAAACGGGAAAACTTTGTACGGATAGCTAAGCGTTTTCCCTTTTCAGAAACGTTTCAATTTTTTAAAACGTCTAATTTTGTGGAGATGCTTCGCAAACAAAATTGTATAGGATTTTGAAAATTGCCACTGTTTCTGAGAACATCGTCTTGGGAAAATGAGACAATTATGGGAAAAGTAAACATGATATTGAACAGGAGAAACTTTTAATAAAAGCCCAAGCGCTTTCAAGCGCTTTCTCTTTTCACAAGTTTTTAAATTTCTCAAAATGATTATTTCTGTGCGGAGTTACGCAAACAAACTTAGTCTAATTTGTGTACAAAAAAATCACGATAAAGAGTTTTTAAATTAACTGGTATAGGACCAAGTGCCACTTTTTCTGAAAACATCATTTTGGGGAAATGTGACTGTCTTTGGAAATGTAAACATGATATCGAAAATAAAAAAACTTTTTATTGGTAGCCAAGCGTTTTATCTTTTCATAATCGTTTCAATTTTTCAAAACGTGTAATTGTGTGTGAAGTTATGTAAACAAAGGTAATCTAATTTTAGAGGGGGACTTACTTTTTTTGACCCCTTTATGTATAACCTAGGCAGCAACTTATTTTGAGGACTGTATATAATTTGAATACGTGTTGAGAAGGTACTAGTAACGCAGACAGCGACTTATAAGCGCAATTTGATCGTAACAGAGCATACAACAAGCGCGGCGCTTTGTATGGCTCTCAAGGGCGATCATGGAGATCCTACCCTGCTCTACAGATGGTGTCCACTGCGTCCTCATTCGGTTCTTAGAGATCTTACTGTGTTGTGCATGGCTTTATTCAGCGCAACGAGAGCGCAAGGCCTGATCGCCGTATGTGTGACAGGGGTAATACATATCCCACACCTTCGCAATTTAAAAAAGACGAGAGGGTAGGAATTCATTTTTTAACATCTAGCATCCAAATGTTTGGCAGTTATGACAGTAATCGTGACCTACATGTAGCCTATTGGTAAAATGTTTAGACAAAATGCCAGTCAAACGAGTTACAATTATCCGATCGTTGATAGCTAAATTATAATACGGTACTCAAGATAAGAGGTGCACAAAATTAAAATTGGCCTTTGTCGCATTTTTTTTCGGTCTAGTGTAACATTCTGAACTGTTCAATGATCTTCACGATCTCAAATAAAAAAGGACTAATCAATTCATAATTTGATAAATTTAGGCTATGGTCATATAATAGTTATGCTGATGAACATATGTATTACCTGGTATTAGAATGAAAGTTCATCTGTGTTGGTGATAAATAATTATGAAGCTAAACTTTCGATCTCAACACAAGAAATAATTACCTGGAATTTTCAGGTGTTACTACACCTTTCATCAGCAGACTAATGACTCGACTGACCTTTTGGAGGTGTGACGTCAGAATCGGGTCATAGACTCTTGGTAATTATTAGTCATTAGTCATTAGTCTGCTGATGAAAGGTGTAGTAACACCTGAAAATTCCAGGTAATTATTTCTTGTGTTGAGATCGAAAGTTTAGCTTCATAATTATTGTATTACCTGGTAAGTTGCCTGTTTAAGCACTGTAATTAATAATGTGCTGGAATCTGTGATACTTACAACAACGATACACCTTCCAGACCTTTAAATACATCTGCTGGTAACTTCCGTATCATTAAATTCGACATCGAGCTAGAATAGTTCAAACATACATTATGGATTGTCATGATAGTGTACTTAATGGTCGTTGGTAAACTGGCATTTGATAAACACTCAACAAGTTCATGAGGAATATCCGTATTTTGGATTAGCAGCCGTCATCTTGTCTTGTTGGGTATGATATGGGAGTGGAAATTCGAATCGCAAAGCTGAAGCCTCCTATATATGGGCATGTTTGCGCGAGTACGCGTGATGAAACTCTTGAAATAAGGGCGCTATCTTGACAACGCTATGATTGACAGCACGAAAGTCCTTATAAGGACATTGAGACGCGCAATGTAACTCTCAGAATGGGGGCGCTAACATACTAGAGGCTGAAGTGGCTTCAATCTCGGCAATGGGAGTTTGTGTACAGTGGCACTGGCCTGGTATGATTTTCAGAAAGAGGATACTGTAAAACCTGTTTCATGATAGGGCCAGAGATATAACATCTCCCTGATAGAAAATTTGATGCTATGAATTTGACGTCATCCGGCAACTTTAAATTGAATGTCAGCATCATTGGTCGTCCGTGGACGAAATGGAGGAAGCATTCGCAACACACTGGGCCCAGACTTTTCTGTCTTTCATGAGTTGGCGGATCTCTGGTGGATCTAAACCCATATCATTCTTGACGGTATCAGGATACTGAAGGGGTCTTCTGCCTCTGCTTCTGCTTTCCCACCAGGAGGAGTCCAGAAAATTAGATGGGAGATAGGCTGGTTGGTTGTTCGCATGCAGTGGCCAGCGAAACATAAACGGCGCTGCCTGATTATTGATATTTTGTAGGGGTATATCGCCATGTACCACGCTGTTTGGGATGAGATCCCTCCAACTGATGTTAAATAAATTGATGTAACAGGCCGTATGCAAAACAATAGGGGATGGGACAAAGACATTTCGCACTTGGCCGCCCTGGGGATTGAACCCGGGCTTGGATTTTTCTTCTACGACATGTATACCCTTTTGTGATGGCGCAATGAGATGAAGCAATAACCCAGGAGGACCGGATGCGAAGCACCGCGCCGGCGTGGTATTTTGTGGTACATGGTGGGTAGGGTTATTATGATTTTAATTGAATCCGAATATTTGTCAACTCACAGTCTGCCAATAAATTGGTGATTACCGACAGGTAAAAATGCGCCGTCAATCGTTCCCATTACAGTACACCCTCCGAGATAGCTGTAAAATAAAACATACCGGTAGAAGACACATTTTTTAAAGATTATAAGAGAGTGATCATGTTGATGGCTTCTGATATAAACTGTATAAGAATGTCGTCCTGGTAACATTTTCCTTGGATCTATAATAACGCTGCTAAATTGCAAGTACGGTATCTGACAAATATCTGACAAATCTGGCAGTACTTGAGCGGACAACCTGGCGTACACCAAATTCGATTACCTGCCCTGGTCCGTATTTGGCCCGTCTTCTCCTCGTTTGAAGAGAAAACCTGTTATTTTGGTGATTACTTCGGTAATGTAGCGCCCCGTGTAGCGCATTGTTGTTTAGTCTTTTATGATATGCATGTGCATTCCAGCGTGTTTAAGGGCAAGTGGCGTTAAAAATATCAACCAGGATAAATATTTATGTGAACTATTTGAAACTATATACTTACAGCCATTGTAACCTCGTAAAAGAACCCAAAGATCCTGGGTTTATAGATGTGTAATGATTTTTTTCAAATTGTCTGCAAATAATTTAGAAGACAAACATCGAGTATGAAATGAATTTATATCTAGCCAAATAAGCATTGTACATACTATGTGACGACGGTCACGAAAAAAGGCTACATGTAGTATGTCCCACGGGCACCTCTCAGATTGAGTTGGTCGGTCGAGAGTTTTTTTCATCAATTTGTTCGTTTTCCTTTAAGATGCCACCAAAATGTACACACATTGGGTCAAAAAATCACGATATTTTGATCGGTAGGCCTATTAATTTTCACGTGAAGTCGGCAGGGTCAATATACACTGAGCCAAAAAAGACACTTATAAAATTTTAACAGATCACCAAATAAAATTCTGTGCATGAAAATGTACCAAATTTGGATACAATATTACTGCAATGTATTGCTTCAAATGGCAGTCAATAACCAATTGTTTGCTTCAATGACACAAGAAAAATGTGCACTGACTCAGACAACGTCTTGCATCAAAAATTTCAACTTTATGTTGCTGAAATGGTTTGCTGTGACCTGTCATGCAAGACGTTGCCTGAGTCAGTGCACATTTCTCTTGTGTCATTGAAGCAAACAATTGGTTATTGACTGCCATTAGAAGCAATACATTGCAGTAATATTGTATCCAAATTTGGTACATTTTCATGCACAGAATGTTATTTGGTGATCTGTTAAAATTGTATATGTTTCTTTTTGGGCTCAGTGTAGATTAAAAATATATATAAAACTAATAATCGTGATCGCGGCATCGTGGCACGGAATACGTATTTAACATAAACATTGTTATCCTTGGTGTAATAGCCCAGGGTATTAGTGACTAGGCCTACTGACATGGTCGCGCGCTCGTATCGAGCGCCAATGTCTATTTTATCGAACCTTAACTTAAAAAATATCGAGCCCAAAACGTATCGTTTTTCGATGCAGTATCGATAACTTTATCAAGTAAAGATGGAACTGTTCCCTTAGTGTTATGCGCTCTAAGATATTTACAACTTGGTGACTTCTGGACTTTAAGCCTACTTCTAGACTTTTCTAAAATATCGAGCCCAAAACGTATCGATATCTATCTCTCTAACATGTCTGTCTTGTCTTGTCTTGTCTGTATTTGTTTTATTGTCTCTTGTCAACACGTTGATTTGTTTTATTGTCTTTTTACAATTTTGTGTTAACATGTTAGCTTTAAAGTGTATTTTGTTATGAAATGATTTGTATGTTGCACACCTTAAACAAATAATTTTACTTTATCAAGTAAAAATGGAACTGTTCCCTAAGTGTTATGCGCTATAAGTCTAAGATACTTACAACTTGGTGACTTCTGGTCCAATACCTTGCAATAAGTCTTTGGTCAAACTAAACTGGATTGGAATTCGACGGAAGTACCTGTAAACGATAAATAGTAAACGGTGCTTTATTTACATACGGTTAGATGAGACAAGTTGTGAAAAAATTGTGAAAATTAATAACGTTATTAACTTTTGCTTCGTTTCTGACCGGGTAGTTAACTATTACATTAAAGAATGCGTGACCAACAAAGAAACCACCCGCAAATAAGGGATGCTTTTGAGATCGTAACGCGTTAAAGGGCCAGGGGTCTAAATCGATCATTTTACAAAAAGGTTTTCTAATTTATCATACCGATTTTAACGTGTTTAAGGTCAGGGGTCAATATAGAATAAGAAAACAAAATCCACATTTATCGCGAAATTCGGTCTCAGAAGCGTTTAGGAGTGTTTGGCAAATGGATGGTTACGCCATCTGTGGTTACGCTTGCTTATTGCATGATGTTTGACTGCCCCTCGTCACCTGAAATGTCGGATTAATACGCATAGGCTACTATATTTGATTATACTTTATGGTATAAGTAGGCCTACACCTAATTGTATGGTTGCAATATTCTACCAATTTATTTGTCTCTGATCAACTATTGGTGAGCCAAATATTGGTGAGTAGAGAACGTATAGTCTAGACACATAAAATCACCTTATGAAGTGACAGTTTCAAAACCCCCCAACCACCCCAACCCATAAAACACATGTGACAGATTATTACAAATCCCGTAATAGCCTGCAATCCATCAGAATTTACGTGTGTAATATTTAAATAGTTCACAAATTATCAGCTTTTATCAAGTATGCTCTCTATAGACGCAGTGGTTAATTTATTATTCCAGTCATAATGAACAGTTGCGGACTATTGTATCTAATGACTCCACCTAATAGTTTGCAATCCATCAATATTGGCATATTTAAAAACATCTCAGTTCCCTTTAACTATACATTACTGTCAAATAGATTTCTGCCTATATAATAAAAACAATATAACAACCCGTCACCTGCGGTGACTTGTGCAATATCTGTAATTTAATACTGGTTGGTGTATTGCTTCACGGTGCTGGAACGCCTATTGTAACATATTAATATAATGAAAGAAGATCACAGCCTGTCATGCCTGTTGCCGGTCTCAATGGCCAACTTCAAACAAGTATCGGGTAAATGGTCGGGTAAAAAACCCTCTATATATTATAGTCTATAGTTGGCCATCACGAGACAGTGACGTAACGTATTCTACCAGTTGCAGCACATAACGCGCGCGCCTACTGGAGGCGCTGGCGTATACACACGGGGGTTGAAAGACGGACTAATACATACGCATGCGTAAAAGCTGCGCCTGTCACTTACGTCACTGTCCGGAGGAAGCAAAATAGATTATAGTAGGCTAAATACCAACAATTAAAATTATAATTTATTATTTCATACAGCCATGGACATACACCTATTTCGATTTTGATCCGATTTAATAAGATAGTTAGAAATACATGCCAAAAGCTAATAAAGCTGCTTGGCTGACGAGAGCTTCTCATCATCATCATTTATTAAATAGTAGATGATCGTTTTCACCACCGGTTGAAACTTACATGTCATTAATGCGATCGAGGCCTAGAAATGCACCGGGTTCGATTTTTTCGAGTGGACTATAGGTAAGGTCGCTGAAATGTACAATAACATATTATATTTCATTATTAGTGGAATCGAAACCAAATTAGTATAAAAGTAGCCCATTTTCGCGCGCTTACGCACATTGGTCCAGGAAAATCATTTTAGATGCCCATTTAAAACCAAACCAGGGGACACGTCACACGTCACTGGAGGACTGAATTGAAGTCACATTGAACTACATGCAGCAGGATCATCTTTCGTTTAGGCCAAACAAAATAAAAGGTTCGTCTCAAAGCTTGCGCGCGCATTGGTTTTATAACGCAGTAGTTGCGGTATATCTATAATAGCGGTCCACGTTTTCTTTCAAATTAGGATAATCCCTACGTGGCATGGTTTGTATTCGTTTTCTGGAACAGCATGCGGCAGTCGGTGGGTCACGAGGCATCACATAAAAAGGGCTTAATAGTCAACATGTTTTATTTATTTTTATTTTCTATTTTCTGTTTGATTCTTAAATTCATCTAAAAAACTCACAGATACAGCAACTTGTTACATCGTCGGAATGTTCCATTCTTTATCGACGCAATTCGGTTGTTTGAAAGATACCTGAAACAAAGAATGAGACGGACAGGATGAATAACACACTTACACATCGGCTAACGTGGCCACCTTAAGTTTTGCTTCTTTAGCAAGATATTTTCACACCTATATTGTATGTTTAAAATGACAACAAAATGTCTCCCCATTCAAGTACCGTGCTCGAATATTGATATACCGTGTGATATATTTTGAATACATTTTGTGGGATATTTAAAACGATTTTTTTTTATCTGAGAGGACGGGAAACCTGTATACATTTCCACGAATCCACGCGAAAGTTTCATACTTACGCTTCTGCAATGTTTTCGCAGTCTACGAAGAAGCTATCTATGGTTTGTAATTCATTATCATTGGCATAACTATGGAAAGTAAAAGTGATGAAAATGCCCAATTAACGTACATCAATACATCTAGCATGTCTAGGACGTGAAATGGTGGTGTATTACGTTGCCCCCTAGTCACGTGATAAATAGTGGGAAGTATGCCTAGGACTTCCGTGTATAGACAATTGATGCATGTTGCCGAAAATGGGTGAACCACATCTTTAAAAAAATATGTCTACATCAATTACAGGTAAGCACAGGTTTCAAAAGAAAGAAGAATCTAGACGTTTATCCACCTGTTCGTGTTCACAAATGTTCGTAATTGTGGAATAAACATCTCTTCTACCACTTCATTTAGACTCGAATCGCATGTCTTCCCAATTTTACACACGGCCCCTACGAGGGTGCTCAAATGCGAAGACTGGAAAAAATACAGTTCCAAAAGTGTGCGAAGATAAACTGATGAATATACATGAGCTTATTCACACACCAGTCACGTCTCAGTGCGCCGGTAGTTTCATGCGGCGTTTTTACACCGCGTGTCGCGATAGGGCGCACGATTTGCCTTCCCGTGCCGCAGCGTGACGATCGTTCGATACATTGCCTTTAAATGGACACTACGGCACCTAATCTCCAGCCGAAAATGGGTGAACCACATCTTTAAAAAAATATGTCTACATCAATTACAGGTAAGCACAGGTTTCAAAAGAAAGAAGAATCTAGACGTTTATCCACCTGTTCGTGTTCACAAATGTTCGTAATTGTGGAATAAACATCTCTTCTACCACTTCATTTAGACTCGAATCGCATGTCTTCCCAATTTTACACACGGCCCCTACGAGGGTGCTCAAATGCGAAGACTGGAAAAAATACAGTTCCAAAAGTGTGCGATGATAAACTGATGAATATACATGAGCTTATTCACACACCAGTCACGTCTCAGTGCGCCGGTAGTTTCATGCGGCGTTTTTACACCGCGTGTCGCGATAGGGCGCACGATTTGCCTTCCCGTGCCGCAGCGTGACGATCGTTCGATACATTGCCTTTAAATGGACACTACGGCACCTAATCTCCAGGCCACAATTCGACATACGTGGGGGCACTTCGATCATGCTGCGCACGCATGCTTTAACTCACAAAATACTGCCAACCAACAACACCAAAGCACCTGATTGGTCAAATTTAAACTGAAGCCTTTTTAACGATCGTCACGCTGCGCCGTATCTACCAACGCAGTGCTCCCGCTGCGCCGTAACCACCGACGCAGTGGGGCGTGATGGTGCGTGGAAAAGCTCATGAGTTTTTCAGTTCTCACGTTTGAGCACCAACCAATCAGAGCCTTGAGGTCGAGATGACGTAGTGCGCACAACGGATAACCATTGCACCGTTTTGGGGTGAGGTTGAGCTAACGTACTTTACGCGAATTCAACCTCATGTGACGTGGGCCCATTGTACCAATCGGGTGGTATTTCTGTTGTTGCTGTGTACAAATGCGCATGCTCGGTATTGGTATGCATATTCATCATATGCTAAATACACTTTTTGGACGTTTAATTTTCCCAGTCCCTCTTTTTGGTCCGCCATTTTTAAAGATGGCGGCCATATAGAGGGACGCGGGGACCTATGCTGGTTCCCTGCATCAATGGGCTCCTCACAACTTAGATAGATGCAGGTACACGCCAATCATGCCATCACGGTGATTTGCTGGCACAAAAGTCATGCATATTCATGAATTACGAGAAATAGATCCACACACAAATTCGATCAAGCCAGTTTCACGCTTAGAATGATAACAAATGTGCTGATTGGCACAAACTACACGTGTATCTGCGCTCACCACAGCGCCGGACTTCACACGCATATGTCATAGCGCGTTCCCCATCGCGCCGTAGCTATGGCAGCGCGACAATGCCTTCCACGTTCGATGCGTGAGCTACAGTGTGTTGATTGTTATTTACCGTATGCCATAACATAGCGACAAAATGTGGTGAAGCGACGGTTACGACCGGCAAATGCGAACCATGTACCTGCACCTAAGGATGAGTTGGCCCGGGGATCAGGGTGCAGGGAATACCAGCATAGCGGGGACCCAGTCTACCACTTCATTGCCCGAGTTTCATTGGCGTACATGCACTAGACAGGGTCCCCCGCGTCCCTCTGTATCATAGGCCGCCATCTTTAAAAATGGCGGACCAAAAAGAGGGACTGGGAAAATGGTACGTCCAAAGTGCGCGGAAACCACAGAATTATAAAGGAGAAACCAGACGATTTTTTTTGCCCTATCTCTTTACGTGTAACGGTCGCCATTTTGGATTCCCACCATGGGGGGAAAATTGGAGGTATGTCGGTATTTTTCGGAACTGCACGGAAAAGAACGAGTGCAGCATCGTGCGTGTACATCAAGGACGCTCCATAAATGGGTTGTTTGAAAAATAGGTTCCCCATTTACCCCCGGGTCGCGGGATAACGGCAAATGGAAGATTGTTTTGAAAATAAATCGTTATCACGTTTTGAGGGGAGGAGGCCCAACATTTTTAGCTGAAGTTCTTTTTAGCTATTTTCCCTTCAAATTCTGAGTCTGAGGCCTTTTACTTTAAATGTCATGTTAATCACTAACACTAGGAGAGATCATTTTGACACTTTCATGTACTTTCGTTTCGTAATGATATCATATAGGCCTAGTATTACAAATACAAAGAAAGAAAAAATATTGTTTTTTATAATATATTTGAATATTGGCAAAAGTGTAGCGCGTACGTGGCGGGAGAGTATTATAAATGTATAGATAATATCATTATTATTTATTCGGCTTCTCATACATCACAGTAATTTCATAATAGTGTTATCGCTGTACAAACGGTAGGCCTACCGCGAATATATGACCCCAGCAGAAAATAATACTATAGGCCTTTCTAAACTTATTTTGCGACACGCGACTTTTAGCTAATTTGTAAGTCGGCATGCGACACAGTTGAAAAATAGCCAAATTGCGACACACGACATCTCGCGAAGACATGACCATGTGACATGTAGACGGTAGACCCCTTTACTCGGGGCAAATATACCCTTCCCCCACCCCCATCCCACTCCCACTCCTTCTCTTCTCCCTTTCTCTCTTTTTAAAATTGTAATGGGGTGGGGGGGGGGGGGGGGCGAGGGGAGGCCTGAGATCAGGGGGCATTAGACATGTAAGATATCACTAATTAAAACAAAATAAGACAGCGGCAATGTATAATACAGTTAGTGGCTAAGGCCTACACATCCAATCAGCAAGGAGTGCAGTGGATCAAGTCTTTCCGCCTTTGGAAATTCTAAATAAATATTTATGGTAGGCCTATTTGGGTTTGGTAAGACTCGAGATCTGAATGTATTTCATTCTCGTCTATACCTGTTTTGTTAACAACATGAATGACATTATTTTGAACTTGGGATTTTTTGCGATTGATAATCGGGAATGGTTGTCTACAGTGTTTGAACACTTTCCACGCGGCTATTGGTTTAACCACTACAAAACAGATTTTTCAGAAACCTTTCCTTACTTTCATGTGTATCCATGGCCCAAGGATAATTGAACAAATAATAGGCACGTTTGTACTTATTTGAATGCATTTCACATGGTTATTCCAAATATGGAAAATGACATTCAATAATGTTGACATTTTTAAAACATTTTATGCTATTTTGGATTGTCGTCTGCAGACGCCTGCCACGTGGAAATCGTTAAAAGGGGATAAAATGTTTAAGGTAAATGTAATATTAAGGGGCGGCCTAATCAACAATTGTAATGGGCTTTGTCATGAAACCTTTGGCCCGTTGTAACGTAAAATAGTCATTGCATTTTGGGATTGCATTTCGGTATATCTCGAATGTGTGTATGATATTTTGAAACATAAATCATATGGCGATTGATAAATAATTCCGAATTTCCTTTTGTGTGCGCAGTTTGTCCTGTTGTGTGTGGCGTTTTTCGTGTCTCTACTGAAAGGATGGATCCTATATGACGGACGGTCAGATCAAAGACAGTAAAATGACCGTCTCTGGTCAGATAGAGAGTTTAGTTTAGTTGCGGACGCGCTCACCCTTCCGGCTGGGGTCTCCTACGACGGCGCAAAATTCAATACTTTTACTAGAAAAACGTTTTCCATATCCAGACCCATAATGTGTTTAGCAACTTGGGTCTTCATCCTGATCATGTAGGCCTATTTCGGTAAGATAAGCTTAAAAAAGGGACTTAACTTATCATTATCTTTGGTTACTGCACTAAAAGTTCGCTTCTTAATACTAATAGTCTTTCCCTCATAATTTCATTGGCCGCTTTTAAAGAACGACCCATCATGTACTTAGGACATATTTGTTCGTCATTATGGTCATGTTAAGAACGACATATTTGGTTACTGGACTAAAAGTATATTCTTTATATCATAATCTCGTTGGCCGAACGACCCATCAGTATAGGCAACTTTGGCCGCTTTTTTATCATAATTTCCCTTGCTGCTTGTTTTTAGAAACTATTTCGGGTAGGCCTAATAATAATTTGGAGATAATTCCCCATGTTGTATTGAATGACCCGAAATTCTTTTGTGTCCCTCTATACATTTATATACTAAAGTTCACATGGCAGCTAATCTGAAAACACGGTACTTCTCTCTAAAGTTCACACTCATCATCACTGTAATATAAATTGTACGGTCCTGGGCCGCACAATGTTTTTTCAATCATTTGATAGCTTACTCGCTTGTATGAGATTCAGTAGTGACATAATGCAAGGTTAACTAAGACCTGCGTAATATTAAACTTGGCCTATTGGCACCGTTGCAAGTTAATTTCCCGGTTTGCGTGTCTATCGTGCGTGCAGAAAACCGAAGTGAAGCGTCGGACCGTTGATCGCGCAACTCAATAAATCTCCGCGTTATTTTTGGCAGTGACTGCGTACGCGTTGGACCATGGTTTGAAATACGCGGAAAGAATGGCACTTTCCGAATGCTCACGAGCATTTACGGAAAATACCGACATACCTCCAATTTGGTCCCCATAGTGGTTTCAAAATGGCGGCGGCATACTGGATCTCTATTTTTAAATCTATGGCGGAAACCCACTAACGGCAACCTGGCGCTTTGACGTCACCAGCGATGGTTTCTATGAGTATGCATACCAATATCCAGCATGCAAATTCAAAGGCAGTGCATCAAACGATCGTCACGCTGCGCCATGGGGAGGCAAATCGTGCGCCTTATCGCGTCACGCGGTGTACAACGCCGCGTGAAACTACCGGCGCACTGTGGCATGACTGGTGTGTGAATAAGCTCATGTATATTCTGCAGTTTATCAGCGCACACTTTCTGAACTGTAATTTTTCCAGTCTTCACATTTGAGCACCCTCGCAGGGGCTGTGTGTATAATAGAGAAGACATGAGGATCTAGTCTAGGAAAATACGGTAGTACGTCCAAAAGTATGCGGTTTACTCGTGGAATTCCACGAGTATTTAGCATATGCGAACGATCTATCGAGCATGCGCATTTGTGCTTAACAACAACAGAAAAACACCTGATTGGTCCGATTTAAATTACAGTGCGTCGGACGATCGTCACGCCGCGCCACGGGAGGCACTGCCGTGCGCCCTATCTCGTCACGCGGTATACAACACTGCATGAAACTACCGGCGCACTGTGGCGTGATGGTGCGTGAATAAGCTCATATATGATTCATCAGTTTATCAGCGCAAACCTTTGGAACTGTATTTTGTCCATTCTTCCCATTGAGCACCCTCGCAGGGGCCGTGTGTAAAATAGGGAAGACATGAGGATCGAGTCTTGTAATGCAAAACCTCTTGCATTGTGGGGAAAGACGCTATACAGTATAAATCTTAATTACATCTTTTTAAATCAAAATTTCAACTATTCAATAATCAATGTACATGTACTGTGTACTTACAGTGTAAGCAAAGATGTTGGTAGAAAGAAATCTGTCTTAAGAACATTTGACTTGATATTCCTGAAATGGAAAACATTTAGTTTTATGACAGAGATAAGAAAACCATGTTATTTTAATCAAAGGAGTTACCAATCGTGTTAAAACTCATCTGATCCTCCTTAACTATTTCTGATTGTGACTAGATAAATCCTATCAAAAGTCTAAACCAATTATCATTTACTTGTTTTGAACGCTTATCTGCTTATAATGCTTGTATACGGACAGGGTGTCCGTTTCCCGGTCACAGATAAAGCTGCAAAACACTAAAATCTTCTTGTGTGTGGGGCTAGACAAAGTTTAGAAAAATACCCGGAAATGAAAAAAGTGTTTATTTTCCACCAATATAAGTCACGGTGCAATATCATATAACGTGAACGGCTATAGAGGCAATCCATGTAGCGGCCATATTAGCGGGAATTAAAGTCTGTTTTTCGGAATTTAAAAAGACCAACACCACAGATATCTAACTCTGTGACCAACAAACATGTTGATCATCATTTCAAAATAACCCGCTAAATGTATAGGTCATTCTTTGAACAGTAATGCACATGTCAGTTGTATGACGCAGACTACCTCATTGCATTGTGGTGGTCTCGATGCTACATCCTGGATGTAGGGTCGAGTCCACTTATAACGCGTTCTCATTATGCTCGGAAGTGGACTCGATGTAGCATCGAGTCCACGTCCTGGTATCAAACAGGCACAGTGGGAACGCGCCCTTTTATTAGTCAATTTTGTGACGCGCCATTGATTGATTCTGACGGACCAATACTGTCTCAAATGACGCACCCCCACCGTCATACATGATTGTTGACTGAACTGGATTGCAATATATATGAAAATCCTTTTTTAAAAAGTGTAAAATATTTTTTCAAGAGTGGCATATGCGAGTATTATTATACCACTCCTATATATGTGAGTACCATCCGGTATTGGTATTTAATAGGTCATAATGGCGATCGGGTGATTTTACGAATTTACCAAATAAAGCCTTATTGGTGGTGAGTAAGTAGGGCCTACATAAATATAATGTCCGTATTTTGTTGTACGCATGATGACGTACCCTGTGACGCACTTCCCAGGTAAAGTACCTTGATGCACCCTTTAGTCAATATTGTGACGGACCAAAAGCTGCCCATACGTACCCTGCGTCAAGAATGTGGTGGTAAATGAAGCACCCATGACGCGCCTCTCCCGGTGGTCGTATAGTGCGTCATACAACTAATATGTGCATAATACTTTTATTGAAGGTCGTGCATTAAATTGATCTGAACAAAGAATACTACGGGAACTATAACCTTTTGTCACGGGCACGCATGAGTGAAGTGGGTTCCCTCAATTACTTTATACAAAGTCATATATATAATTAATATACATCGCAACCTACAGCTTCACTAATTGTGGAAACATCCGGGATACATTCATCGGCAGGTAGGTCAAGTTGTTGTACTCCAAATTTCTGAAGAAAAAAAAAGCATAATGACATGCGAGTCAGATTCAATCTCATGTCACTCTTACGGTTCCATGATAAATCAAACTCAAACCCAAGTCAAGTATCACACTTGTGGTTCAAGGTCAAATCAGTCGCTTATCACGCCTGTAGTTTCAAGGTCAAATCAGTCATGTCCGTAGTTTCAAGGTCAAATCAGTCACGTATCACACCTCTAGTTTCAAGGTCAAATCAGTCACGTATCACACCTCTAGTTTCAAGGTCAAATCAGTTACGTATCACACTTGTGGTTTCAAGGTCAAATCAGTCACGTACCACGCTTTTGGTTTCAATTCCAAATCAGTCTATAGTCACGTATCATGTGTGGTTTTAAGGTCATATCAGTCACGTATCACGCTTTTAGTTTCAAGGTCAAATCAGTATCGTGGTTCCAAGATCATATCAAACCCAATCCCAGGATTCACGCATCACATTACTGATTTCAAGGTCAAATCAAACTCAATGCCCACGAATCATACTTATGGATGGTTCCAAGGTCAATTTGCCATGGATCATGCTTGTGGTAAACTCATTTTCAATTAACGGTTCTCACTTATGATTAAAGTTAAATAAAATCTAACCCCAGTCAACACTTGTGGTTCCAAACATTACTCTGTTCAAAGGTATACCAAACTTAATTCCTTATAGTATTTAACGTTTCAAGGTCAATTTCAACTCAATGCTAGTCCCCTGGTGGTACTTATTGTCAGACTTTACACACCTAAATAGGGTAATAGGGCAAAAATCCTTCGACACTTGATACGGTACGGTGTACTATCTACACTTCTATAAAGCGTCGCCATTAGGCTAATGAAAGTGAATTGTTAGTTTCCCGTTACATTTTTTGGGGTCAGTGAGTAGGCGACTATTTCATTATTCATTATTCATTATTTTTAAAACATTCATTATTTTTTTAATATGTGCCTAAATACGTGTAGCGTATAGAACCAAGAGTGTATAATTGTGAATAGGGGCATAAATATGTCCTTACTACAATAAATAAATGACTTCCAGATCATTTTGCATACAAAGTCTTGTTTATTTCAAAACTGTCACCCTCTTAATGCTTTTCAGAAGATTTTTCATAACACACCCCTACCAACACCCATACCCACCACCTCAAAAAACATTCATGTGATAGCTAGCTAGCTGCACCAGTAGTGCTCGTGCATGTCTTTTTATAAAGATAGCCTCTGTCGCACCGGTTTGCGTTCACTCGTCGCTATCATTTATCAAACGGTGTGAACGACTGAGGAAGAAGAGTTGTAGCAGATACTACACTGTCGTCCACTGCAGTTTTCAAAGTATAGTTCACGTATGCTTTCAGTTTTATAGCGGGGTAAAAATATGCTTGTATTTTCTTATAAATGTTGAAATTTAATAGGAAATAATTTACCCGTAGTAATTAAATAATATAATTTACCATTTTTTATATTTTCTTTACATTTTGTGTTTGCAAATATCGTATGTTTGGGTTTATTAATTGTACATATTTAGTGTATTTTACTTCAACGATACGGTATATTTATATGCACATTCTAAATGTATATGGTGCATGGTGGTTTGTGGCTCTGTTGCGAACTTGCGATCACGATTCGGTAGAAATGGATTGATGGAAATCAGCGATCGCGGAGGCAATAATTAAATTTCTTTGTGGTGTATAGGCCTGCTGTACAAGTTGTACGGCTTCGAAAAGTGCCTCGAAATCGCTAAAAATGAAAAAAAATTGTCATATGGACGGTTGGTATGTCGAGTATCCGATTTACATCGTATTTGTACTTATTTATTGATGAAATACGATAAAATTGTATTCAAAATTCGCTTATTTTTTCTAAACAAACAAATAATGAAATATTTACCAAATAATGAAATATTCACGCGGGGACCAAAATGTGAGTCGGTCGGGTAACGGGAAACTAACAATTCACTTTCATTAGCCTTAGCAAGAAATTCTTAAATATGAATCAAGTTTTTAATTAGTGAATTAATCTTAGCGATGAGTGATTGAGAAATAATTTGATAACGCTCTCTTTTCTCTCCATCCCACCTCTTCGTGTACACTATTAACCCTCAATTATGAGTACTCCTTCATACTCTCCCACCTAAAATAATTGAACGATTATTATATCGTGTACATGACTATCCCCACGATTATCGTGTACGTGGTTAACCCCACGTTTATCGTGTACGTGACTAACCCCACGATTATCGTGTACGTGGCTAACCCCACGTTGATCGTGTACGTGACTAATCCCATGGCTATCGTTGCCGACGTGTACTATAATTACTTACAGGTATTTAACTGTGCTGGGTATTCCGTACGGTAGATTTGTGAGATTTAATGATCCACAGTCTACAATTTGTTCAATATCATTACATTTGCATACGTCGACGCAAGCTTGTAGTGTCTTCGGTTCTGATTCATTACACCGAAATAAGATCACAATGAGAAAGGCTAGACGAAAGTCACGAAGTCCACTTCTCCGCTTTGTTTCCTCGGGCCGCACCATTACTGCTTTAAGTGGATACAACCCCGGACAGATGTAAATCCAATGTCACTTAATTTAACACAACAATTAAACTTGAATCAAAATTCATGATCAAATGACCAATCGTGCATGATTTCAGTACCATATTCCTGGAGATAACCAGCTCCATGATCTGAAAATAAAATACATATTGATTATTACATGTTTCAACCTCCTTAACAGAAACCAAAACCAATGACCATTAAATACATACAACTAATTATCCTTTATCGTGATTGATCAAAGCAATCATGATTTCAGTGTCGTATTTCAAGGCGATAATCATCTCCATGATCCGAGAATGAAACACATATTGATAACATGTTCCGTTTTCAAGAACAATTTGAATTATAAATCAGAGTAATTATAGCAGAAGAAAATATTCGCGAGAGGTTAGAAGCTTATTAATACAAATAACACGAAATAATATTATCATACATACCAAACTCTTGAATGTTATATATAGAATATGTAAACATTGAAACAAGTACCTTTAATAGACAAGTGTTATTGTCCTTATCAGCATTTCGAGGAGCAATGTATTCGTAGTGACACTGCAGTTTTGTCAATATTGATCAATTACTTGTACTGCCACGGTGACGCGTTTCTTTTGAACTAACAATTAGAATTAAATACGCGCCAAACGTTTGAGTAATTTTCTCAAGTTGCTTCTTTGAAATATCTTAAATCTACAATTAATCACAGCTTAATCACACATCTCGTCTGCTCTCATAGTTGAAACATACTAGTGTATCTTCACAGCCTTTGAGAGGTTTAACCCGGGGGCACGACGTTGTAGTACATCTACGTACGTGACCACATACAATAATACAAAGCATTGTGTAGAGTTTTAAAGTGGTGCTTTTAAACATTGGGAACGTGAAAAGTTATTTATATCCATTATTAGAAAGTGACCACATTTGCTATGATGACAGCCTTAACAACTTGTATTCCGTCCGGTGGAAAAATGGTTTATTGTTGTCCTAAAAACCAGACCTGGAATTTTAACAACTCAATAAGTTCCAAGGTTTATCAAGCTCAGGAAGTTGTTTGTACCTACCTCTGTAGACAAGCTTCATGCCCTGACTGACATCAAAAGTCATGATTCCCAATCAAACTATCGTTACACAAATCATGTCTCGTACTTCCATGCACAAATGAACTATTTCGTGATATGCAGCCTACGTTTATGTAATATGTTATCACTGTGGTAGTTCCCCCGATGGGTGTGTAGATAATTATCATTTGTAAATAGTGGTATCATTGAACCGCATCGCATAAAACATTACTTATTAGTATTGTTATAACACAAATCCTGTTTCACTGTTTGCACAGTCATTAAAAATCCCTACCATACAACTACAGTGTGTCTGCATTTTATTATCGGATAACAAAAACGATTTTGATAAAACAAGGACAATCAATTTCTAAAATTGTTATTATAAAAGAGTTTTATAAACCGTTATTTCACCGGAATCTAGAACACAAGTTATATCCACACGCTCACGCTCAGTGAAATATCCATCATTTGCAGAATGTTGGACAAGATTGTGTTTTGATTTGTTATGGGGTTTTTTATTACGTAAATATAACCTTGAATCCAAATATCCATTATAGTTTATCCTAAACACTTTGGAGTTGAAGAAAAAAAATCAAATAATAGTATAAGAATATTTATTTAACTTTTTTAGCATCACTAAACCCCGTTTGTCATTAAAAAGCCTCGAACACATCCTTGAATGATGTCCGCCGCCGTCTGATTCAGAGAGCGCCCTCTATTGCTATTTATATTCCATGAATCCTGGTTTTGTTACTTGATGAACGTGCTTCAAATTTAAATTCGATATGAATTGTAATTTGAAATTAAAACTAATATGCTATTTTGATATGTTGCATGTGTGAACTAAGGGATGTCAATATCTTTAGAGAAAAGGGGTCACAAATATACGGATTGTCATCACATCCATTAGTTATTAATTTACGACCACGTCCTCCTTTCTCCAGTTTTGGTGATGCGAAAATATTGTCTAAAATTATAATATGTAATGGGGACGACCACGTCCTCCTTTTCCAGATTTGATTATGCGAAAATATTGTCTTATTATAATATGTAACTGGGGATGACCACGTCCTCCTTTCTCCAGTTATGGTGATGCGAAAAATTGTCTTATTATGATATGTAACTGGGACCACGTCCTTCTTTCCCCAGTTTTGGTGATGCGAAAATATTGTCTTATTATAATATGTAACTGGGGAACACACACAAATCGCACTTTAATTTAAAGTAGGGCGATTACCACCATGGTCATTCCGAGCCGCTTCCTGGCTTGTTCTGCCTCGACATATTTGTTTCATGTGCACAGATAAAGAAAGTTGTTACAACAAGCCCGTGTGCTTGAATCCTGCTTGTCCGTTCTATCAGCCTGTGCGGATGCCTTTTTGGGGTCGGACGGCGGAGGCTTTTAAAGCGCTTGGTCCTGGGAACCCCCACTCTCAAGCTGCCTTGCTGTCGGCACATCAGATCATTCCACTAATTCCCAACTTCCAAATATCCTGTTTCTTCTAGCCAGCCATATTGTGTAGGTGGCTCTCGAGGCTGTTTTTGAGATTTCATATATTGCCAAAGTTCTAATCTCTAACACTCTGCAGAGCAAAAACTAAAACTGTGTATGTTTAAAAAAAAACATTTCTAGAGAAGTGTCTTTAGATGATTTTGGTGCAATTTCAGCATTTTTTTACCAACATATTTTGCTATGTGGTCCACAAAGTGTTGAACCTCACATGTTAGTATAATTTGATACCATGGTCTCTCCGACTCATTTCCTTTCCAAAAATGTACTTTTATATACATAACACTTATAGTTCAAAAGTTACAGCGCTTTATAAAATTCATATTTTTGGGTTAACACCCCCACCTCTTCATTTAAAACAGAAACCTGAAAGATACTTTATTTTAAGTGCAGTAAAAATAAAAACCAATCTTGAGCCCTTAATGATTATGAAGATCCGGGTTCATTACCATAATGATTAATCACACCACACAGTTAATATATAATTAGATTGCGTGCATATTAGGTGGCATTCAAAGATACCGCATACTTTACAGGTGTGTATATAAATGTATTATAATTATACTCGTCACCATCATGCAGCTTTATCGACAACTACAGCGTGTCCCCAATTACTTGGTCCTCAAACCGGAGAGCTATAACTCAAAATGTAGGAAACATTGCTACTTCATAACTTGGTGTAGGTTCATCAGGGTTGTTCAATAATAATTAGAAATTTTGTGTTTTCATGTTGACAAATCCAATATGATAATAATTAAAATTATTATACTCACTTACGTCGTATTTATACAGTTTCATGCTACACTGAGCACTTCATCAGACTATTTGACGTTAGCTGTCATCCCTGGCTTTTTAATAATTTTATTTATTATTACACATCAACCAACTTGGATTTGTCAACATGAACAAACCAAATTTCTAATTGCTCTTCATATACACATGGAAAAAAGTATCGCACCACTTTTTTTTCTTTGAAAAGTGCAAATGTGGCCTCGAATTTTGCCACCCTGGTGTGATATTAAGGATCATTTGTTTGCGTAAGCTGTCCAACAAAATGTTGTGCAATAAAAGGGCCACATTTGAGTTTGTGACGTAATCGATGTAATGTTTTTTCAAGGCCAAGGGGAAAATGCATGTTTTTGTCCAAAAACATGCATGAAAAAAGTGTGGGTATAACGCGATATTAAGAGGCCCGATGATTAATCTCTAAAGTTGTAATCTTTGGTAACACACTTAAGTATTCCAAAGTCAAAGGTCATCTGGCGTCAAATTAAACAAAAAAACTCCCTTTTTCGTACGCCCAACGGTTACGGGGTCTAAGGTCAAAATAGGTCAAATTTTAAAGAAGTTCAAATGACAAAAGCAATATTGCGAAGGTGTTGACCTAGGTCAAAAACAAAAACAAAATCAACGGTGACTAATATAATGACTATTTTAAGTTTTTAAAGTCTATTCAATATCGCGTTATACCCAAACTTGTTTCATGAATGTTTCTGGACAAAATCATGCATTTTCCCCTTGGCCTTGAAAAAACATTACATCGATTACGTCACAAACTCAAATGTGGCTCTTTTATTGCACAACATTTTGTTGGACAGCTTACGCAAACAAATGATCCTTAATATCACACCATGGTGGCAAAATTCGAGGCCACATTTGCACTTTTCAAAGAAAAAAAAGGGGTGCGATACTTTTTTCCATGTGTATATTAAGATATAAAGTAGTAAATGTCTCTTACATTAATTATGAGATTAATCAGACGTAAGGTTTTTGAAATGCAACGCTTTGAATACAGCCTCTACAGCGTGGTCAGAACCCGAGTTTCTTTTCCGATTTTGCCCATGAACCGTCCTTGCTTTGCGTTTGCGCATCGTACTGACTTCATCAAAGTTTTGCCTTTGACTTTATTCTTTGCAATGACTTACTCATGAAGATTATCTTGGTCATAAGGGGATTAAAAAGTGTAAATATCTACTAATTGTTTTACAAAAATAGATAAATAACCTTCTGCCATTCTTTGCAGCAGTTCAAAAACCATTTGTTCGTAATTGGAGACCAGTCATTCAGTCATTCATACCATCCAAAGGAATTAGAGGCAGGGTATCAGGGCGCTCTAACACAGAGAATATTAATTCGTCAAAAATGTGGTCTTATTTGACAACTTAAAAACTTGTCATAATAAATGGCAGGTTTGTGATTCAAGAAATATTCTGTAATGGTGCACATTTATTTGTGATGCTTAAAGAACAATTTAGAGTGTTTCTAGTTAATTTTCATCGTAACAAACATTTCCTTGACTGAAATATATTTAACTTTTAATGACTGAATGACTATTGAAATGACAAATGACTAATTTTCAATGAAATGACAAATAAAGATTAGTCATTTAATTGCCATTTAATTTGTCATTCATATTAAATGACTAATTATTAGATAAAACTATGCTTTTAATTTGGCATTTAAGTTGTCATTTAGTCGTGAACATATTTGCTATGTTGAAAATTAATTAAAAGTACTTCTAATTGGTCATTTATCATTAAAAAAATAATTGTTTAGCATTACAAAATAGTTCTTAACTGACGAACCTTCCATGACAAATTAAAATAAAACCACATTTTTGACGAATTAATATTCTCTCTGAACAGTTGTTCTGGGTTTTTTTACACTTTCAATAACAAAGGTTACTGCAATGGGTATTTGAAGAGGTATTTTGCAAAAGGGCCTACATCCACTTGGGCTCTTATTGAGAAAAAGTCAAAAAACTGTTTCTAAATATTCAAGTTGAGCAATTGAAAAACTGAATGGATTATGAAAGAGATACACTACATACTAATTGAAATTGATATAAATTTTAAATGTGCTAGTTTTAATTTTTTTTTAAATCATGTTTACATTTTTTGAAAATTTGGATGTAGGCCCTGCCCTTTTGCAACAAAACCCCATCTGTTTGTACATAAAGAAAAAATACCACACACAAAAAATCATTTATTTTAATCATTGAAAATAAATAAGTTTGATATTGAAATGTATAGGTCACAATCATATGTTTCAAGGAAATAAAGTCATTTTTATCAAAAATACCTACATCTCATTGTAAACAGCCATTGAAGTTTTTGTTTTGTTGCAAAAGGGCCTGTATCCCGATATAATTCTGGATACAGGCCCTTTTGCAACAAAACAACAATTTCAATGGCTGTTTACAATGAGATGTAGGTCTTTTTGAAAAAAATGACTTTGTTCCCTTGAAACATATGATTTTTCCCTATACATTTCTATATCAAACTCATTTTTTGAAAAAATGCACCATAGCCCTTTTGCAAAATACCTCTTCATTTATAAAAAATAAAACAATTGTATATAAAGAGCAAATGTGAACAATAGCCCAACAGACATTAACAATGTTAATGAACTGAGTGATTACAAATCAAACTGGTAACTCTCTACAGCAGTGGTTCTCAACCTTTTTGGCCCACGACCCCTTTTGACATTCCTGGTCAGTGCCGTGACCCCCCCCCCCCCACCCCCCCCCCCCCCACCCCCCCCCCCCCCCAAAAAAAAAAACGAAGCAAAAAACAACCCGATTTATTGTAACTGAAACTGCTTAGTTATATGATGCGAGCGTAGCGAGCAGAACATTTGGCTTTTTTGAAAGTTTCTTTTAGGTTTTTCGAAGCCTTTTTAGAGCGAAATATTAAAATGGTTCCCCAAAAAGCTATATTTATGACCCTTCATGCCCCCCAGGAAAACCCCAAACGACCCCGTGGGGGTCACGACCCCAGGTTGAGAACATGTGCTCTACTGAGAGCTCTGATTGGTCAATCAATTGGTTCACTGCAACTCAGAAAATATTCATAATACAAGTATTAATACAAATGGTCAGGGTTAAAAAAGCCAATGAAAGTGGCGTGGAACAGGAATAAGATAAAAGCCCAAACATACATGTATAGAGAGCAACATCAAAAAATATAAGAGAACAAACTAATATCTGGAGGTCATTGACATCGAGAGAGCTAAGCCAACACACTCTGAAGAGTTGGAGAGAAAGTGTTTGTTCACACGACACTTAAAAGACAGGATTTCGTTCCTCTAGGATATTGTCAACAACAATGTCTGGAAGACTGTTCTACAGTGGAACAGCTGTATGAATGGAGCTTCTGTCTAAGCAGCAAGTTCTGGCAGTCGGCAATGAAAGTACTTGTAATACTTGAACGCGTAGCACGCCCGGGGGGGGGGGGTACTCGCCTAAGACGGTATACGGGGGTGTGCCGCTCTAATGGGTAGCTTTTTGGGCACAAAATCCCTAAACATGGGGTATGATTTTGTGCTGGAAATCCCTAATAATGGGGTCACTTTCTACAAATGGGTCTATTTTCGCGAAATTTTTGTCTATTTTCGCGAAAATTTGCCAAAATTAGGTCTATTTTCCCCGTTAATTTGCGAAAATTTGGTCTAAAATGATGCAAAACCACTAAAAATGGGTACCGATTTTTCCAAAATCACCCCTAAAAATGGTTATGGGTTTTGGATCTCCAGCGGCACACCCCAGAACCAAAAAAAATCCGAGTACCCCCCCCCCCCCCCCCCCCCCAGGTAGCACGACGTCGAACGTATGGTGTGGTGAGCAATGCTGCTATATCTTGTGGACAAAAATAAACAACTTTGGCGGATAAAAAATAAGAACAAAATGATGGCTCAAAGTCATGCGAGCGCAGTGTTTTAGGCAATTGTATACATTTGCAACACTACTTTACATTGAAATATGCAAGGTGGAAATAAAAATTTAGGGTACCATCAGTATAATATAGCCTACATCTGCAGAGATGTTTATTTTTCGGGCTTTTCAACAGTACAATATAGCTGCAACCCCGCTCCCCTATTTATAAACGAGCCGTGCATTGGTTGGCAGATATAACAATAGAAAACCCATAAACAAACAAAATGCCCGCACGGTTAATTAAACCTGATACTAATTAGTCTCAGATTAAACATGATGATGGCGAATTATTGAAATACTTTTAAAGCAATATTGGTAGGCTTCAGCATAAACACTAATAAACCTGTTTTTATCAGGATGTTCACAACTAGTATCGCAATGTCTTTGACAGACATTTGAAATTGACCGTTGAAGTATTAACTCAATTACCGTATGTAAGGTCTTTTCTGTACAGTACAGCAGTAAAGGAGTGTAAACCGCAAAATTACCATGACATTTCATAGAGGCACAACATGATCGGGCTTGAAATTATTGGCAAATGTGATCGAGGTACCATAAACCAAATTATATATACCAACATGTTATAACATGTCATCGTGTTATAATAATAAAATATGACGAAATAGTTATTGTCAATGGAAATTTAATAGAAATATCATTTTGTGCAGCCTCATATTATAGTTTATAATTGGGCATAAATTCCATCCTCTATGGCTGCCATTATCTACATTCACGATCCTCTCCTCGCCTGTGTTTTCGCTCTGTTCTCTATCCACGCCTAATTGTCCACGCGATCCTGTCTGTCAACGCGATCCTGTCTGTCTACGCGTTCTTGTTCTTGTCCGCCGGGTCGTCACCGTTCATCGCCATCACCTCGTTCCGCACCTTCTTACAAATGACATTTAGGTCTTTCACAGTTTGACAAGTTCCTGTCCGTGTAACATTCTTTAAATCCTGGAATTTTACTCTAATTTTACAAAGACGATGACACTAGTGTATACAATTTCGATGCACAGTATGAAATTTGTTAAAACAAGTCTATTTATGGTTTATGGGCGTGCAGAGTTCCAGGCAGAGTTTATCAACTTGCCACAACATAGTAATTATTTAGTAAAAAATACAACTTTGAACATTATTAGTTTATTTATTTATTTCATTTACCTTTTGAATATACATCTTGCAAGGAATAATGACAAATAAATTATCAAAAAATTGTGTAACATCGACAATTTGGAGACAATTATTATAGTATGAATAATTATAGAAACAACGGGGGAACTATACTGCTAATTAATAAAACAGTAATTACCGTCCCTACATGTACATGCCTATTTATACACACGACATGCACGGGACAAGTTTATTTCGACCGTGAGACGGTAATCGATAACGTTTTGCCAGTTAGGGTTTATGACCTATCCACAACAATAGGTAGTGTCTGACGCGTGAAGTGGCTATTATATTGCCCACTTAAACTCGCGTCAGCAAGTTTTGGGGATTTGAATGTTGCTTGCGCTGTCTTATACTAGGTCTGATCGTAATTGTCAAATCTACAAAATTGAGGATTCTAAATTGATATATTCGGGAAATGAACTTGAGGATGTGAGTTGAGTACGTCAGCAATATCCGTCGATCCGTTTCGACGCCACGCCTTAGAGTCTACATTTTTCTGCAAGTGTCTGACAAAAAGCTTCTGCCTTGTTCCTTGCTGTGGGTGACCTTCTGATGTTCAATCACTTGGATCTCGGAACGAGCTGTTCTTCCAGACAGGATGTTGATGATTCTCCACCATCTCTTGCTGCTTCTTGGCTTGCTTCTCCGCTTGGTTGTAGGAATGTCTAGCTTCAGCGACCTTTTGCCTTGCTGGTGTCAGTTTGAATATGCTGAATATTGATCAAAAATACCCCTAATTTAACCCTTTTACCAAACATAAGTTATTTTGGAGAATAAACCCCATGCAGGGAAAACTTGCACACAACGTAATGATGCAACGCATGGGTGGTTTATTGTTAAATTAAAAAGAAAACGGGTTCTGACCACGCTCTATTGAAAACTTTGTATTTCAGAATGTTTGCCACTTGATTGGTCTCACAATTTCACCAGTTAAGGTCAGGTATGTCTACCTTTATATCCTGAAATGTGAAGCAACTACGTATCCTGCATTTTAGGTTTTAAGCTCCTCAGTTTTTGGACACAGTTTTTTGGGACACGCTGTACATTTTTGTTGGTTGATGTTTTCATTGTTTGCATCATCCACTCTCGACCTTGATGTTAATAATAATAATACATGGGACTTATAAAGCGCCTTACGATGTAAACAGCCTCAAAGCGCTCCACAGAAAGATCTTACAGACAAAAATGATGGTTTTATTAATATCATCATACCAGAGTGAGGTTTGAAACCAACCTATGACAAGACACGATGTTGATACCGACCGTATGGATGGTCCAGTATCGGGTATGTCTATTTTAACCCCTGGAATCAGCCGATCGGATTCATCATTTATTGCAACAATCAGTAACATTGTTGGATAAATAACTAAATAACAACATTTAAAAGTTCGCACGCGCGTGAGTCACATGGTAGAGTGTGGCCTCATTAGAAAGAATACACACTTGTAGGGACGTTTTGAATTATCAAGCCCATGTCATATTAATGTACATCTTCTTGTCAGTTCGCATCTACTGCAACTGCTCCCGACTTTCATGACTCGATTTCGAACGGGCGGTGGGTGGGTTTACATGTCTTTCGTCCCGGGACCCACCCCTCTTCAACTCCAGTAAGCCTTATCCCTCAAATCCAGTTAGCCCCATCCCTCTTCAGCTCCAAGCATGGACAGACGTTTTTCAGCTTGTGAAAGCGCTTCCCGATTGGGGCAGGTTAAGATTTTTAGACACCCAGATATATAGTAATTTACCCATAACGACAGTCTCTCTTTTACTCAGCAGGGCGAGATACGAGTACATGTATGTTTGTCGTACGACTGACAACTTGAACCACGATAACACCAAGCACAACTCAGCTGGTGTTACGATTTTGATCGGTGTTAAAAAAAAAATCGGTGTTACGATTTTGATTCAAAAATCGGTAAGGTGACCGTAACTTAGGACGTCCGTAACTATAGACTTAGAAATTAACAACACTAAGTACATTTCAAATAATTGCGAAGAGACACTGTTCGTGGTGGCAGTTATTACAATGTCTCCAAAGAATTTTTAAGCTTCATATTGACAACAGTACCGTCTCGACCGACGGACTATCGACGATGACAGGCGGACTACATCCCCTATCCACATTTACGCGAGTGCTAAATCCTCCAACAATGATAACAATTTACCTGTAGGAAAACTTATGTCAATGTTTATTTACGAGCATTACCCCAATAGTTTTAGAAGCTGTCAAAGCCAAACTGTGCCTCAATATGGCCAAATTAGTGTAGAATAGCACATTTTATTATCAATCCTGGTCCCCTATATTGTTCTCTTGAGAGCAAATGGTTTCCTCACGGTGAGTTGGGGCCTCCAAATTTCGGCCTGGTCCAGGGCCCCAAAAAAGGTAAATCCGGCCCTGCCGACCACCATCCCCCGGCTTGTTTTAATCCGGCCCTGCCGACCACCATCCCCGGCTTGTTTTAATCCGGCTCTGCCGACCACCATCCCCCGGCTTGTTTTAATCCAGCCTTACCGACCACCATGCCCCGGCTTGTTTTAATCCGGCCCTGCCGACCACCATCCCATGGATTGTTTTAATCCGTCCCTGCCGACCACCACCCCGGCTTGTTTTAATATACACCTAGCACATAAAGTCCCTGCTCAGGTGCTTTGAGGTTGACTAATTCAAAATATATAATCGGTACCAAAAATCTGAGATATCCAATAAATGAGCAAATTTCTTCTCCGCAGTTTGATACCTCATTCAACAAAATCGAATGGATACTTTTAAAGTTATGTCGATTTCAATGACCGCGAATGCAACAGAAAAGTTGCACTAGGTATAGGAATCATTGATTTGTGTGTGATAACTGTGTGCTATCTGAACGTGACAGATGAATGGGTCTTTAGTGATAACCGCAATGTGCGGGACAAAGGGTGTATCTGGCTGTGAAGAATACAAGTCTTAGCTGATAAGCTGTGAGTTTTTCAGTGCGTAAATCCATAGACGGGTAAAACATTGATTTTTACCGTCTATGGTAAATCACACACAAATCAATGATTTCCTATACCTAGTGCCACTTTTAAGTAACGGTAAATAATTATTGTGATATGGATGTTATATCTGATGACGATAGTAATATATGTGCTATCTACTGAAGAAAGCAATCTTACTATAAATCTGGAAACGGTGTGTGTTTGTGTGTTTATGTGTGTGTTTGTTATCCTTATTTCTCCGTTAGTTGTGATCAAAGTGGCGCCTAATTTGCATGAAAGATTGAGGAAATAACGGGAAGAGTGTTAAAGTTTATTTCAGTGAAATTGGTTAACAATTGGCTCCAAAAACAGCAAAAACCCTCTCAGATTTGGCTCATAAATGCCACTAGAATTGAACAACATTGTGCGTTGCGCGTACTACACAGCGTAATCTTACCGTGGTAACGCGTCGTGTGCATGTTTGCGCAAGGGCTCACTGCCGCGGCACACGCACTCCTACTGTACACATGGCGCAGAAGCCACACGGGAATAGGCCTGTTGGTAGGGTATTTGGTGTCATGTTGGGTGTGTGTGGGGCCGGGGAGGGGGGGTGTAAAACCACGGGCTTTGCAGGGGTTGGCATGCCAAACAATCTAAGGGACCGAGGGCTAATGAAGAAGCCACAGGAAATGGTTTAGGGAGGGTTGTGTTTATAATCAACCTGGTTTGGGTGTTTGTATGGCCCGGGGGGGGGGGGGGGGGGGTAAAACACGGGAAATGTTTTAGGATAGGGTTAAGAGTTAATGAAGTCGCCAGGGGAAATGGTTATGAGGGTTATGATTATAAATCCACCTGGTTGGTGTAGTTGCAGTGTGGGGGGGGGGGGGTGTGATTGTAGGGGGTTTATGTGGTTTTAAAAGTATGGAGGGTTAACTTGATGCGGTTTGAGAGGTAGGGGTTAATAAAGTAGCCACGGTAAATGGTTAGGAGGGATATGATTGATTATAAATCAACCGAATTGGGGGGTGTTGGAGGTTTATAATGCCTTTAGGAGGGATATGGTTATAAATCAACCTGGTTAAAGCATATGAAAATGTTATGTAATGTTATGCAATGTAAACATGTGAAAATTATGCGAACATGAATGTAAACATGCCGAAAAGCATATGGAAATGTGTTATACATGTAATGATAATGCAATGAAAACATGATGAAACTATGTGAAATGTGAAAGTTATGTAGTAATAAACAATAACAGATTTAAAAAAAAAACCTGGTTGAGGGGGGGGGGGGAGTTGTAGGGGTTTATGTGGTTTCAGAGGTAGGTAATGTGGCATAACCATCTAGCGGGGACCCGAGCGTAGCGAGGGTACGCCGCTAGTGTATATAATATATGGGTTCTATCTACTGAAGAAAGCAATGTAATACTAGGCCGCTATCTGCTGAAGAAAGCAATATAATGCATGGGTGCTATCTGCTCCAGAAAGCCATGTAATATAGATCTATCAATATCAATGCATACCAACCACTCTCCACAAGATTTAGCAGCGTTGCTCCTTACCATGCTTACAGTGTTGCAATTGCAATGCCAATTCATGCCCTTTCATTGCCGACTGCCAGCACTTGCTGCTAAGACAGAAGCTTAATCCATGCAGCCTGGAACAGTCTTTCAGACAATGTTGTTGGCAACATCCTAGAGGAAGAACTCCAATATGTTAAGTGTCGTGTTAACAGACACTTTCTCTCCAACTCTTCAGAGTATGTTGGCTAAGCTCTCTTAATGTCAATGACCTCCAGATATTATTGTTCTTCTCTTATGTTCTTGATGTTGCTCTCTATATTTGGGTTTTATCTTATTCCTGCCCCACGCCACTTTCATTGGGTTTTTTACCAGCCCAATTGTGTTAACTTGTATTTTGATTATTTTCTGAGTTTCAGTGAACCAATCGATTGGCCCACCAGAGCTCTCTGTAGAGAGTTACCCATTTGATTTGTAATCACTCAGATCATTAACTTTGCTAATGTCTGTTGGGCTATTGTTCACATTTGCTCTTTATATACACACCAAAAAAAGATATCTGCTGATGAAAGCAATGTAATCCCTACCCCTAAAACGTACAAAATAAGGAAATCTGTAAACTGTTAGAAGTTCGGCTAATCTTCCTAAATGTAAGCCTCAACAATATCACACAATAAATGGCAGCATTTATATTTGTCTAATCATTGATATTTGCCACAAGAATTTCTTAAAACTTGTAAATATACCCACCTGTAGGACTTGGTACCGCAAATTATCATCATAACGACAGTGTTATGGCGTAGTTTTAAGCAAATTCGCTCAAGGCTGCATACTAACATTTCCCCCATCCCGAGTCCGTTGTTAAGGTTCTCTTGATTTCACTGACCTCCAGAAATGTATTTTTCTTTTATTTAGATCGGATATTGTTCTCTGTGTCAGGTTTTTTTAAATCTTATTCTTATGTCACTTTCTTTGTCACTTTTAACTCATGCCTATTATTTGTGTTTCTTGTATATTTTATTTTGCATGTTTTCTTAGTTGCATGCACTTGAACCATAGAATAGATTGGCCCATCAGACACTTTGTTGGGTTACCAGATTGATTTCTATAATCACTCAGTTCATTAACCTCGTAGATGTCTGTTGGGCTATAATTGTTCACGTTTGCGCTTTTTATACACAAAATACCAAACAAAAACAAGCAAAGTTATATCACGTTATTATATAGGCCTGGTTGGATTTTCGTTATCCTACAATAAGAACTATTATGTGGATTCAAAACAGCAACACCCCTATTCAATTCCCTTTTGGTACCGATTCTGTTGACATATTTAGGCGTTATTGTATGATTTCAGGTATTAAATCGATTTCTCTAAAAAAGTGTTCAGCCAATATCCTTGATTCCAAAGCTATGAAATGGCAACCCATCACCCCATTTCAATAGCGTCTTTCCAAATAATAGACAACGGATAAAGGAATCGATATACAAATGACGTTCATTGAATGGACAGTGATGCTACATTTGGTATATGCTATAACTAAGTTTAGGTACTGATGTTTTGTTTTGCGTAAATGGGTTATTTAGCACACATTTTTAATATGCCAACAGCGGTATTCATATCGGGGAGGACAAATACTACACGATTACATGAATCGCATGCTCCAACACGATGGGTATCACGGAAATTATGTTAATGAGCTACCTTTTCCTGTACCAAAAGTATTAGGCATTCTATTCAAATGTTAACTACTTCCCAAATGATTGCATATTTTCATGTTGTATCCATAAGATTGTAAATAAACACTGCACCGAAAGAAAGTATCCATTTTTTTCTCGAAGCGCACTGTGTTTAATTCATAGGACCCTAAATAAATTCAACAAGTGGGAGAGAACAGGCATATCCTCCCGTGGATTTTGACACCTCATTTGTTACAAAAGCACCAATATTGATGAAGCAGTGGTCATTTGAATTTAAAATGATGCAGTTTCCATTGTTGCACTTAACCCTGTACCGATGAAAAGAGCGTAAGCAAAACAGTAAATAAATATCTTCTTTCTCTCTCTCCAGGAAAAAACCGTCATAATCCGAACATATCACTACATCGTCAATTGTTTCCAACTCCTCACTGTATCTACTGGTGTGAGACTTATCCTTTACAATGACCAGGATCATTCATGATGTTTGTAAGCCAACACCTGTCTTTCCATTTCCGTGCAACCTTCCTTCTAACTCCAAATCGGAGAGCAACTTCAGTTGCAGAAACTCCAGAAACTTTTCATTGAGAGAAAGAAGCGGTACATTTACTGTTTTGTGTACGCTCTTTCGCGGGTATAGGGTTAAGTGCAACAATGGAAACTGCATCATTTTTTATTCAAATGCTCTTAATCCTATGCCCATGAAATGAGCGTAAACAAAACAGTAAATCTAAAGTGAACCACTTCTTTCTCTCCATGAAAAGTTTCTGGAGTTTCCGTAACTGAAGTTGCTCTTTGATTTGGAGTTACAGGGAAGGTTTCACGGAAATGGAGAGAGAGGTGTGTTGGCTTACAAACATCACGGATGATACTGTTCATTGTAAAGGATGTGTCTCACACCAGTAGATACAGGTGTTGGAAACAATTGATGATGTGATATGTTCGGATTATGATTGTCTTTTATGAAAAATGAGAAAGAAGAGGTACACTTTAGATTTACTGTTTTGTTAACGCTCTTTTCATGGGTATGTGCAACAATGGAAACTGCATCATTTGTTATTCAAATGGCCACTGCTTCATCAATATTGGTCCTATTGTGACAAAAGAGGTGTCAAAATGCGCGGGAGGAAATGCCTGTTCTTTTCCATTTGGTGAATTTATTAAGGGTCCAAAGAACTAAACACAGGGCGCCTCGAAAAAAGTGGATACTTTCTTTTTGTGCAGTGTTTATCTCTCTCACATATCTGTCCTGTCCTATCCTGTCCTGTCCTGTCTTGTCTTGTCTTGTCATTATTTGTTTTATTGTCTCCTGTTAACACTTTTTTTGTCTTCATATAATTTTGTGTTTAACATGTTAGCTTTAAAGTGTATTTTGGTATATGAAATGCTTTGTATGGTACACACACAAAAAACTTATAAAAAATATAAAGAAAAGTACGGGAAAGAATATCACTTCCCGGAAGGAAAACTCAACACATACCAAATTCACATTATAAATGAGTTGACATTACCTGTCAGTAAAGAAGAAAGATAATACCCTGCAACACTTAAGATCTTTATTTGATATCTTTTACACTTTTGAGTCAGCAGGAAGAACAGGGCGTATTTCAATATAATTTTTCGTTAGAAATGGGCAAATTAAAAAAGCCCAAAATAGCCCAAAATACAAATGGCAACAAATGTTTTTTGAATTTTTAAAATGCATTCAATACGTTATACCATAAGACCTTCCACCATACCAAATATAAGGGCAATCCATATTTTGATCGTGCACATGACCTGCTGGTATTTAGGTGTTATATGTCTAAATACTTGACCTGTTCGATATGACTATTAGATTACTAAGATTAGGCCTACATTCCTAATTTCGTTGGAGTTTCGTTCTACAAATAATACAAGCACTACCTCCTAATTTGGGGTAGTTGCGAGCAAAACTATTGTTACAATGACTGAAATAATGGTCAGAGTACACGCTATTTTACAGAAAAGACGATCAACTGTAACCGCACATCTCTGCCATTCAGCACTAAAATCATAATCAACCTGACCATCGTTACCGCTTATCTTTGGCTCATTTTCATTTAATCCCTTGAATGTTGTATTAGTTTTGTGTTTCGTTTCTGGATTCTTATCCGGTGAAGATAGATTCAGCTTGGTGTTTATCATTGTAGAACTATGAGCCTCGACAGAAGACAGTGTAGTCGTCGATGATATTGACCGTAAGGATATTAACGCGGTGAGTTTACGGAGCCATAGAGGAATTGGTCGGGATTTGTCGTGATGATATAAGACGGCTACCACTACACCAGAAAAGATGGACATCGAAGCGATGAATAACATTGGAGTAAAGTAATACACTGTCAATAATAACAGAACATTAATCAAATACAATTTGTATGACAGTTATAATTTGTGGTATTGTAACGTATTGACTGTTCATGATCGGAATGTTGAGACATAATCTATAAAAGGATATGAGATCATAGGCCATTATTTCAAAGAGACATTAAGTGGTGTTGACAATTTTAAATTTCTAAAAATTTACTTCAGAATTCAAGATGAACATTAAAAATTGCCATTATTGTTGTTTCTACAAACAAAAACCCAGCAAAACTTGATTTAAACAATACCATCTCTATTTAATGAAAAACGCCCTCTATGCAAATATGGTTCGCGTTATGTATCACGCGTACTGCAGGGGGATACTATCGGACGTAAAATGCTGGTTGCGGCTCTACCAGCATTTTTGAATCGACGTTTTGTTGTACAAAGAGGGCTGATTTTTCTTAATCCTTATAGGTGTAAGTTCATACATGTAATACAATTGTAAAAATATACAAATCCCAGTTTTTATCATATATTTTTGTAATTGAGGGCGCGGCCTCCACCACATCTCTTAATGGCCCTTTAAAAGAGACCGCAGTGTGCATCGCGCGCGCCTTTTATAAACCATGACGCTCTTCACCATACTGCATGAAATCCTACGTGGAATTTCTCAAGAGTCACCATGCCTGTGAAATTATTTTTATAATATCACCTAATAAAAGTTGTCACTGTTTTGTTTTATATACCGTATTTACCAACACAGTTTTGAGCGTGGCTATTTTAAGACTATTGCCCGAACCTTTTTGAATGGAACTTACTAATAATTGGCATGTTATCCGCCGTTGGTGGTAGGAGATCAGATATCAATTGCTGGAATAAAACCAATGTCAGAAAATTGGTGATACCCAAAGAAACCTTTTCTCCAGATTCGGTTGGTATGAAGAAAGCCAGTAGGTTCAGATACGAAAGAAGTCCACATGGCAGAAGAAAATTGAACACATAGAACATAGAGCGCCGCTTCAAATGGACAGTAAATTCAACCGATGCATATGTACTAAAGAAAAAATGAAAATGATCACCTTAAAACATCGGATTTTTTTCCAATCGACTTCATTATTCATATTGCATTAGGCCTACATATTAATGTCAAGCTGAGGGGTTTATCTTTGTAACGGTACCACTAATGTAGCAATCGCTTGTTTTGTGAATGGGAAATGGGAGGTCTCGATGTGTCAGAATTTGATTTATCCTTGGTGTAAGACAGCACGTAATTAATTAACGATACAAATCTTCTATTGGAGGAGTAAATAATTATACAGCTTTATTCCGTAATGGGGTCTTGACACGAGTCTAACTTATGAATGTCTTACACCAAGGATACTCAAAACTTTGCTGGTTGCCCAATGAGAACCATGAGGTGTAGCCTTGACAACTAATAGTACTGTGTATTAAACAGGGTTATGATTTTGCACAGTCAAAGAGGACTTCATATTTTTTTCAAGCAAGGGGCTCACAATGAAACAACTGTCTGCGGTTTTTTTCCGGAAAAGGTACATTGGTACCCAAAAAAAATCGTAAAAGTTTGTCTAAATTATTTTTGCAGACAACTCGAGAAACTTGAGAGCGGGGGGGGGGGGGGGGCATATTTTAATCCAAACCGGCCCTGAAAAAATGCTTTAACAACAGCAAAGTTGCATTATATATAGGAAATCATTGATTTGTGTGTGATTACTGTCATAACTGTGTGCTATCTGAACGAGCCACCTAGGTATCTGGATGAATGGGTCTGGAGTGATAACCGCAATTTGCGGGATAAAGGGTCTGACTAGCTGTAAATAATAAAAGTCATTTGAGTCTTTACACACACATTTTCAGTACGTTATCACCACCCGACCAACTTCCATAAACCTAAAACGTTCCTATGTCCCTCGCATGCCTCCCTCCCGCCTTGTCGTACCCCCCCCCCCCCCACCCTTTTATTTTTGCTTTTTCGTTTGTCCCCTCTGTTTCTTCCTCTCTCTCTCTTTCCTTTTTTTATTCCCCCCCCCCCTTTTTTTTGGTGAAGGGGGGGGGGGGGGGGGGCGGGCCCGTCGAGCCCCCACCCTATATCCGCGCCTGAGCCTAGAGTAGTAAGTTGATAGTCGTATGTTATGTAGCCAAGACATCAATCTTTCACATAATTTTTTTCAAAAAGTTCAATTCGATCTTTAAAATTGACGTCTCTAGACCAATTCAAATGAAAACAGAGCAAACATGCCCGGTCTCCCCTAGGAACGCTTTATAAATGTCCAATATTATTATTATTATTATTATTATAACAAAGACTTTGGTGTTTTCCATAATGACTGATGCTAAGCCCTCTGTCATAGAAATATGTTGGTATTTCTTAAGACAGGTATTTCAAATACTATTTCTAATCAAAATTGAACTTTTGAATATATTACTAACGTAAACGAAATATAAAATTAATGTATTGATATAGATATTACGGGAAACTATTGAGAGTTCAAAAGTGGCAAATCTTGGCCATCGACTCAATATCCGTCACTACATACATAAGATCGGAGGTGACGGACGGCGATATCACGGATATTCGAAAATCAACGACTTTTTGATGTACAGACGTTGTATTTATTATTTATATCAGGTAATATTGCATTAATGTGGATAATATACATTTTAAAGTGTTAATATTTTGTCATCGAATGTAATATAAGCTAACCCGTGTATGTTGATTCGTACAGACTCTCTAGAGTTCGCAATTGTTAAAATGCGATGTTCTCAGACACTTATGTTCGTATTTTTTTAAACATTCGTCACTATGTACAGGATGTAATACACCCAACGATGTATGCCTGTAATACTTACCCGTAACCCACATAGGTATTAAGTACACGTACACACGTCATATCATCAAGTTGCCAGATTCCATTTCCATTGAAAATATCAGAAATTGGTGATGCAACTTCAGGAGGAATCAGGTTTACTTTGTTAACATTTTTCCTCACCACGAAGCGTATAAGACAGCGCTGTGTATCGAATGGAAACTTTCGTGCATTCATTCTGCATGACGTCAGCAATATTACAGGTGTGGTCCATACCACAGTGCCATCAGGATACACCTCGACATCAATGTCGCTCATCGCTTTACGATATGAAAAACTTTCATCAAGACTTGAGACGAATGTAAAAGTAGCGAAATTGTAAATGAATAATTAATAATACATGGTGTTAACACTTGACACGCGGCTATTAATTTTAGCATACAAAACGGATTTTACAGAAACCTTTCCCAACTTTCAAAGTCTATCTACAATCTTGGAAAAAAGTCCTTGGAACGCGAACGCTGAGCACGCGTGTTGGGTATTGTGTGCCTGTATTGATACTTAGGGACGCACCATTTGATTTTCAGGGGGGGGGGTAGGAAGTTGGGTTGGGGGTGAATCTTTTTTTTTTTGGCCGCCGCAAGGGTGTGAATTTTATTTTTTGCGCCGCCGGTTTTTTTTAATAATGTCTCCATTCATATTGAGTTGGGTGGGGGTAGATTTTCTTTTTTTTTTACTCATCAGGGGGTGATTTTTTTTTGTTGGCCTGCATAGAGGGGGAATTTTTTTTTCTTCCGAAAACGTCCTACCCCCCCCCCCCCCCCCCCCTGAAAATCTAATGGTGCGTCCCTTAGTGTCTTCTGCTATAAACGGAAATTGTTCACATGAGATTTTCCCTTTCCCACTCCCCATCAATTAATGTTGGGACACTCTGGCAAGCTGCAGGAGCCACTTGGTCAACATTGTAAGGGGGAGTGGGGGTGACACCTTTCCGTTAATCACACGCAAGTGTTCCAAGACTTTTTTCCAGGATTGTAGCTTGTTTGTACTTATTTTAAGGCAATTCTTATGATGATTCCAAATATGTTGATGCAATTCAATAATGTTATCATTTGTTCAAATATTTTGTGAAATGTTGGAATTGTCACGTCGTCTGCAGACGAATGCCACGTGTTAAATCATATATAGTTTAATATAAGGCACCAGATAAAGTATACTAAACGGAGATTATCGTTCCCAGTGTTAATGGTGTTTCCGAAAGGTGACACGCTAACCTGATTGTCCATATCAACAACATTCACTTGATACATATATATATATACACAGAAAACTTTTCTGGGTCAAAGATGGGTCAAGTGACTCATTTGCAGTAGGTCATCTCACATTACCCGTCTATCTGTGTCAAGTGACCGTGTCCCAGCGAAGCGATGAGTCGGTGCGATCTGACCCATTTGAATTTACCCACGTAAGGTGAGTCAATGCATTTTAATGGGTCACTCGACACGTTGACTACATGTGAGATGGGTTTGTGTAGTCTGACCCATTTGAATTGACCCATGTAAAACGTAAGACATGAGTCAATGGATTTTAATGAGTCGTTCGACACGTTTACTCATTTGCAAGTGAGTAAAGTTCGCTCAAAAATCGTGATTGGTCGAAGTATTATGGGATAGCCCAGACACAACATTCACACGCAAGTCTCCGCCGCTGCCATCGTTTGTTGTTACGTTATTTGCAGTCCGGCCGGGTCGCAGTCAAACAAGGTAAGTTTTTAAAACGATATTTATGTATATTTCATGAAACATACTTGTGTGATATTCAACAAGCCAGGTGTAGCCTTGCATGACATGGTGCTTTAAAATCAAAAGCTACACATCAAATTCAGTCCGGGATCATTCCTAACAGGTGGACAAATTCGCCCACTGATTTAGGGGCCAAATTCTCCCACCAAGACAAAATGCGTAATAAATTCACTATTTTTCATGTTTGAAACCCCAAATAATTGTTCCAATGGAGTGAATAACTGTTGAGGTAAGGTTTATGTTTGATTTCCTGTTTGAATTACGCAATTTCTGATACTTGTTGATGAGATGAAGAACATTTTGTTATTTGGGGTTTGAGACCGAGAGGCTTGATTATAAGTTGATATCTCCCAGCACTATATATGGGTGGATCCACTAGCCTAAATGAGTACTTGTGGCCAATGAAATACAAGGGGTGTGTCAGAAACATCCATTCAGCATCAAGCAAAAGTTTTGTCTATTGTAAACAAGTTTTGGTAGTGATGGGCGGCGCAACATTTTGGTATGGGGGGGGGGGGGGGGGGGGGGTTGAGGTGTGTTATAGCTTTAATAGGGAGGGGTGTTTGTGATTGGGAATGGGTTAGTGATGGGGGATTGTGGTTGGGAGGGGTTAGTGATGGGGAGGGTGGCTGTGGTTGGGAGGGGATTAGTGGTGGGGAGAGGTTGTGGTGGAGGGCAGGGGTTTGTGGTGGCAAATGGGACGGCCCTGGGGAGAGGGTTTATGGTGGGAAGGGTTGGCCTAGGGGTGGGGTGGGTAGGCCTACGGTGTTTTTGGTCGGGGAGGGGTTTTGTGGTGGGGAGGGGTTTGTGGTGCGGTAGGGGAGGGGTTTAGGGTGGGGGATTGTGATGGGGAGGTGGTTGTGGTGGCGTGGGTAGGCCGTGGGGTGGGGAGGGTAGGCCGTGGTGGGTAGGGTGTTTGTGGTGGGAGAGGGGTTTTGTGGTGGGGAGGGGTTTTGTGAATGAAAGGAGTGGGGTTTTGTGGTGGGGGAGGGGTTTTGTGAATGAAAGGAGAGGGGTTTGTGGTGGAGATGGAAAAGGGAGGGGGTTGTTGTTGGGGATGGGAGGGGAGGGGTTTATGGTGGGGATGGGAAGGGAGGGGGTTTGTGGAAATTGTGGTGGGGATGGGAAGGGGAGGGGTTTGTGGAGGGGGTTGTGGTGGCATGGGGTGAGCGGGGAGGGGAGGTTGTGGGAAAGTGGAGTAGGTTTGTGGTTGGGGTTGAGTGGGTTTGTGCATGTGGGATGGGGGGGGGGAGGGGTTTGTGGTGGGGGAGGGGATTGGTGTATGTACACCAATTAGTACATAATAAGGCAAAAAAAATAAAGTTGTGTTGCCCTCAGCGACCGACCCTAAAATCGTAAAAAAATAGGGTGTTTTTTTTAGATTTAAATTTGATTAAAAGTGTCTAAATGTTACTATTTCTTGCTTGAAATGAATAAGTAAGCTTAAAATGTTTTTTTAGAAACATTAGTTAAATTGACAAATGGGCCTATACCAATTTTGTCTTGACACAAAGCATATATTTGTCAGCCAAAAAAATAAATTAAATAAAATTATTGAAAAATATTTGAAAAATTATTTTTTAAAAATCAGACTGACCGACCCAATTTTTAATATTTGGCATTTGAGGGCAACACAACTTCTTCTTTTTTGTGGGGGGATGGGGGTGGGGGGGGGCCTAAGCGTAGAGGATTCCCTGTTTGTTAATGTTATAGTGCACTTTCAATGAAAGCTTGAAATGAAATTTCAAAAATAGTTTTTGCCAAAAATGACTGAAATTGCATCTTCTTCTAAAACGTAACCCTGAATTGTTTTGAAGCGACGCAAAATATTTTGGTATCAAGTTCAGCTATCGATATTTGAAGGATAGAAGATGCCATTTTGTGTGTGGAAGCGCTACTTTTGGATTAACTGTAAATACTGGCAAAATGTCCACTTGCCACAAAATGACTGAAATGTCATCATTTTTCTGGCAAAACGCAACCAAGAATTTTTTTGAAGTGACACAAAATATTTAGGTATTGAGTTAAACAATTGATATATGAAGGGTAGAATATGCCATTTTTTGTATGGAAGCGCTACTTTTGGATTCACTGTAAATACTGGCAAATATGCCCACTTAGCGGGCATATTTCACTGCAAATTTGCCAGGGCTGGACAATTCGGACACCTGCTAGGAATGGGATCAAGTCATTTTCATGAATTTTGCTTCTGATTCAGAATTCGGAAGCTTTGCATTGGTTGATTGAAGGTAGCGCTTGGATTCCAACCATACACCGGAACATTACATTTATAAAGACGAAATATAAATATATTGTCATTCGCAAGGAAATACGCTGTTATCCCTGCTGCCGGACTAGACAGTACTAGTTAGGGATCTGTTCATATCATTGACTACACAGGGCGACTTTTTTTTTGAAAATTTGTGGAAAACTATGAATCATAGTATGATTACCTCTTTTAAATCCAGCGAAAAAGGAAGAAACGGGCTGGGATGTATTCAATGATGTCTAACTAACCACACACAAGCAACTAGACAACATGAAAGTAAAGCCGATTTAAGCTAAAATGGTTTAAAATTTGCATGACTTGACCAGTTTTTTGGTTAAAAGTTTGTGATTATTCAGCCTGCAGACATGGACTTATAATAAGTCCATGGTTGAACCATCATTTTGTATTGTAAAGTACTTTTTTTCCATGTAGGCCTATTCCATTTTCAAAGACATCTTTTTATTTTCAACATTTTATGATCATGCCTATACTAGTACTATCGGACTACTAATAATATTATAGGCGGATTTATAATTGAACAAACATATTGAAGCAGTGTTTTGCATACATTGCGTGAAGCGCGGATAACCATGAGCATGACATTTTCAGGCGCGATCATCTATGTGCTGCATGCGTGGTGTTCGTTCAATTTTTAATCACACTATAGGTAAGGATTTCTGTGCATAAATGAATGTCTCTCTGCTTCCGGAATAAAATGATACTAAGATCATCTCTGTAGGTCAAGCGGGTCAGGAGATTTTTTTTCTTCTTCTTGCGTCAAATTTTGCCCAATTTTTGTCTAAATAATGTCAAAATGGCTTGGTCTTACCGTAACTCGCCAGCTTGGTCTTACCGTAACTCGCCAGCTGGTCTTACCGTAACTCGCCGTGTGGTCTTACCGTAACTCACCGTCTGGTCTTACCGTAACTCGCCGGCTAGTCTGAACGTAACTCGCCGGCTTGGTCTTACCGTAACTCGCCGGCTGGTCTTACCTTAACTTGCCGGCTGGTCTTACCGTAATTCGCCGGATTGGTCTTACCGTAACTGCCAGATTGGTCTTACCGTAACTCACCGGGTGGTCTTACTATAACTCGCCGGCTGGTCTTACCGTAACTCTCCCATAACTTACCGCCCCATAACTCACCGTTTATCCATCCCCATTTATGTGCATGTATTTAGTATTGTTTATCTCTGTATTATTGTTTCAGAAAACACAGCACAGTTGTATGAATAATAAAACTGAATACGGAAGAAAAACATTTAAATAGATTACTTCCTGGTCCAGTGGCGTAGCTAGGAATTTTTTCAATTTTTCAATTTGCACAGTCAATAAAAAATCGCACAGTCAAAAAAAAAAGCCTTCAATTTGGCTAATAACCTTGGTATTTTTTCTCAAATTTTTTCTATTTCCTTTTTTTCTCCCCCCTTTTTTTTAGGGGGTGGGGGGCGGGGGCCCAAATGGGTTTTTTTTGTCAGGGGGGCATTTGCCCCCCCCCCCCCCTTGAGCTACGCCACTGTCCTGGTCAATATTGCATCAACGTGCAAACCGCATCCTCTGTTGCAAACAGTACGATCTCATCACAAATAGACTATACAAACCTCCTAATCACATCAAGGCTCATGTTATTATTGTTAGCAACTATAGAATGTGAACATCTGCATTCATAGCCTATATTTTAATTTTTTTTAACTTCTGTATTCATTTTACAGTAAAAGCCTACATGTGTTTGTACTTGTACTGACGTAGTGATGGTAAAGTGAACAAAATCCGAAGGTGTCAAGTGTTGTTTCCAAATCTTCGCCAGTACCAGGGTGTCTGAAGATGTCAATAAAGAAAGGTGGGTGTTTGAATTTTAAATAAATGTAGTTTAAATGAATTGCCATCCACATTGCAAATATTCATCAGTGATGTCAATTTACATGAATGCCCTATGAGTGTGAACATTGTAACAAATCCTTTGCGCGAAAAAAGCCACTAACAAAAACATTTCATTCAGATCTAAGGGAGCGTTCATAAACACTTTGGTTGGTATGGCGTGCTGGAAAATTATAGGGGGTTCCAAAAATGTTGATACTCTGCAAAGGGGGTTCAAAAAAGTTTTGAAAACCCTTATAGGGGTCAAAAAAGTTTGAACACTCGTTAATGTCAACATTTTCTAGGGCCTTCGCCGCCTGACCCCTGCTTACCTATATGCACACTATTTGTTCATAGGTTTCAGTGAAATTTAAAATTTCAAACCCGGATTCACACTCACACAATGTTGTGATGGCATACAAATATAGAGAGGGATCCCCATCTGTACAGGTGGGTGACGGGCCAGGTGCGGCAGCCAGCAGCCATACCTTTCCATAGTGTGTGTGTGTGGGGGGGGGGGGGGGGGGGTGGCAAGTCAATATCTTTTCCAGGAGACGCCGTCAATCCTCAAATCTTTTTTGGAAGCAGCTTTACTTGCAGATTTACATTTCTGATCATAATCATAAATGTATTCCAAGATACAGAGCGATACGATTCTAGAAATTACTTCAACATTTAGAGTGAATTTAGAGTAAAAAAATAAACTGTTGGGTTAATTTTCACTCTATAAAACCATGATTTTGAAGTAATTAGGAATCGTATCGGCCTGTAACTTGGTATGTATTTTATGATTTATGATCAGAAATGTAAATCTGCAAGAAAATCTGCTTCCAATTCTTTTCTCGAGGATTGAGGGCTGTCCAAAATTCCAACTTCAGGTAAAAGAGCAGTGGTGCTATGGATTGTCCAAAGGGTGGAGTGTGGGTAGGGGAGCCCACCCCCCCCCCCCCCCCCCCCCACACCTCACCCCACCATCTTTGACTCATTCAGGGGGAATTACACCGATTCAGAGAAGTTTAAATATTTACTTATATCCCATTTCAAAACGTCAGTCAGTGGGAATTGAAACCAAATGTAGTAGAAAATAGCAATTTTATCGCTCGCTCGCGCAGGTCAAGGAATATCATCTTTAGCATGGTCAGTTTCATGTAAATGAAATAAAAAGCAGAAAAGAATTTGCGCTACACATGCATGTCTTTCAAGAACAGATAATCGTGCAAAAGTTGTGTGTGAAATCTTTGGGGAATGGAGACCCCACCCCTGATAACATGCCACTGGTAAAAATGTGCGAGTCCTGACTCGCTCCAGATTTTGTATCTTCTGCCCTCCATGCTGTGACCGGCCTATGTTTCTAATAAAATTGAGAATATGCTCTAGTAAATCACAGCAATAAGGTCTTTATGTAAAATAGTATAACTATATATTAACTATGTTTCTTGACCTTGACAAGAGGTCAGGGAAATGATAAGTTGAGGGGGGTCAACAAATTCGGGTTCAGTTATCAAGAAAGGTAAAAGAAATAGGCATAGCGAGAAAAGGGGGAGGGGTTCAAAAAGTGGTGATGTACCAAAAATAAAATTTGCCAGCCACTCCACCGCCCACCAAAGTATTTATGAACGCTCCCTAAGCCTATTTGAATAATTTTGTACTGATCCCTGCATTTATTTTACAGTAAAAGCCTACTACATGTGTTTGTACTCGTACTGACATACATGATGGTGAAGTGAACATAAACCGAAGCCGTCAAGTGTAGTTACCAAATCTTTACCATGATGTCTGAAGCCCGTCTAAAGACATCAATAAAGGTAGGTGTTGAATTTGAAATAAATTTTATATTTAATAAATTGCCATCCACATTGTAAAACATTGATCTATGATGTTATTTACACAATGAATGCCCTATGAGTGTGAACATTGTAATAAATGCTTCGCTCGGAAAACGCCACTGACAAAACACATTCAGATCTAAGCCTATTTTATTAATGGTAAGACGGGAGTCCCAACAGATCAAACACAAAAACGGCAACAGGATCCCAAAGGGATGGAAGTGATAAAATGTAAAAGTAGCATATGTAAAAGATCACTAACCCAAATGCAATGGTGGGGAACAATTTATACAAGGAACACCAAAATGGAAAGGAAAATACGAAGAAAAAGAGAATACACTATACTCTGTTTGGCCATCTCGAGACAGTGACGTAACCGCGTATTCTACTAATTGCATCACATAACGCGCGCGCATACTCGCGGCGCTGGCGTACAAACACGAGCGTTGAAAGGCGGAAGATACACACGGGTGCGTAAAAGCTGCGCCTGTTCAGTTACGTCACTGTCTCGAGATGGCCAAACAGAGTATACACTGTTTCCTTGTCTGGGGGCAGGGCGATCAAAACAACAGATTGATCGGTCTGTGTGCAGTCCCAGTCCCACCTAGATTGGGCTCGTTCTCGGGAGTGTTTGGTTGGTAGCCAGTGGTCCCATTTTGGTTAGGTTATATTTTCTTGGGGTTTTCAAACAGTCCCTCCCTGTAATTTCTTGTTTTCTTGCTCAGCCTGCTATCTTGACCTGCACTTAGGTCATTCAAGGTCCTCCACCCCACTTTTCTCAGTCTGCCTGTGTTCTCCAGCTTCCTATATTACATCATCCACTGTACTGTGTTATTGGCCATTATCCCACTCCTCTACTTATCCTTTTGTTCGATAGCTGATCCAGCTTTACAAAGGGAAAAACAAACATTGATCAGTGATGTCATTTACACTATGAATGCCCTATGAGTGTGAACATTGTAACAAATACTTTGCGCAGAAAACGACACTGACAAAACACATTACGTTCAGATCTAAGCCTATTTTAATATTTTTTTACTAACTGCATTTATTTTACAGTAAAAGCCTTCTACATGTGTTTGTACTCGTACTGACATAGTGATGGTGAAGTGAACATAATCCGAAGGCATCAAGTGTAGTTACCAAATCTTCGCCAGGGTGACCGAAGATGTCAATAAAGGTAGGTGTTGAATTTTAAATAAATATTAAATAAATTTTGCCATCCACATCATCGTCCAGGGTTGCACAAAGTGTGTGAGCAGGGACCACCGCTCCCGGGAAATAATGAGCAGAATTGGGGAAATAATGCCAATTGGTAAAAGAATAACTATTGGGGAAAAGGGTGAAAAAAAAGATGAAGAGAACAAAATTGCAACTTTGGGTTATGAGTTGTGGTTGCACAGGTATACTAACGTGTTTATTTTTTTTCTCCCCAGTAGCGGCGCTACAGGGGGGGGGGGGGGGGGGGGGGGGGGGGGGGGGGGCATTTCCCCCAAAAATAGTTTTGTGCCCCATCCCCCACTTTGCCCCCCCCCCCAAAAAAAAAACACCCAAAAAACAATTTAAGTTAAAATAAGAGCAAATAGAAAAGGCAATTTTTTCAAGCTTCGCGCACTTTTTTTTACTAAATAAGTCAACATTTGACAATTTAGCGTAAAATGCCAAAAACAAAATATCCACGCTTTGCGCACATCATTTTTTTCTTCATGCCCCCTAAAATTATCCAAATGTCAAATTATTACTATGGTACTGGTATATATCTATATAAACAACACTATTATAGCTAACATTGTAATCTGATTTTTATCAAACCTGTAAGTGTAGGTGGGGAATTGTTAAGCTCAAAACCTTGCTCCTGGGGAAGAAACAACTTTGTGCAACATAGAATACTAAATACGTTCAATCTAAATAAAATTTGTTTATACATGAATGTGCCCCCTAAGTAAATATAATTTGTATCACCACATGTATATTTGAATTGTTTTATGATGTATGTGATCTTTTCAGCGGAAGAAATGATAATAAAAAATTATAAATAAGAAGAAAAAACCTTTGTTCAACCCTATTGTAACCATTTGATAATAATATTAGACGTGGCAAGTGACAATCATTTCTTGATACATCAGAAGTCTGTTCAACAGAGGAGAGGATGATATTATGCACAGCATCAAAGGCAGCCTATGATTATTTAATGGAAAAATACTTTGACTTTGGAAGTATTTACCAAGTATTTAATTATATCTTACTGTTTTGTATTTCCACTTCCAGAAATATACCTCCAGGACAACTTGGCCTTCGAGACAACTCGGCCAACACAACTCAGCCTTCGATACAACTCGTCCACAAGACAACTCGGCCTCCAAGAAAAACAAACATCCAAAGTTATTGGAAAGAAGTTATCAACTGTACAAATAAATTTGAATTGAATTGAACTGAAATCAAAATTAGAGTTTTGATTTAGAATACATTTGAAATTGAAATAAGAAATATATTTCAGGCAACACAAGAATATAAAGCCACACATAACTTTGACCAGTTGGTATCAAAAAAATGTCAATAAATTGATGAGTCATGCCAAATGTTTGAAGTGTTGTGTATTTATATTATAATTAGCCTCTTCTTGCCATGACATTTATTGCAGGTATGGAAAATACCCAGCACCCATGTTTCCCTGGGTTTTTGCACTGATGAAACATGTTAAGAGGAGTTGCTGATTGTGGCATCTTTTCATCACTACAGCCTTAATGACAATATTCTAGTCATAATGACCAGAACTAGGAAAAATCTTATTTTACTTGGAGATCTGTGGTCAACTTGACTAAATTCTTGTCGAATGGGGCTAGATATTTCTAGTCAAATTATAGCATGATTGATGTGACTAGATTTTTTTAATCAAAATGACTAGACCCTAGTAAATTCATATCTGATTCGGCAATATAGTCAAATTTGACATCAATTCTCCTTTGTTTTGCAATGGGTGTATCATTTGGAATTATCTATCCGAGTCATTTGACTCACTTTGAAGTGTGTCCAACTGTCCATTGACTCACTTGAATTGTTAAACAGATCCGAGTCATTTGACTTACTTTGAGTTTGAAGTGAGTCGATTGACTCAATGGAATTGTTAAACAGATGTGAGTCATTAGACTCACTTTGAGTTTCAAGTGTGTCCATTGACTCACTGGAATTGTTAAACAGATCTGAGTCATTTGACTTGCTTTGACTTTGAAGTGTGTCCATTGACTCACTGGAATTGTTTGACAGATCCGAGTCATTTGACTCACTTTGAGTTGGAAGTGTGTCCATTGACTCACTCGATTGTTGAACGGGTCGCCTCACGGACAAAAATGAATACCCACCTAAGTGAGTAATGTGACCCACGTAGGCAGGTCAATTGACCTATTTAAATAGGTCACTTGAGACATTTGTACTTTCAGTGAGTAATGTGACTCGCACAAGTGGGTCAATCAATTACCAATGACCCACTTTCATACCAATTATACCTACTTACATGGGTCATTTGACTCGCTTAAAGTGTGTAATATGACTCGCATACATTCTGAAAGCGGGTCGCCTCACGGACAAAATGAATACTCACGTAAGCGAGTCGCTCGACTCAGAAAAGTTTTCTGTGTACGCTTGTTAACACGGCAGCTCCACAGCAACACCTATAAACAAACAAAGACTACCTCAAAAACGAACTCCCGGATCACCAACATTAATTCCATATCACAATTCAAGAATACACTAGCGAAACATCTGCAAGGGTTAAGCAAGCAAGACTAACAATCATCATCATAGCAGAAATACATGTGCACACCAACCCTGGCCGTTTGGCTCCACTAGGAGCGTTGGACCAGGTACTTATCCAGATCCAGATGCGACTGAAAAATACTTGTTAAAAGTTCTCTCTAGTCCATAAGACCGCCTGAATTTTATATCGCCATAAATACCAGGAAAACAGTGACCGAAGACCTGAATCCAACTCGTTGAGCTGTTAAAAATGTACCGGTGGTTGTTGAACGGCGAGGTCAGAAATGCAAGGCTTATAAAACCCATATTGGATAGCCTATACTGGCGTCAATCTGGTCCAGAAGAGAGCCAGAATCAAACAACCCAATTGTGAACATTGAACGTATGACATAATCATATACTTATGCAGGAAACCCTACCATATACGGCAACGGTGCAACATTTACTATCAACAAATCCATAATGTTAAAAAAACAAAAACTTACTTTTGAAAAACATGTATAGTTGGACGCCAAATATTAGATATTGGAATATCCAACTCAGTAACCTCTGGGTAATGGCTTGAATTCCAAGTCAGAAGCGGATCTTTCCATGACTGAAATATTGAAAGATATTGATTTTATTCCAGCTCATCGATGTCGTATGGATATCTTACGGAAAGGAGGTGATCTCGCGTGTATTCCTCTACGGTATTTAAATCGAAAAAAACTGACCATGTTTGAACAGGAATCGGACTATTCTAAATCGATTAAGAATATCGGGTATTACCATGTTTTATGATGGTCTGTACAGGGTGTCTAAAAAAACCCGTGCACGTGTTTACCCAACTTATTGACCATGAACTTCTAGAATTTGGTGTAACAATTGTATACATATTGATAGACCAAACACTTAGCTTTCATATGCCGTTTATTTCATCTAATTTGGTTTTGTCAATCCTGAGATATGATCAATTAACTAAAGCTACCTAAAATCGAAGTTGCGCCACTTTTACGGAAAGAATGCTTAAGATAAGCATTATTAAAAACCCTCGTCCTCTTAAACATGTTAAAGGAGGGTGGTCGCCGATTGCGCTAGAACGCAAAAAACAGTTACCTAGGGCGTCTAGGTGATCGCTTTTACATTCCCTGCGCTCATTTTGACGAAAACAAATTGAGGCTGCCACCTTACCCGGGGTAGGGTAAGCCGTCAAAGTCCGATTGTAGTGGGGTGGTTGCCACCTTTTTTTTAAATCGCCATTTTGAAAAATATTTTTATTGTATGTTCCTAAAATATTTTAGCATAGGCCTATGTTAGAAACACTATTTCCATCACTTATAAGCAAAAAATCGGATGAAATTCCGATATTTAGAACTTTTTTGGCGAACATTTCTATGATATTTCACTGTCCAGTTGACTTTAGGTAGCTTTAGTTAAAGGTAGATGACCCGATCACATTTTCGTAAAACAGAATTATTTCAAACATAGATTTTCATATCATATGAAAGCTCGTATTTTTCTCATCATCATACTGAAATTTGACGGCCTAAATCGGTATAATTACGGAGAAATCGATGAAATAACGTCGAATTACGGCGAATGGTGGTAACCACCGATATAGTTTGTGTACTACTCAATGGGTACAGTTCACAGCATCGTGTGCGTCTAAAATAAGAACCATTAGAGCTATGCAACTCAAACTTTGGCACACGACTTTTTTAAGGATGACCTTTCATGTAGAATAGAAAACTTCAAGTTGAAAATCGGAACATCTACCTTTAATTAGTCATATCTCAAGATTGACAAATCCAAATCAGATGAAATAAACGGAATATGAAAGCTAACCGTTATGGCTATCACTATGTATACAATTGTTACACCAAATTATATAAGTCAATTATATAGGTCAATAAGATGGGTAAACACGTGCACGGTTTTTTTTGAGACACCCTGTAGTTTTCGGAAGGATTTCAAATTGACACTTCCTGTGAGGAAGATTAAGGTGATGTCCTCCAAATGGAGTGTGTGGATTTCAAATGGAATTGCTAAATAGCGGGACGATCGCTGACCCGGGTGCTGTCAAAATAAAATCCGTCAGATATGTTTATGTCAGCAAATCCAACATTCTACTTTCTTAATAGACTGAAACCATTTTCAGTATAATGCAATTCTTATGATGATTCCAAATATGTTGATGCAATTCAATAATGTTATCATTTTCAAAAGATTTTGTCAAATTTTGGAATTGTCGCGTCGTCTGCAGACGAATGCCACGTGGTAAGTGTTAAATCTTATATAGTTTAATAAAGTTATTCTAAATATGGTGATGACATTCAATAATTTTGACATTTTTGAAACATTTTGTGAAATTTTGGAACTCTCGTCTGCAGATTAAGTAAAAGCTATGGTTGATTTAGTAAAGGTGTCATCAATTCCAACATTCTACCTATTAAACTGAAACAATTTTCGGTACAATGATTCATCCACATCTGTTATATATACCCTGCAATAATTTCCCTTAGAGAGTAAATAAAGACAACTCACCGATTGAATAACAACACTCGATGTTAAGGTTTGCTCTGATTCATCCTGCAATGAAATGTAACCAGGTGTGACAATATAATATCATGATTGTTAAAAGTGTGATGGGAACGCTACATTCTCTGAGAGGTACTTCTTGTTTTATCGGACATATTCCTACAATATATTAATCTTTTATATGACAATTTGGCTAATCAAAATGGGTCGGTTATTTATCCGCAAATACTTCATTTTCAAACATAGACTGAAATTTGGGTTTACTTCATTTTATTCAACGGTGACAATACAAATACGATTATTATAGGCCTAACCGTATGAACAGTGCGCTTCGTTTATAAAAGCGCCCTCTTTTCAAAAGAAGTGAACGACCTGAGGAGGTAGTAAAATCATGACCCTGCTTTTCGACGTTTTCATTTAATGCAGATGCGTTAACCGTATTACTATGGTAAATACGGGTTGAAAAAGACTATTTCCAAATATTTCGATTCTGTTTCACTTGTAATCAATAAATAGCAAAGAATAAGTAGCCGCCTAATTTGTTGGTTTTCTTTGTAGTGACGTTGTTAATTTGATGTCTTTTAAAAGCATCGATATTATGCCATTTTAAATTTGTGCACGGTTTAAAATCTATAAACGAACATTGACATGATGTGGTTAATTATGGGCGGCCATTTGGGTCAAAAAGGTCTCAAATACAAATAAAGGTCTCAAACGTTCATAAAGGGGTGGTCAAATACAGATAAAGGTGTTACACTCTCAGAACAAAGGTTAAAATCTTTAACCATGTTGGTTAAAATTTTAACCAACGGGAGGTTACCAGGTGAACCACACAATTGGTTGGTTAAAACTGTAACCAACAGCTGTTGGTTAAACTTTAACCTGTGGTTGGTTACAAATTTTAATCATTTGTTGGTTAATATGTTTTGACCAACAGTGGTTGGTTAAACTTCAACCTGTGGTTGGTTACAATTTTTAATCATATGTTGGTTAATATGTTTTAACCAACAGTAGTTGGTTAAAAAATGTTAGTTAAACTTTTATTTTGTTTGCTAAACTTAAACCCATGCAACATTACAATATTGATGTTTCATTGGCCCGATATTGGCTTTCAATATTGGCGCCAACCCGTGGCCAGGACCAACAAGGGACAGGACAAGGCACAAGATCCTAGCTACGAGGCCGGGAAGCGATAACTTGAAACAGCGGCCGCAATTTTTAAACCACGTCAGAATTTGTATATGAAATCAATCGTGTTATTTTCCGCCCTTGGTATAATGTGCCCATTATTGGAACAATATTGGTTGCCAACATAATGCCAATTGAAGAGCGCCAATGTAAATACCAGGGGCGGAAAATAACACGATTGATTTCATATACAAATTCTGACGTGGTCTAAATAATATGCGCAAAATATTTTCCTCGCCAATGAAATTCTTTGGCGGGAATCTTGACCTATTGTTGGTTAAAATTATGATGCCTTAACCAACGTTGAATAAACTAAAAATTAATTATATTTTTACTCTTTAACCAACGCAGTATTAAAAGTAATTTTTAACCAACGCTTCATTTTTAACCAATGTTGTATACTTTTTAACCAACATTCTTTTAACCCATGGTAATTTAATACCTGTTCTGAGAGTGTACATGTTAATAAAGGGGTCAAACAGATAAAGGTGTCGAATGTTGACAAAGGTGTCAAATACAAATAATGGTCTCAAATGTTGATGAAGGGATCAAATACAGATAAAGGTCTCAAATGATGATAAAGGGCTCAAATACACGTTAAGATGTCAAATGTTAATAAAGGGGTCAACTACAAATTAAGGTCTCACATGTCGAAAAGGCTGTCATATACACATAAAGGTCTCAAATGTTGATAAAGATGTCAACTACTGTATAAGGTCTCAAATATTGATAAAGGTCTCAAAATCAGATAAAGACGTGAAAAGCGCATTAAGATCTCAAATACAGAGAAAGGTGTCAAAACACGAAAAAGGTCAAAAACACAATAAGGTGTCAAAACACGCCAAAAGCACTAACATGTAACTTACAAACACGATAAGGCGTCAAAAGACGCCATTGAGACCTTTTTGACCCTTTTGGCGGGCCATAATACATTTATGACCTAAGGCTTCTGCGCCGACAGGGTCAAAAAGGTCTCAAAACTTAAATCTCATTAAGATGTCAAAACTCCGTAAAGGGCAAAACCGCGTTTAAGGCCTCGGGTGGGCAGGCAGTCTTGTTTGTTTCTCGGAAAATATTTGTAAAATCAGTTTTGGACATAATTTTTCTTGTTTCTCGAACAATAGTTGTTGTATTTTCTTAAGAAATATTTTGGCCGTAATTAAAAAAAATCTTGTTTCTCGTAAAATGTTTGAATGCTTTTTTAGATTCATAAAAAAATGTTTTGCCATAATTTAAAAAAAATATTGTTTTTCGTATTTTGTTTAATTTTTTTTATATATATATATATATTTGGCAGCCATTGAGGCCTGTTTGACCCTTGGCGGACCTTGAGACATTGTTGAGCCGTTCGCTTTAGCACTGAAAGGGTCAAAAATGTCTCAAACGTTCAAATACAGATAAAGGTTAATAAATGTTAATGTGAATGAATATACCTAAATAATACCATAATAAAACGAATCTTTAAACAAAATATTTGAAATAAAAAATAAAATAAAAAAATGGATGTAAATTAAAATAAATCTTGTTTCTCGAAAACATTGTCAGTCTTTTAAAACTTTGTTAGGGCATAATTTAATTTTTACTTCTAAATTTAAAAATAATACTAATACTTTACGATTAATAACAAGATTATTTTAATCATGGCCACATTTTTTTTTTGAAAACAACAAATAATCAAATATTTTACGAGAAACAAGATTTTTGTCAATTATTGCCAAAATATTTGTTTAACAAAATACGAGAAAGCAGATTTTTGTTTAATTATGGCAAACATTTTTTTCATGAAACTACAAAAAAATCAAAAATTTTACGAGAAACAAGATTTTTGAAATTATTGTCACAAATATTTGTTTAACAAAATACGAGAAACAAGATTTTTTTTGAATTATTGCCAAAAAAAATCAAACATTTTACGTGAAACACGGTTTTGCCCTTAACGAGTTTTGAGACCTCTTTGATCCTGTCGGCGTAAAAGTCTAGGTCATGAAGGTATAAAGTATTATGGCCCGCCAACAGGGTCAAAAAGGTCAAAATGATGATAAAGAGCTGAAATACACGTTAAGGTGTAAAATGTTGATTAAGGGTCAAATACAGATAAGGTCTCAAACGTTCATAATGGGGTGGTCAAACAGATAAAGGTGTCAAATGTTAATAAAGGTGTCAAATGTTAATAAAGGTGTCAAATGTTAATAAAGGTGTCAAATGTTAATAAAGGTGTCAAATACAAATAAAGGTCTCAAATGATGATTACGGGCTCAAATACACGTTAAGGTCTCAAATGTTGATAAAGGGGTCAAAGACACGTTAAGGTGTCAGATGTTGACTCCTTTGTCAACATTTGGACACCTTAACGTGTATTTGAGCCCTTAATCATCATTTGAGACCTTTATTTGTATTTGACACCTTTTTGACCTAAATGGCCGCCCATAGTTAATGTGTTAATTTATTTACAATTCTAATGGCCACCATTATCGCTCATTGCTTGACCATTATTTACTCCGCCGGCTAGATAAATATCCTAAGTGCAATCCCATGTGGTAATACCCAGAATAAATAATAAATGCACTCCACTTAGTGACGCATATTTATCGGGCTATTGAAGAAGTAACTTTACCAGGTAATATGCTTATAAATTAACTCCAAAACTATAGCTCCAACGTAAAAATAATGAATTATAAAGTTGTGAAGACATTTTGTCTTTTCAATTTTGGGATATTACACGTGAAGATTGACTGAATATTAACATATTTACGTGTCCAAAACCAATAATTACATATATCATTTTATTTTTGCAATTGATTTTGCAACACGGTATACATGGTATAGCATGGGTATAGCCTTGATGGTATAGCAATAGGTAGATTATTTATTTTCTGTCAGCAACAACTCTGCGCTTGATAGTATAGAATGTGGATCGTGGATATTTCTATTGATCAATACGTCTATACTAATACATGTCATTAAATTCCGCAAAAGTTAAATTTGTACTTTGTCTTAAAACACATTAATATTCTCTCAATGTTCTGTCAATTGTAATGGACTGGTGGTAGCTTAATATATTAGGGTTGCAGGGTCATGAGGATATAGTGAAAGAAATCTCTAAACGTCCAATAGATCAAACTAAACATGTAAATGAGTCCATCCTTACTGATGCATTGTGTGATGATTTCGTAAAGAATATTAATATATGCGTTTATAAAGAAAACGTATTCGTAATTATTTACCAAGTCAATTATCTGATTAATTCGCTGGGAGTAACTCAATCACACAATTGTGCCTATGTACGTGTTTACCATTAATTTTCAGAGTTTCAGAAACCAAAGACCACAGCGCGTTTTTATTAATTATTAATTAAGTGGTAGCATTTAACATTCTCTTAATGAGTCTATAGATTTTCGTTATGACACTAATAGTGTTACTAATGCGCAATATGTACTGGTTGTCTTACCATAGTAACCATACCATAGTTACTTCTGTGGTGTAACGCAGGAAACATTGATCGTGTTTGGTATTTATCCTTGTTCCGTGTACACTTTAAGGGAGATCACTAAAAGCTTAAATGGGCTACTACATAAAACAAAAGATCTTAACATATAATTTAATTACAGTAAAAACTAACGCAGTTACCCACTGTCCGTCTAAAATTAACGGGCTTGATTCAATGGAGTGGAATTTCATGTATGCAACTTTAAAAAGATTACAGCATTTTGCTTCTAACCTTATATCTTGGATAAGATGCTTATATAGTAATCCAAAGATGTAGAGGTGTGTGTAATTAATAGAGCAAACCCGATATTGAAAGACTAAAAAGTATCATTGATTCAAAGATTAAAGATGACAACGCTATTTCTATAATACAAAACAATTAAGCAATTTTTAAAACAAATGTCAAGGTTTTATTTAATGATTTGAGCCCTATTTCCTCGTAAATAATTGCATATTTTTATGCCGTTTGCATAAGGTTGTAAATGTTTCTCTCACACATGTCTGTCTTGTATAGTCTTGTCTTGTCTGTATTTGCCTTATTGTCTTTTTGGCTATTGGCTTTATTGTATTTTTGTGTTAACATGTTAGCTTTAAAGTGTATTTTGTTTGGTATGAAATGACTTATGTTGCAAGAAAAACAAAAACAAAAAATGGCTTGACAACCTGGCTCTCACAATTCCCACAATACCTCCTACATTTCCAAAGTTATTCAGGTAATGCCACAATAAACGTTAATATCCGCTTCCATTGGAATTCCAAGCAAAGGAATGATCTCCCACACTTTAATCCTTGACAAATAAGATCAGATCCCATCACACCAAAAACAATTGGAAACGTTTAAAGGTAAATGTTTTTTCTTTGTTATTTCAGGTAAGCAATTGCCTTGGTTATCCCGTAAGCTGTTAACATTACAATAGTCATCTGGAAAGAAGTTACTATAGTAGCCAGTGTTGGAATAGTACAGCACGACTTTTAGCCGACCAACGCGCGCATTTGATTAACCCGATTGTATCTATGGCGTCAATATTGTTACCACCCGCACGCTCATTATTCGGCACGCGCGCATAGAGCCAATACTGCACGTCTCTGTCGGCGACTATTATTAGAATGTAAGACTTTCCATACATAACTTTCAAGCGTTCGGCATACTCCATTCGCTCTCACATGCGCTCTCACACATGTGTAGTAGTAGCTCCGTCACGACAAAATGACGTAGCCTGATTGGCCACGGTGGTCAACGCGCACGCTCAGCGGCCGAGCGTTGAGGAGTATGCTGAGCGCTTAACTCTTTTCTTTTCGCCTAAAAAGAAAATCATTCATTGGTGTTTGTCATGCGCGGTTACGCAGAATGTGGAAAACCAACATCAAATGACTCAATACATATACATGACATTTCCTTTTCTATATTCATAGGATATAATGCTGTCATAGAGCTAGAGTGTTGTCCTATAATATCCCTCACTGTACATTAAATAGGACACATTTGTAATGCATCCACATTGTATGCACACATCATGGAATAATTGCATAACAATATAAAAGCCTATCACACAATACAAAGAATATTTGGAATGTCAAAAACATATGTATTATTACAAAAAGTGGCCTCAATCCTGAGACTTGGTATGGGGTATGAATAATTTTGGACAGGCATTAAAACACAATTCTTGTTCAATTCTATGTTATGCAAAAAATGTTGAGCCCAAATATATTGATTTGTACTTGCAAACTAATTGTCTTTAGTGTAAAGCGAAAGTTCCACCACTCCAGCTGGTATAGATATGAGAAAAACGCAAAAAACTCATATTTTTCAAGGGGTATGAATAATTGTGGGCTTAACTGTATATATGGAGATCCGCTTGTGTGTAGCGGCACTACGCGCCGAACTCTGTATGGGTTTAGAAATTGATTCCAAAACCACGAAAGCTGTTGTAGCTCAGTGGTTAGAGCGCTCGGTGATCGAGAGGCTGGCGGTTCGATTCCACATAACAGTTAGTTCTTTTAGCGAGTAATAGTGCTACGCATTTGATCTGTTCAATTTCTTTCGTTTATATAATTATTATTTAACAGATCAACTCACTTGGGTATTTATCTGCACCAATTTCTTACGCATATATATACAGTATATATATTTTTTTTCTTCTCGAATGGATGACGTTTATGAGAATATTTGTCTTCTTTTTGAACTGCGAATGTGAGATTACGAGAACTACCTTAACGATCAAACATGGACGTGAGAGTTCCACTGGCGGTTTTCGCGATTTCGATGTACATAATTTTCTTCACAGAACGCTGACATTTTCGAAGTCGGTCCTTAAATTGATGTGGAGAGTTATTCGATGAGCTAGTGAAGTAAAAAGCAAACATGAAGTGATAGTTTACATAGAACAAATGAATGAACAATAGCGGCCTCTTGGTCTGTAATAGCAAGTTTAATATTTGTACTAAACTAACATTTATGCTGTAGAACATTGGCGTGAAAGTTCATCTTCGTTTGGTAAAATTCAAATTTAATAATACCGAAATCCGGCGGGCTATATCATATGTCGAAAAAAACTTAAATAATTCGAGCTGACCCCGTGGCGTTACCAGGTAGGCGTCGGACTTCCACGCCGGTAAGCGGGTTCGATCCCGCCCAAATCCAATTAAGTCCAAAGACGATTTATTTATCAACACTATGATGTATTTGTATACTAGCGGTGGTAGCGTCTTCGTAGTATCTTATTTAGTATATAAATATTATTTACTAAAACTGCCCCGATAAACACCCGAAAACACGAGTATGATATGCTTAATCACAATAAACCCTTAATCACTTGATTTGTGGTTTCTGTCTCCCGTCTATTCTTGGTCCACATGATATCAATGTATATACAGTTTATAACGTGTTTTCTCGGTAGTCTTTGCAGCTGCAAACTGCCGGAAGTGAATACAGTAGTGCAACTTCAAGTCCAGTCCTCTGTTGTTTAAAAGATTAGAAATCATAAGGCCATGTGTTTTGAACTCACCACCCAAAAAGGGTGGTGGCGTTGCATTTTTGGCGACGAATCATCCATCTCTCTCTATGAACTCAACAACCAAATTTGGTAGAGCTATAATGGTTGAGGTGTCATGTGAAAGCCTATTTATCTAGCTACATTGTGTGAATAAATCAGATATTTCCATAACTGTTTGGCTGAGATATGGTTGATTATATCTATGGGGAATATAGAAAATGTTCCCAATTATACGTTCAATTTACAATAACTCCTCATTCCTGTATGGTACGAACATGATGTTGGTCTCATTTTATAGAATATTTTATATTCTATAAGATTCTGTTTCAACAAACGTGACAACTATTATGTAACAATTCGTCGCTGTTCTGACATACCGGCACATCACAACAGAATTGAGTAAAGTGATGTGTCGGTATGTCAGAACAGCGACGAATTGTAATCATGAATCGATTGCATTGTCCGTGGCATTTCCCCTATTCGCTACACAGTGAACTTGCCCTTAAATATTCATCGGTGTATACATGGCTATAACAAAAAGTATTTGACCAATGATAGCAAAACTATAAATTTTTGGAAAGCTCTTAAATAGGGGAATTCAAATATGGCGTTTAAATCAGGATAGGGCGCATACCCCCAAAAATATACTTGTAAACTTTAATAGTTAAAATGTAAACGTTTGTGCTCATTCACTCCTTGATATAGTATATTTTAATAAGTTACCCTTGACAATCGATGGGTAACACAGTAAAATTATAATTGGGATAGGTATAAAAATATTTTCGAGCTTAAATCAAAATATGAAAAATATGGATATTTTTGGAACATTCTTAATCACAACATTAACGACGATGTGGTTGTCCCAAAACCGGCAATAAAAATCGCATGGTACAAGTGGCAAATGTACCGACGGAACCTACCTATGCCCCTGAAAAAGGTAAAGTGGTACATAAAAAAGGAATATTGTCAAATTTTACGGGGGCACCCGCCCTCTCCGCCCCACCCCCGTATCCGCCACTGATAATTGACTTTAGACGATTTTGGTGAAATTTTGAAATTTTGAACCAAAAACTGTTTTTGTTAGGTTGTCTGACAAAGAATTTGGCGCCAAAAACCTGATTTTGGAACAAAAATGTAAAAATCACTATTTTTTTGTGAAATTTGATACCAAAAATGGATTCTCCGACTCATTTCATTTCAAAAATTGGATATTTTTATGTACATTACATTAATAGTTTAAAAGTTACAGTGCTTGATAAATTTCATAAAAAAGGGTTGACACTTGGCTATATAGCGCCCTCACTATTTCCATCAGACGGTTGAAGGGTATCGTATACCCGACGGCGAGGCGTATTTCTCGATTCCATCACAGTATCTTAATTGCTCTATCGGCGTAGGGGTGGGTGGGGGTACCGCGCCATTTTGCGATATTTTGCGAAAACGATCGTGGTTATCACGTGATACGTATAGTTAAAAAAACCATTTACACTGTTTTAACGAAATGCACTAAGGGATTGTTAAAATTAAAGAGGTAGCAAACTTGCTTACAATTGTATATAAGCCTAGCTATAACAAGCTAAAAGTAACATCTCTGAATGTATAACAAAGTGTGCAAAGGAGAAATTGTTGGGCACACTGGTAAAATGGTTTTGCAACAAGTTTTGCTATCATTATCAAACTGAACTCAAGTTAAATAACTTATTTATCGAGCAATAATATAATTGTTTACGCATTTTAATTGTTTAGATACAAAGTTAAATAAATCAAGAGTTAAATGAAAACCATCCATTTTAGAACATCTGAAATTTAAAATGAACTGCACACCTGGGAAAGTATGATGCCAAGGGCATATCTTTTGCACGTAAATCCAATACAAGAGTTCTGAAAATCGACACAAATAACCATTGCTTCGGGACAAAATGGCGCGGTACCCCACCCCACCCCTACTATCTTGTCTTGTCTTGTCTTATCTCGTCTTGTCTTGTCTTTATTGTCTCCTGTTAACACGTTTTTTGTCTTCATATAATTTTGTGTTTATCATGTTAGCTTTAAAGTATATGTTGGTATATGAAATGATTTGTATGGTGCACACACAAAAAAACTAATAAAAAATATAAAGAAAAGTACGTGAATGAATATCACTTCCCGGAAGGAAAACCCAGCACATACCAAATTCACATTATAAATGAGTTGACATTACATGTCAGTAAAGAAGAAAGATAATACCTTGCAACACGTAAGTCCTTTAATAGATATCTTCTACACTTTTGAGTCAGTAGCTTGAAAGAACAGGACATATTTGAATATAATTTTCCCTTAGATATGAGCAAAATACCCCAAAATAGCCCAAAATACAAATGGGTGCTGCTATGGCAACAAATGTTTTTTTGATTTTTAAAATGCATTCCAATTATATAATACCATATAACCTTCCACCATACCAAATAATATAAGGACAATCCATATTTTGATCGTGCACATGGTGGTATTTAGGTATTATCTGTCTTAAATACTTTTGACCTGTTCGATATGACTATTATTAGATTACCAAAATTACATTCCTAATTTCGTTGAAGTTTCGTTCTACTAATAATACAAGCACTACCTCCTAATTTGGGGTAGTTGCGAGCAAAACTGTTGGTATGATGACTGAAATAATGGTCAGGGTACACGCTATTTTACAGAAAAGACGATCAACTGTAACCGCACACCTCTGCCATTCAGCACTAAAATCATAATCAACCTGACCATCGTTACCGCTTATCTTTTGCTCATTTTCATTGAATCCCTCGAATGTTGTATTAGTTTCGTGATTCGTTTCTGGATTCTTATCCGATGAAGATGGATTCAGCTTGGTGATTATCATTGTAGAACTACGAGCCTCGACAGAAGACAGTGAAGTCGTCGATGATATTGACCGCAAGGATATTAACGCGGTGAGTTTACGGAGCCATAGAGGAATTGGTCGGGATTTGTCCTGATGGTATAAGACGGCTACCACTACACCAGAAAAGATGGACATCGAAGCGATGAATAACATTGGAGTAAAGTAATACACTGTCAATAATAACAGAAAATAAATCAAATACAATTGGTATGACAGTTATAATTTGTGGTATTGTAACGCATTGACTATTCATGAGGGAAATGTTGAGACATAATCTCTAAAGAGGATTTGAGATCATAGGCCATCTATTTTAAGAGACCGCAGTGTGCATCGCGCGCGCCTTTTATTAGGCATAGCACACATAACATTCTAATAATTGAGACATGTACAAAATTGGTGTCAAATGAAAGATTGCAATGAAAGATTTATTTTCCAAAAAGAATTATAACAATCGGTCAATGCATTCTTGTGTTACGGTGCTTTAAAATACTCCGAAAATGGCCGAAAACCTGTCAAAAACAGTAACAATGTCCAAAAATATAATTTTTCAGGATTTAGAGAGCTCAGTTTGTTAATAATGTAACATTCAAAACACCATTTACACATATTTCTTAACAATTGAATATCTATATACCATGTTAAATTAAAAAATATGGTATTGCATTAAGCTAAAATAACCTAGTGAAATTGGTCATTTGACCAGTTTCACTGACCGCAATCAAAATATGACTAAGTCCAGCTAATTAATATACGTAAATGTTATAAATCCAGATGTGAATGGTGTATTAAAATCAACCTTGGTATACTGGCTAACTGTATGATACCCAATCTTTTAAACTATAATTTAGTTTCATAAGCTCATTAAATATGCAAATTAGCTAATTATCTATTCAAGTCATTAATATGCAAATGAGCAATGTCCGACAATTTTTTTTTCCCATCATAAGAGTGATCGGTAATAGATATATGACATGTATACCCAATTTGATTGACAAATATTGCTGCATTTAGAAATTATAAGCTTTTTTCATTTCTTAAATACCCATAATCTAAATTCTCAGTCTTTGACTCACACTCTACACTCAAGGGATGCAAAATCTGATCATATCATCACTAAATGAACTGAAGTGTTTAGTACAATATCTCAGGTTAGGTTTATTTAAATCGGCCGAATATATACAAGTTTAGAGCAAATTTCGAAAATTGGTAAAAACAGTCCTGACTAAAAAAACAGATGATAACTATTTATACCTGAATCAAGGTTATATAGTGTAAGCTTCAAAGGTCATGCCTACCATATATGGCAAGTTCACTTCCCAATAGGGAGTGCACAGTGTGAGGATAATTAATTTTATATAGGGGGTGTTTTTCAAAGCAGAGCTGCATACATTATATAAAGAGCTTTTTTTTTTTGCATAAGGGCTTACAGACCACTCCTACATGTTACTCATTTTGCATAATTGAGTTAATCAAATTATTGTATGGCTGTCTACATGACTTTGATTAGTGCATCCATGCACGCCAATTGAGGCACCAACAATACAAGCCACATTCCACATATGAATAGCCATCCATTCAATAATGGAAAATGAGTAACAGGTAGAAGTGGATGTAGGCCCTTTTGCAACCCAGCTTTTCATGTTGTTGTGTGGCAGACTCTTTGTGTGTACATTGTGCTATGCCTACTTTTATATAAATCCTACGTAAAATTTCTCAAGAGTCCCTATGCCTGTGAAATTATTTTTATAATATCACCTAATAAAAGTTGTCACTGTTTAATTTGTTTTATAAATTTACCAACACAGTTATGAGCATGGCTATTTTAAGACTATTGCCCGAACCTTATTGAATGGAACTTACTAATAATTGGCATGTTATCAGCCGTTGGTGGCAGGAGATTAGATATCAATTGCTGGAATAAAACCAATGTCAGAAAATTGGTGATACCCAAAGAAACCTTTTCTCCAGATTCGGTTGGTATGAAGAAAGCCAGTAGGTTCAGACACGAAAGAAGTCCACATGGCAGAAGAAAATTGAACACGTAGAACATAGAGCGCCGCTTCAAATGGACAGTAAATTCAACCGATGCATATGTACTAAAGAAAAAAATGAAAATTATCACCTTAAAACATCGGATTCTTTTCCAATCGACTTCGTATATTCATATTGCATTAGGCCTACATATTAATGTCAAGCTGAGGTGTTTATCTTTGTAACGGTACCACTAATGTAGCAAAACTGAAGCCATCTTGTTCAAATTGAATAACAAAATATTTAAAAAAATAGCTATTGTAAAAAGAAAAAAACATTCCTGAAGCCATCTTGTTAAGCTTGAATAATAAAACATTTAACATAATCCGAGCGTAGACAGAATTGGGGTTATCATTGGTGTAAGACAGCACATGATTAATTAACAATCAAAATCCTCTATTGATGGAGTAAATTATTATACAGCTTTATTCCGTAATGGGGTCTTGACACGAGTCTAACTTATGAATGTCTTACTTGTTTCAATAGTGTCAATAGGTCCAATTCGATCTTTAAAATTGACGTCTCTAGACCACTTCAAATGAAAAAAGGGTAAACATTCCCGGTCTCCCCCAGGAATGCTTTATAAATGTCCATTATTATTATTATAACAAAGACTTTGGTGTTTTCCATAGTGACTGATGCTAAGCCCTCTGTCATAGATACATTATACATGTATGTTGGTATTTCTTAAGACAGGTATTTCAAATACTATTTCTAATCAAAATTGAATTTTTGAATATATTACTAACGTAAACGAAATATGAAATTAATATATTAATGTGTATCACGGATATTCAAAAATCACCGACTGTTTGATTTACAGACGTTGTATTTATTATTTTTACCAGGTTAAATTGCATTAATATAGGATAATATGCATTTTCAAGTGTTAATATTTTGCCATCGTATTTACTTTAATCTAACCCGTGTATATTGATTCGTACAGACTCTCTAGAGTTCGCAATTTTTAAAATGCGATGTTCTAAGAAACTTATGTTCGTATTTTGTTCAATATTTGTCACTATGTAATACACCCAACGCTGTATGCCTTCAATACTTACCCGTAGCCCACATAGGTATTACGTACACGTACAAACGTCACATCATCAAGTTGCCAGATTCCATTTCCATTGAAAATATCAGAAATTGGTGTTGCAACTTCAGGAGGAATCAGGTTTATTTTGTTAACATTTTTCCTCACCGCGAAGCGTATAAGACAGCGCTGTGTATCGAATGGAAACTTTCGTGCATTCATTCTGCATGACGTCAGCAATATTGCAGGTGTGGTCCATACCACAGTGCCATCAGGATACACCTCGACGTCAATGTCGCTCATCGCTTTACGATATGAAAAACTTTCATCAAGACTGGAGACGAATGTAAAAGTAGCGAAATTGTAAATGAATAATTAAGAATACATGGTGTTAACACTTGTTTGTACTTATTTTAATACAATTCTTATGTGTTCATGGTGTTTCCGAAAGGTGACACGCTAACCTGATTGTCCATATCAACAACACTCACTTGATACATACGCTTGTTAACACGGCAGCTCCACAGCAACACCTATAACCAAATTTCAACAAACAAAGACTACCTCAAAAACGCACTCCCGGAAGATATCACCAACATACACTAGCGAAACATAGACTAACAATCGTCATCATAGCAGAAATACATGTGCACAACAACCCTGGTCGTTTGGCTCTACAGGAGCGTTGGACCAGGTACTTATCCAGATCCAGATGTGACACAAACATACTTGTTAAAAGTTCTCTCTAGTCCATAAGACCGCCTGCGTTTAATATCGCCATAAATACCAGGAAAACAGTGACAGAAGACCTGAATCCAACTCGTTGAGCTGTTAAAAAATTACCGGTGGTTGTTGAACGCCGATGTCGGAAATGCAAGGCTTAACCCATATTATATAGCCTACTGGTGTCAATCTGGTCCAGAAGCGTGAAAGAGAGCCAGAATCAAACAACCCAATTGTGAACATTGACGTGTTTTCATAATGACATAATCATATACTTATGCAAGAAACCACCCTATTATAAGGCAACAGTGCAACATTTACTATCAACAAATCCATAATGTTAAAAAAACAAAAACTTACTTTTGAAAAACATGCAGAGATGGACGCCAAATATTAGATATTGGAATATCCAACTCAGTAACCTCTGGGTAATGGCTTGAATTCCAAGTCAGAAGCGGATCTTTCCATGACTGAAATATTGAAAGATATTGATTTTATTCCAGCTCATCGATGTCGTATGGATATCTTACAGAAAAGAGGTGATCTCGCGTGTATTCCTCTATGGTATTTAAATCGGAAAAACTGACCATGTTTGAACAGGAATCGGACTATTCTAAATCGATTAAGAATATCGGGTATTACCATGTTTTATGATGGTCTGTAGTTTTCGGAAGGATTTCAAATTGACACTTCCTGTCAGGAAGATTAAGGTAATATCCTCCAAATGGAGTGTGTGGATTTCAAATGGAATTGCCAAATAGCGGGACGATCGCTGACCCGGGTGCTGTCAACAAATTTCCGTCAGATATGTTTATGCCAGCAAATCCAACATTCTACTTTCTTATTAGACTGAAACCATTTTCAGTATAATGAATCATTTACATCTTCTGGTCTTGTATAATAATTTACCTTACACACGTACATGAAGTGCAGAAACCTTACCCAAGTCTTATCACATAAAGTACTGAATCGATACTATATAAGAATTGTTGTACTTATTTTAATGCAATTCTCATGGTGATTCTAAATATGGTAATGACATTCAATACGTTTGACATTTGGAACCCTCGTCTGCAGATTAAGTAAAAGCTATGATTGATTTAGTAAAGGTGTCAGCAATTCCAACATTCTACCTATTAAACTGAAACCATTTTTGGTATAATGATTCATCCACATCTGGTCTTTCATACCCTGTAATAAATATACATTAGAGAGTAAATAAAGACAACTCACCAATTCAATAAGAACACCCGTTTCTAAGATTTGCGCTGATTCATCCTGCAATGAAATGTAACCAGGTGTGACAATATAATATCATGATTGTTAAAAGTGTGATGGGAACGCTACCTTCTCTGAGGTACTCCTTGTTTTATCGGACATATTCCTACAATATATTAATCTTTTATATGACAAATTGGCTAATCAATGGGTCGGTTATTTATCCGCAAATACTTCCTTTTCAAACGTAGACCGAAATTTGGGTTTACTTCATTTTATTCAACGGTGACAATACAAATACGATTATTAGGCCTAACCGTATGAACAGTGCGCTTCGTTTATAAAGGCGCCCTCTTTTCAAAAGAAGTTAACGACCTGAGGAGGTAGTAAAATCATGACCCTGCTTTTCGACGCGTAACCTTATTACTATGGTAAGTAACCCCCACCCCCCACCCCCCCCCCCCCCCCCCCCCCCATCTCCGATAAAAACTGGTAAATAGGTTGAAAAGGACTATCTCTAAAGATTCTGATTCTGTTTCACTTGTAATCAATCAATGGCTAAGAATAAGTAGCCGCGTAATTTGTTGGTTTTCTTTGTAGTGACGTTAATTTGATGTCTTTTAAAAGCATCGATATTATGCCATTTTAAATTTGTGTACGGTTTAAAATCTATAAACGAACATTTAAATGATGTAGTTAATGTGTTAATTTATTTACAATTCTAATGGCCACCATTATCGCTCATTGCTTGACCATTATTTACTCCGCCGGCTAGATAAATATCCTAAGTGCAATCCCATGTGGTAATACCCAGAATAAATAATATGCACTACTACATGTATACAACACACATGCATGTGATAATAACAAATAGTAGATTACACATGAAGATTGACTGAATATTAACATATTTGAGTGTTCAAAACCAATAATTACATACATCATTTTATTTTTGCAATATATAGCATGGGTATAGCCTTGATGGTATAGCAATAGGTAGATTATTGATTTTCTGTCAGCAACAACTCTTCGCTTGATGTATAGCATGTGGATCGTGAATGTTTCCATTGATCAATACGTCTATACTAATACATGTCACTAAATTCCGCAAAAGTTAAATTTGTACTTTGTCTTAAAAGACATTAATGTTCAGTCAATGTTCTGTCAATTGTAATGGACTGGTGGTAGCTTTTAAGCATATTGCTCATACATAGTTTGCTGGGTAAAATTCTGACCCCCCTGACTTGGATTTTCTGCCCCATGTCAGTTTAGCCCCATTTTGAGCCATAAAATCATAGAAAATCGTTTAAGTTGTCTCTGTTTGTAAAGGCACAAAATGGGATTCTTTGCATCAACTGATTTTTGAATCCAGTCCATATATCATTGATATACAGCATTGGTATTGTGTAGATTCAACCAAAAATCACCCACCTCATTCTGAATTACAAGGGGGTCACAGAAAAAAGTGCCCCTACGAGGCATTGATTTTTGTGACGAAAAGGGGGCAATCTTTAAATGTGAATAGGATTTTATCCCAGCAGTGAATTGAAACATTTCTTTCACATAGCTAAATCACTTGTCTCTTCAGAAAACATAAATCGGTTCTGGTGAAATTTTAGAATTTTAGACATTTTAAAACAATTGAAGATATATGATTTATTTGAGATATTGTTGTAATACAGGAATGTAATTCAATCAAATAGGTCACAGACGTTAAGAATTTATTTATATTTCTAAATGATTGTTTCTAGACAGAAAATATTTCTGAAGTGATATATATTATATTCCAAAGTCTCTCACATCAGAGAATTGAAGCAAAGGTTTGTGTAATCAAAGGTAACGGTCTTTTGAAGCAATCAGTGTTTCTAGATTGTATAAATTATACTCAATAGTTTGCTTAGAATAGGTCAGGTTTAAATACAAATAGCCTACGTCAATCAGGCCACCAAAAATGGTAAAATTTCATAAATTGGCATAATATGAACCAACATGTATGATCAGAGTATAGTTTTAACGATGGGATGTATGTGTTAGACCACTAGTAACTCATATCCAGTATTTTGCTTTGTTATCATAGTTAAAAATCAAAAATGGCGCCCAAAATGGATCCCAAAATGACTGAACCAATTTGGAATTCAGTAAAAGGGAATAATATCAACCAAAATGTATCATGAAAATATAGTTTTAATGATGGGATGTATGTATTAGACCACTAGTAACTCATATCCAATCTTTTTTGATTTGTTAACAAACTTAATAATCCAAAATGGCCACCAAAATGGGTCCCATAATGACTGAACTAATTGTCGGAATTCCATAAAATGGGATAATATAACCAACATGTATGATGAAATTAGAATTTTAACATTGGGATGTATGTATTAGACCACTAGTAACTCATATCCAGTATATTTGCATTTTAATAATGTACTTTAAATCCAAGATGGCCACCAAAATGGCCGCTGTAAATGTAAATATAGTCTACATGAGTGTATGGTAATCCAAAATAGATTGTGAGTGTATATTACATTAAATTCACCAGCTAAAATGTTCTAAACTGATAAGGCCCACCTCTGTGACAATTTTGATTCTGTATCACTTTCCAAAATGGCTGCCAAAATGATTAATTTGATATTAAATGACCTAAAACAATTGTTTTGTATTGTAAAACTATGTAATACCAATACCCCAAATATAATGGGACAGCATTCACTATATGTCTACGATAAAGCCATGGGGCTGTAGATCTGATCATACATGTTGGTTCATATGCCAATTTATAGAATGTTATCATTTTTGGCAGCCATTTTAGCGGCCATCTTGGATCTAGGTGTGTTATCAAAGCAAAAGTTCTGGATATGAGTGTCTAGTGGTCTAAATACATACATCCCACTATTAAAACTATGCTTTCACCATACATTTTGATTGCTATATTTCATTTTATGAGATCTGACCAGTTCTGGCGGCCATTTTGGACGCCATCTTGAATAATCCCATAGCATAGCAAAATTATTTGGTAACATTCTAAATATGTTTTAGAACCATGAAAGTAAGTCAAAAAAGTTGGTTTGGGGGGGTCCTGGGGAAAGGGGGGTGCACGGTAACCCCTGTATATACCCGACTAATATATGTTCTTGTTTTAGAAAATATTAAAAATTACTATATAGAAACACTATGTTTTCCAGAGGATTGGAAGAGATCAGTTTTCCTAACACTTCCAAAGAAAGGGGATGCTAGCGAATGTAAAAACCATCGTACTATCGCTCTGATACCACATGCAAGCAAAATCCTGCTGCACATCATCAACGAACGTCTCAGACCTCATCTTGAACGTGAACTTCCTGCTGAGCAAGCCGGTTTCCGGAAAGGCCGCGGCACAAGAGATCAGATAACCAATGTACGTCACATAATGGAAAAATGTTTTGAATTCCAGAGGGAGCTCTTCATGTGCTTCATAGACTACGCTAAGGCCTTTGATTGTGTGAGATATTCCGCATTGTGGACAGCACTGCAAGAAATGGGAATCCCTTACCACCTCGTCCACCTAATTCGCAATCTGTATGATGGTCAAGCTGCCTGTGTGCGCACTGAGAAAGGAAATAGTGACTGGTTTGCTCTAGGTCAGGGAGTCCTTCAAGGGTGCATACTTTCACCAGCACTCTTCAACCTTTATGCAGAGTCTATAATGAGACGTGCATTGGATGATTGGCCAGGGGGGCTGTCAGTAGGTGGATACCAAATACACAATCTACGTTATGCCGATGACACCACCCTGTTTGCAACAAATATGGAAGAGATGTCGGAACTTCTGAAGAAAGTCAAGGTGGAGAGTGAGCAGCTTGGCCTACGTCTAAATGTCAGCAAGACCAAGACCATGTCCATAGGCACAGATGGTATTCGAGAGCCTTTCATAATTGATGGTAATGAGGTGGAATCAGTCTCGAAATTCAACTTCCTAGGATCCCTGATCACCAAAGAGGGTGGTTGCAGCCAAGAGATTAGACACCGTTTAGCAATGGCTAGATCAGCAATGATCAACCTAAGCAAGATCTGGGCTGACAGAGGAATAACCAGAGCAACAAAAACCAGGCTTGTCCAAGCCCTTGTATTTCCAATTGCCATGTATGCATGTGAGGCGTGGACCCTAACCAAAGCTGACAAAAACAGAATAGCTGCTTTCGAGATGTGGTGTTGGAGACGTATGCTTCGTATCGTATGGACAATGAGAAGGACCAATGCCAGTATTATTGAAGAAATAGGGGTGTCTAAACGACTTCTTCATGCTATCAACACCCAAATGCTGAGCTACTTCGGCCATATCTCACGTCGCAAGGGTAACAACCTAGAGAAGATGATCATGCAAGGCATGATTGAAGGGAAGCGCAAGAGAGGCAGACCTCGTTCCCGGTGGATTGACCAAATAAAATTGATTACTGGACACCCTCTCCGTGATTGTTACTCCTTTGCTGAAAATCGTTATTTGTGGCGTAGTATCTGTAAGGTCACGAGCTGTCAGTCATGACAGGACCGAACCAACCAACCAACCAACCATGTTTTTCAGTATCCAGACACATTTCCCCAGCTAAGTTTTAATAGTTTTTGATAGCCAATGTGTCATGCTATGAGACTACAATCAGGTTATTTTAATCCACTGCTGGCATAAATTCCTGCAAGCGATTGAAGATAGCCCCATTTTTACATAAAAAATCAAGATATTTGAGGGGGGGGGGGGGGGGGGGGGTCCTAAGTGGGACCCCCCCCCCCCCCCCCCCCCCCCCCCCTGGTGAGGAAGAAGGAGTTAAGTGAAATTTGTTTGATCTTCACAATACTAAACCTATGTACTTACAATATTTTAACTTGATTAAAAAATAATTTGACAATAGACATCAAGATTACAAGTATAGACATTATGCAAAAATGGGCAATTATATGCATTTTTGGTGCTTATAAGGGGCTTAAACTTGATGGGGCACACAATCCAAGCTATAGGGGCCAGAATGTTCAAACCTTGTCAGCATGAATATTTCATCAAGCATGTATACTAAACCAAAAAAGAGCAAAATCCGACAACCTTCATGTTCCGCCCACTGTCTGGTTTTCTCAGGCACGCACTCTTAATAGATTAGGGTTGCAGGGTCATGAAGATATACTGAAAGAAATCTCTAAACGTCCAATTGATCAAACTAAACATATAAATGAGTCCATCCTTACTGATGCATTTTGTGATGATATCGTAAAGAATATTATGATATGCGTTTATAAAGAGAACGTATTCGGAATTATTTACCAAGTCAATTATCTGATTAATTCGCATGTTAATGACCACTTCTATAGATGTGTTGGACGCTGGATGTGCAGATGCCGGACCATAGGCAGATGTCAATTCTTCAATGAGAATAGAGGCAGATCCACGTTGTCCACCGGCATAAATACCTTGGGTGAACAATAACAAGATTATGAAATTAAACAAAATATGGCAATAATCAGATAGAAAATCTTAGGGCTAATAATATGACGTGAGCGAGAGAAATAAGTGATTGAGGGAGCTGGACCGAAGACATTTTCATGAAGATTGGAGACGAACAACGAGGATTGGTAGACGAAGATTGACAACATCGATACAAATATCAATAAATATACCAATAATCGCCAAATATCGATCATGGTTGACGACGAACGCAGTATAGCGTTGGATAGCTAGGTGTCATAGATCATACCCTAGCCTCTGATCAGGCAGCCTTGTGATAAGTCAAAGTATTTGGCTAAATTAGAGATGCCGAGAAAATTGAAAAAAGGAATAATTAAAGATGTAAACGCAGTTCTACAGAGTTGGATGCACAGTAATGTCACAGCATGAGTAATGCACGATTCTTCGGGATGTGATGAGACCGACAATATGCATTCAACGAAGAATTGGTTTACCTGTTTAACATTCGAGAAAATGCAAAAACTATTTAAAGAAAACTTCACGAAGAGGTGACGTGAACATAACATTAAACAGAACTATTCATTGGATACCAAACGTCATTATGATGTTGGTGAATTGTCAATGGTTGCAAAATTGTAAATATCGTACTTTTAGTTGTGTACAACAATCTGTACGTTTCCATACATGAGTAATTAGTGGGGTTTTTTTAAATGTCACCCATGTCAAAATAAATATTTCTCAACTTACCGCTTATGACGAAACACCATATAAAATACCACATTACGATCATATTAACCATGCTGCTGGGAGTACTTCAGAAACCAAAGACCACAGCGCGTGTTTTAAAGTAAGATTAAGTGGTACCATGTAACATTCTCTTAATGAGTCTATAGATTTTCGCTATGACACACGCCAACTTGTGTATCCATTTCCGAATCTTGGGAGTGTGATATCCGCATCACGAGCGCCCACTAATAGTGTTACTAATGTGCAATATTTGCTGGTAATTGACTGTCTTACCATAGTTACCATAGATACTTCTGTGATTGTATGACACAGGAAACATTGAGTGTGTTTGGTATTTATCCTTGCTCCGTGTACACGCTAAAAGCTTAAATGGGCTACTACATAAAACAAAAGATCTTACAATATAATTTATCTACAGTAAAAACTAACGCAAAATAATTCGCTTATGTACACGGTTACCCACTGTCCGTCTGAATTTAACTGGCTTGACAACCTGACTCTCACAATACCTCCTAAATTCCAAAGTTATTCAGGTAATGCCGCAATAAACGGTAATATCCGCTTCCATTGGAATTCCAAGCAAGGGAATGATCTCCCACACTTTATCCTTGACAAATAAGATCAGATCCCATCACACCAATAGCAATTGGAAACGTTTAAAGGTAAATGTTTTTTCTTTGTTATTTCAGGTAAGCAATTGCCTTGGTTATCCCGTAAGCTGTTAACATTACAATAGTCATCTGGAAAGAAGTTACTATAGTAGCCAGTGTTGGAATAGTACAGCACGACTTTTAGCCGACCAACGCGCGCATCTGATTAACCCGATTGTATCTATGGCGTCAATATTGTTACCACCCACACGCTCATTTTTCGGCACGCGCGCATAGGGCCAATACGGCACGTCTCTGTCGGCGACTATTATTAGAATGTAAGACTTTCCATACTTAACTTTCAAGCGTTCGGCATACTCCACTACGCTCGAAGTCTTTGTGCTCTCACACATGCGTAGTAGCTCCGCCACGTCAAAATGACGCAGCTTGATTGGAATACGGTGGTCAACGCGCGCGATCGGCGACCGAGCGTTGAGGAGTATGCTGAGCAATTAACTCTTTTCTTCTTTTCGTCTAAAAAGAAAATCATTCATTGGTGTTTGTCATGCGCGGTTACGCAGAATGTGGAAAACCAACATTAAATGAGTCCAACCTTCGTGAGATCTTGAATCAACACGCTCCTGAGAAAGAACGTGAAATCACTCTGCGACCACATGCACCTTGGTTAAACGACACTCTGAGAGTTGCCAAACGAAAAAAGCGCCATTGTGAACGACAGTGGAAGAAAAGCAACCTAGTCGTGCACAAACAAGTTTACAAGGAGCAATGTCACGCTTATAAAGTTCTTCTTGACAAGGAGAAAAGTACTTATCACAGTGAACAAGTTTCGCCAGCCAATCACAAAGAACTGTTTCGTGTTATTGACAGACTTTAAACGCCCTCTTTTGATCATGTCTTACCCACTCATCAGTGCCCTCGTGAACTTGCCAACCGCTTTTCCGAGTTCTTTGACAGCAAAATAAAGAGACTGAGGGAAGATCTTGACAATATCCAGATCGACACAGTATTTGACAACATAGAAGAATCGTGTGCTTCTTCCTTTAATCAAGTCTGCACCGATTAAGTCATGTCCACTGGATCCATTACCCTCATCTGCGTTCAAGGAGTGTATGGGCACTTTGCTTCCATCTATCACGAAGATTGTCAATACTTCGCTTCAATCCGGCACTGTTCCTCGTGGTTTCAAGACTGCACGTGTACTTCCTCTTCTCAAGAAGGCGTCACTTGATCCGGAAGAGTTTCGGAACTACCGCCCAATTTCTAACCTGCCCGCTTTGTTTAAAATCACTGAAAGAGCCGCCGTCAAGCAGCTGCAGGGGTAACTTGACAATACTCATTTGCACGCGAAGATGCAGTCAGCATACCGTCCATTCCACAGTCCCGAAACTGCTCTACTGCGTAATAACAACAACCTGTTGCGCGCCATCGATCAACATCACGAAGCTGTTCTAATATTGTTGGACATGACGGCGGCATTTGACACAATCGACCACCGTATTCTACTTGACCGATTGTCTAAATGCTATGGAATCTGTGGCACTGCCCTTTCGTGGTTTACATCTTATTTGGATGGTCGAACATAGCGTGTTGATATCAAAGACTCAGAGTCATATCCTGTATTATTGAACTGTGGTGTTCCACAAGGATCAGTTGCCGGCCCAATCATGTTCATCATGTATAGTGCCCCAATCCAAGACATAATTTCTTCGCATGGCCTAAATAGTGTTTCGTATGCAGACGACACTCAGTTATATACGAGTATCATGTTTCATCCAAATGAACGCTGCACTGCAATCAGCAAAATTGAGAAATGCGTGAACAATGTGAAGTCATGGGCAATCATGAACAAACTTGCGCTAAATGACAGCAAAACTGAAATAAGCATTTTTCTTCCAGATTTCGTACCGCTGATCCCCTCAATTCTGTGTCAATTGGCCATACTGATATTATCCCTAAGGACCATATCCGAAATCTCGGAGTTGTCTTCGATTCTGGGCTCCGAATGTCTCTACACATTAACAATATCTGCAAATCAGCCCATAATGCTGTTTGAAAGATTGGTAGCATAAGACAATATCTAGACCAGCCTACTACAGAGCACCTTGTCCATGCCTTTGTAACATCAAGACTCGGCTGCTGCAACAGTTTGTTGTATGGACTGCCAGACTCGGACATCCTCAAGCTGCAACGCGTGCAAAACATTGCTGCAAGACTTGTTTGTGAAGTAAAACGAAAGGAACACATATCACCTCACTTTCGTCGACTCCACTGGCTCCCCATCAACAAATGGATTATCTCCGAAATTCTTCTTCTGACTTTCAAGGCACGATCTTGCTCCACCATATATCTGTGAACTTTTGCAACACCATAATGCAAATCGCGTTTTACGCTCGGCATCACAATTCTGCCTCCACGTGCCTAGATCATCTACTTCGTCATACGGTATGAGAGCGTTTTCGATCGCGGCACCTATATATGTTATGGAATAATTTGCCTTTGTTAAAAATGCAATTTCCGTCTCTTCATTCAAACGTGCTCTCTCAAGACTCACCCTTTCTTATGATCCTATCGGACTCTCTATTTTGTATCATTTTACGTTCCTGTGTGTGCATCAATGCTCCATGTTGCTGTTATATTCTTTGCCTTTCCCTTCTTTTATGTGTATTTTTGTGTACAGCGCTCTGAGGTTTTTATACATGTTGCGCTTTATAAATACGTTATATTATTATTATTAAATGACTCAATACAAATACATGACATTTCCTTTTCTATATTCATAGGATATAATGGGCTGTTCCATTTGAAATCCATACACCCCCGATGGGAAACATTACCTTAATCTTTTCGACAGGGAGTGTGAATTTCCAATGGGCTTACATACATGGTGACTCCATTTTAAATATACACTCCCTGTATGGCATATTGAGGTCATGTCTTCCATAGACATATATTATATCCAATCGAATAGCCTAATGCTTAAGTCAGACGATGACAGTCATTCATTTCAGTATGGGGAACTTTGCGTATGAGGTTGATTCTCGTACGATTTGAAAATACACGAATAGAGGTTCTCCGCCGGCGACTATTTTAATGCTAGACTTCATGTTTACCCCTTTATTTGCCTAAAAAGAAAATCATTCATTGGTCTTTGTCATTTGCGGTTACGCAGAATGTGGAAAATCAACATTAAGGGGGGACTCAAGGAAGTTTTTGACTTATTTTTTTGCATTTTGTGAGTGTAATTATTGAACTATTAATCAAATGCATATATAAAAGTATACCTTTTAAATTTCAAACAATGTTAGCAAAAGTGACTATTTTTTTATAAATGGTGCCAATCATGGTTTATCTTTGTTGTTAGGTTTTATGTTTGGTATCAAAATGTGTCAAAAAGATTCATCCAAATGTCTATCTAGCCTATTTGGTAAACAAATAATCGAAAATTACTTTTAAAGGACCTATACAAAGTGTATGACTTTCTGTTGTTGAGCACTTTATAACAAAACTAAATAGAACCTTAATTGAGCACATGCCTTAAGTTATCTGCCTGATACACACATACCGTATTTTAAAGATAGTGGCATTCCAAGATTATTATCTATTTCAAACTGAGGTTATTTAATATGTAGGTATACAGTCAATTTGCTGAGAGCAACCAGTAACTTGTTGATACTGTTGAACCTTGATGCAAAATAATTTTGTTGTTGTGTCAACCATCTGTGTTTAATATTTTGATTGGATAACACAAAGTTTTGTAGCCCCACAGATTTCATTTTTAAGAGGTTCAACTATATTTACAAAATAGGTGCCGTTAAAAATGACATAAAGACTGACCAGATTTTATAAACCTTTGAATGTTTTCTGTCCGATGTGAGTCCTATGATACTGAACACAGTCCAAAAAACCTAAATCTAAAATCGACATTTCAAAACTTTTAAAACTAAGTGATCAAACAGACAAATTCAATGTTGCTTATGCCTCGCTAGTATAAATTCTCCCATTATTGGGTAGTTATGACCATAATTGTATTACTTTTCTTGTACCCTGCTCTCTTTGTCTGTGCCCGAGTCATGCCTATTATTTCTGTCAAGTACAGATCTAATTGGGACAATTTTAATTAATCTAAAGTAGATGAGGTTATTAAGCGGCCCCAGTCAAAGTCCTTTACTCCATTCGTATCCTCTTCTAAACGGTGCTGGATGTTTTTCTCTTTTCCAATGGCTGCCTTCACTTTCTTCACATGCTTCTTCTCCACATACTCATTAACCTTTTCAGTCAAATCATTGCCACTATACTTTTGAATGAAATCAGGTAGCCTTTCCTTCATTTTTTCTATGGTCCTAAACAAAACAGGATGCGCGCGCAAACCACCGGGCAAAGAACATTGGCAACTAGCCACGTTTTGCCCGATGTGACGTCACCAGTCACCCCATCTATATTTGTTCCCCAGTTGCTTTATTAGTCAATTCTCAATCATATATAATATTAATAGACGATCTTTGTTGATTGACTCTGTGCAACTTTACGCAGATACTGTTCCAAAAACAAGTACGCGATAGCGAGGCAGAATCCCGCTCCCCAATCGCCCAGGTGGTCAGCACATGTAGTTCAGCCTCTGATTGGCTAAGAGTCGCGCGCTGAGTGGGTATACATGTAGTCACGGGCAACTCTTAAAACTACGTATCCGGCACCACTCTGTCGACCATTAGGGATATGCAATACGCATACACTTCCTCACAATTTTAAAGGCACATGTAGATGTTCTGATTGCTGGCCCGATTTCAACTTGATGTTTTCTATTTTACATCTTTAAAATTGTCACATTCTAAAGTTTGAGTTGCATAACTCCAATGGTTCTTATTTTTAGAAGCACAAGGTTACAATAAATTAGCCTGTTGAGTAGTAGTACACAAAATGGCGGATGGTTAACCACCTTTGCAGTAATTTACCACATTTTAGCCTATAATTTCTAAATGGAATATTTCTGGCCCCTAAATTTTTACAGACATAATGAGAAAAATATGGGGATTCTTCCGATATAAAATATCTTGATTTTGAAACAAAACCTCATAGCCTAAAAAACAGTGATCGGAACATACACCTTTAATTGAACTAGCAGCTTATTTTATTACATCATCTTTATTAAAAGTAAAGAAGAAACACACAAACCCAAGAACATCTAGGGGCTATACTGACCCCGGCAAGGGAAATTACATAACACAAGAACATTAAAATTGCCAGTACCGTATCGTAAAATTGATACGGTACTGAATAAACGAATTTTATATTAATTATATATGTTTATGTGGGAAATTAAGAAGATTTACGAAATTAATGCAGTTTCGAAAAAGAATGTAAGCGTAAAAATAGAACAGCAAGATTTAAAGAACATTGCAAAGTATACTGGAAAGGCAATTTTTTGCTAGGCGTCCCGTTTCTGATGTGCGCATGCTCATAACAATTAAATTGCATTGTTGCAGTACATGGATTATTCCGTACGGGACGTCTAGCAAGATATAGCCCTGAAATATAAAATCAACAATATCAAGGTCCGGACGTTGACTGGTGGGAAGAATATTGGGCGGAATGGTTCCGCCATTAATTGACCAGCCTGGGATGTCAGCATAAAGCTTCACAGAAGTGTTATCAGGAATATTATCCTTAAGATGTTTGACAATGATGGCAAGAATTGAATTGTGCCTCCATGTATATCTGCCTTGTGTAAGGAATGTGGAGCAGTTGTTAAGAATATGGTGGAGGGTTTCCTTATTGACACAAAAATTGCACTTGGTATTAGTGCGCTTACCCCATGTATTGAGATTGGTGAATGTAGGTAAGAAGTCAATAGATGCCCTGACGGCAAAGCTCGTAAAACTCCCTTTGGAAGATCATGGATAATAGACCGCCAGGTAAGATCACTATTTTCGGACTCAATGAGCTTAAGTAAATTCCCTTGTTGAATAAGCGGGAGAATATACTCTCTCCAGAAATCTGTACGCCGGGTGGTGAAGAGGCTTTTGATTTGTTCCTTAACATTCTTCCATTTTGAATTAAATTCACTAGCACAGGATTTGGTAACAATATCAAAGTTTTCCTTCCATTTGCCAATCTCATTTATGGCCATCTTCCGTTTCCACATACATTCTCTGGACGTTTTAGAACGAATGGCATGGAGAACACGATCATCAGCCTTTATCATACACCTGGCGTAGGCTAGGGAGTGAGATTCAAGGTAAACATAAGATATTTTAGGGATAGCAAGACCATGTGGACTATGTACAATGGCTGGGGTGGGCCCTCTAGGTTTCATACCAAGATAAGATTTAATACTGTTTGTGTGAATATGATCTAAAAGTTCAAGCTGGGTGTCGGTGAGCTCGTGAACGGTCATAAGGTATCTCAATGAGGGGACCACATATTGCACATAAACCCGTAGCTTGTATTCGTCACGTATGGTAGAGCTATCGATGTTCATAATATATTCTGAAAGCTTAGTGGATATCAGATCATATGTATCTTTAGTTTTCCCTTTAAATGTAATCTGACAGCCTAAAAACTTCTCGGGGGCAACCTTGAGAGTGTTAAGAGTATTTTCCCCAATCTTAAAAGAGATTTCGGCAGGTGCACCACTCCGGATGGAATGGATTTGCACTTCGTTGGCTTAAGCGTGAGTTTCATTGAGCTCGCGAGATTGAAGATTTCGTCCATAAGATTCTGGTGCCAGCGTTTATCAGAGGTCATTAAACAAAAATCATCGGCAAACGGAAGTGTAATATATTTCAATCCGTTGAGGTTATACCCAAAACTATTTTCTTTAAGTTTGAGGTGTTGTAATATGGGATTGAACACCATCAAAAATATGATAGGACTCAAGGGATCACCTTGGAATACCCCGCGTTTGAACTCGAAGGGTTTGGAGGTCCAATCTTTCGTCTTGATTCTCCCATTAAGCCTGGAATAGAGACGTTCAACGTAATCACAAATTGGATTGGGTATGCTATTTCTACGGAGAGTTTTATCAATCAGGTTATGTTCCACAGACCCAAATGCATCCGCCAGGTCAAGGAATGTGACGTGAAGAGTGCGCTTATTCGCTTTTGCATGAGCAATCAACTCTTTCATTACTAGTGTGTGCTCGATGCACCCATTGATACCTTTCAGAAATGCTTTTTGGGTCTGTGGATCAAGTAGGCTGTTTGAAATAAGATAAGTTTCTATCCGGTTTGATATTATTTGGTGGAAAAGTTTACCGACACAAGAAGTTAATGAGATCATCCTGATTAAATGTGTCGACTAAATGTACACATTTGCCAACTATTTGTCTATTTGGATTACACCCCCTCCACACACAAAAACACTCTAGCGACGGCCCATTCCTCGACTGGCAGTAGTTTCCGCCGACTGTAGACCAAACTGGGGGGGGGGGGGCTAGGCCCCCTGCCCCCCCCCCCCCCAAAAAAAGCCAATTTCGTGAGCTGTTGCATACTTGAACAACTGTTAAGTGAATATAATTACCTAACTTTTGAGTAACTAGAATTGTTC
>CM069451.1:54341410-54557773 GCA_035610835.1 Ophiura sarsii
GTGTCGGTTGAGATTGGCACTATCGGTTCATTTGACCAAAGGAATCGTGGAATTATGATGGTCAAAAGTACACAGATGAAGAAAAAAATATATTACTTTGAAGATGTCTAAATCCATATGATCAAAGGATCGCTTGGTAACTCCAACTACACGATTGGCCTTCATGACGACAGCTCCAACATGATTGGTGAAAGACAGCGTCCTGTCAAAAAGAACTCCTAGGTCTGTTTCTTCTTCTAACTTCCCTAGCTGTCTCCTCTCATCGCCTTCCTTTATTGTGTAATCGTACACATCTCTTGGCTTGCCATAATGCATAACACCACATTTCTTGACGTTGAAATTAAGAGGGGGGGGGGGGTCTATGTTAGTCAGATAGTAAAATTCAGTGCTTCGGAAAAAATGAGATATTAGCACAGTAGGAACCTGCTAAGTCTCTGCTTTAAAATGCTTTTTGTTTGAGGTAAATTGGATTTTCGGTTCTGAAGTTATGGTCGATTGAGTTTCGGGTGTCTCAAAATATCGGTGGTGTTTTGTATACATTTGTATGTAGAAAACGCTCACCCTGCGATTTTAAGCATTTTCAGTTTTAATTATTTTTTGAACAAATAATTGTAACATTTGATCAAATTTATTTAATAAAATATTAAAATAATTAATTGCACATCATAAATCATCAAAATTTCAAAGTCAACGTAATTTCTTATGTATTTCTTTATTTTTCTCACCCGGCTATTTTTAAGCCATTTATCTTTAAAAATCAATAAAAATGCTAATATAATTGCTATTTTCACCCAAAATGGCTCAAAATGTGTCTAAATTCATGCTCTTCCATAATTGAACAACTGTTTTTATCCAAAATGTCAACTTTTTTTTTCTCGCCAATTTTAATATTTTTCATACGTTTTGCACGATATCTCAAAACTAGAAAACACGCAAACTTGCAATATGGGATCCAACGTAACTCAAAAACGAAACCTCGTATCAGGGTGATATTTGGTATGGATAATAAGCTTGAATAGAGGAAGAACCCAATGAAGCCGGATTTTCAATTTATTATTCCAAATTTGAAATATAACGTAAAATTACTTGATTGGTCGGTTCCTGGTTACCATGGCAACCGTATACAAAATCCGGCTTCATTGGTTCGTGCGCATTGTTCCCATGCATCATCTACCAAAGTATGGGCAACATGCAACATTTAGTTTTCTAGTAAAGTTGGATCCCGTGTTTAGCCAATCAAAGGCCTTGACTGGTTACCATAGCAACCAGATCAAAATAACGCGCATTTTTTGAAACGCTGTTACCTAAGCTTCAATTTGATATATGACTCTAAGGGGTAAACCCACGGTAACATTGAGAAAATCTGTTTCCAAAATTGGTGAAAATAACATAGACCCCCCCCCCCCCTCCCCCTTAAGTTGCCATTGATTTGACCATTCCCTAGTTTGTCCAGATCGTCTTGCAGTTGTGAACAGTCCTCTTCACTGACTACTTGAGTAAAAACCTTTGTCCTCTGCAAACATCCTAACCATGTTGGAGATGAGGTTTGGTAGGTCATTAATGAAGATGACGAACAAAATGGGTCCTAAGACACTGCCTTGGGGAATTCCACTCTTGACTGGTTTCCATGATGATTTTTGGCCATTCGCAGATACTCGCTGTTTTTTTCCAATGAGAAAACTTTCAATCCACTTTAGTAGGTTGCCATCTATATCATGGGATTTCAATTTGAGTAGTAAACGTTGGTGAGGGACTGAGTCAAAAGCCTTTCTGAAGTCAAGGTACACAACATCGATACCGTCACCCTCCTCAAACATCTTTGTCCATATTATATCCATGATTTCTAGGAGCTGCATAAAACAACACCGCCTTGGTCTAAAACCATGTTGTTCGTCACAAATTGTGTCATTTTCCTTCATGAACTCCATCGTTTGGTCTCGACTTATAGACTTCATCATCTTGCACACGACTGATGTCAAACTGACTGGTCTGTAGTTACCAATATCTGCTGGGCTTCTTTTTTGTATATGGCTGTTACCTCTGCTATCTGCTAATGAAGCAAAATCCTTAGAAATGGGTACCGGGTTTTAAATTACCCTTAGAAATGAAATGCAATCACGCCGTATACCTATGACAAAATCAAACAAAAAATTGCCAAATACTCTCAGATCGCACACTACATGACCTAGTCAAAATCCTCAGTGCTCGGCCTTGGCCTGTGCCTGTATACCTTGATATTTTATAAATAATAATACCCCCGGGATATAATGCCATTCACATTTCAATATAATTTTTACTATTGTAATCAGTTTCATAAACATTTTCACATTTTGGTCATTTTTATTATAAAATAAAAACCTTTCTTGTCATTAAGATTCTCTATCTGTTCGTGCTACTCTTTTTCTGCACTTTGTGATAGATTTGCAGGCGGCCATTTTGAAAGTACTGTAAAAAACTTCTGAGCATGTGCAGATCAATTAAACCAATCTTCCCTAGCAATTAAACCGTGGACTAAACTTGGACTAACCATTTACCCTTGAGGTCACAGTTAGTCCAGGTTTAGTCCAGCTTTAGTCCAGGACTAGTTAGTCCAGGTTTTGAGAAACAGAAAGGAGTTAGTCCCCTATTGTGGACCAAACCTGGACTAACTAGTCCAGGATTAAAGTTAGTCCAGGTTTAAGTTAGTCCACTTTCGAGAATTCCAGCCGTAGAGTCGGTTTATCATTTTATGATGAACCGATAAAAGACATATCATCCAAATAACTTGTTGAAGTTACTTACCCGTCACTTAAAGTTGAAAAGTACTTTTGGAACTATTAGTAAATTGCGGTGGCCTTTTTTGCACAATATCGTACACTTCAGGTCTAGCAATTTGGTCGAATATAAACCGTGTGCCTCTTTTATATGATATAATATTTTTCCTGACAAGGGGAACTCAGATCAGACATAGGCGCCCAATGTTCATCATAGAACATCCTTTCCTGGTGGTCACCCAAGAATGTGATATATTCACGATATAAAACTCGAAATGAAACTCGAAATGGTCCTAGTGATCGATGCTTAATTCATTAATGACGTGAGTCGATTTATGATGAACCGATAAAAGACATATTATATCCAAATAACTTAAAGTCATCTGTATATTTTCGCTTCAAACTATCAATTTCCCCATTACTTAAAATTGAAAAGTACTTTTGAATCTGGATGGAATCTGAACTATTAGTAGATTGCGGTGGCCTTTTTTGCACAATGTCGAACAGTTCAGGTCTATCAATCGTGTCTAATATAAACCGTGTATCTCTGTCGTATGTTTCAAGTTTACCAATGATATCATATTTTTTCTGACAAGGGGAACACAGATCAGACATAGGCGCCCAGTGTTCATCATAGAACATTCTTTCCCTGTGATCACCCAAGAATGTGATATATTCACGAAACGTAACTTGTGGTTCGTTTTCTATTGGACGATTTGTGTGGGCAGACATCTTTTGCGCGTATTGCTTTCTTATATATACATTATCAGTTGATTTCTTGTGGTTACCCAAAAATTTCATATATTTACGAAATGAAACCTCTGATCCTAGTGAACGATGTTTGTGCGCTATCATCTTATGTGCGTACAGATCTCTAACATATTTAAAATCGGTTGATTTCGTCGTTTGGAATTTATCCCGGTAGGCTGAAAGCGCTCTAATGAACGGGTTTCTAACAAACATAAAGGACGTGTACGTGTCCAGACGCAGACGTAATTCATCTAAATTCAACCTGTATTTATCTAAAGATGTAGTGCGTCCGTGGATTTCGTCCAAACTTAATCTACTAGTACTATTTACTTTTCCATTTAAAATCAAAAATAGTTTCTTCCAACTCGTGCTGGAAACCTTTGGAATATAACAGAAGAGTAGTTTATGTTTGTCAGATATCAAGATTTGCTGAAGCCACTTGGGATTTTTCTGTAGCCATTTTGCCCAATCCATTGAATTATTTCTGTGTGTATCGGCACAATAGCGATCCAGCGATGCCTTACGTCCTCTTTGTTCATTTTCCCACTGGCATGTGTCGTTACACTCAATCTAAGGTTTAGGATAGGGTTGTGGTTGTGATTGTGATTGCGGTTGGGGTTGGGGTTGTGGTCGTGGTTGTGGTTGTGGTTGTGGTTGTGGTTGTGGTTGTGGTTGTGGTTGTGGTTGTGGTTGTGGTTGTGGTTGTGGTTGTGGTTGTGGTTGTGGTTGTGGTTGTGGTTGTGGTTGTGGTTGGGGTTGGGGTTGGGGTTGGGGTTGGGGTTGGGGTTGGGGTTGGGGTTGGGGTTGGGGTTGGGGTTGGGGTTAGTTGTTAGGGTAGGGTTGGGTTGGGGTCGGGGTATGGAAAAAAACAAAAAGAGATTAATAAGGTTAATAAGTAAACTAAGGAAATACACATCATTAAAATTTAGAAATTACTCGGGTAATATTTTAGCAACGGAACCACTGAGATACATGTAGTTGAAAGTCAAGCTGTCCACTTGCACCATTCAATTATTAATTCACAAACATGAATAGTTGACATCAATTAACAGTTTTAGTACGCAGCAAATTACTTGCATAACATTTCAATAGACCATTTTGCTGAATATTGTCAGTAATTTTAATTTTTTTAAAGAGATAATCGTTGTCAAACTTGACAAATACATGTGTCTTCTCTATTACAGCTAGATCAATCGTAGTTAAAGCTTCCTGAAAAGTGAAAATGTATAGATAATGAATTGAAAAATCAGTCATCGTCATTCGTCAGGATTGTTGCTCTCTCTAGCAATTCACGACGTGAACGTATTTTCACTGCTTCGATTGTCTCGACAAAGGTGCTGAATCACTGGAGAAAGTAAATGGTGCATCGACAATGTCTGGTTTTTCAATTTGCTTGATGTGGTCTTAACGATTTACAGGTGTCATGCATCCTAAACTTATATCAATAAAGACTTATGTAACTGTAACAGAAAAGTGGAGAAGATAATAACTTCAACCTTTCTGTGTGATCGAAACACATTGTTTCTAATGTCATTTAGAGCAGATCATAGAAATAAGAAATGTTTCAGATCCTTGGTGTCTTTATTACTAAGAGGACAGAGAATATTTGTATCTGCTTTCCATGAATGAACACCACTGTTAAGTCTCAGGGTAATAAATCGTGCTTTACATTTAATCGCATCCCCATAGAAATCTATTTTACATAATGAATACTTTTCTAAACTAGGCTTCCTCTTGTACAGTACTGAAACCTTCAATCAGAGCAAAAATAAGTGTAAAGTCGAAAATGTCTGCCCCCCCCCCCCCCCCCCCCCCCCCCCCCATATGAAAAACCTAGTTACGCCACTGTAACAACAAGATATATATAACTATTTACGGCACAATCCACGACGAGACGTATAATTACCTTATAAAAGAATTCATCGATCCACCTTCGCAATAACTCGTTTTCTTTCGGTTTTGAACCTAGGAAAATGAAGAAAATAATATAAACTCGTTATAGTACTACTATAAGGAATATTTACAATAGTTGAAAGCTTGTATGTATGAGGTATGAGGCGAAGATGAGCTTTGGTAGACGACATTAGAGGTCAAAAGTTCGGAGGCAACATTTTTAAATCTGGTGAAATGTGTCATTGAAATAAATAAAAAATACGTACAACAGACACACCTCGCCCTTTGTTGTACATCTCCCACTCTACTACATATTGTTGTATACAGAGCTTTAGAGCTCCTCCTATTGTCTATGCATTGATATACTAGAGCTCCCCTCCTTGATCATCATTCTTCATGTCGATTATACACGAATGCACTACTGGAAGCTCAATGTTCAACTGTGCCTTATTAAAATCCTTTATTATATAATGCACTTTACTAATGGTAAACGATTACGTTTCAGAAGATCTATGGGTCACCTGTTGATCGTTTCAAATTTCTAGAAACACGTTGATTGAATAAGGAACTGGATTGTGAATGTTTGAATATCTTATGTATCATATCTTGTGTAAAATATATAAAACTACAACCGTCGGTATAGTCCCCCATTATTCCATCTGATACATCTCCCTATGCTGACCTGTATGTGTAGATGTGCGAGATACAAACACCATGAAATGTACAATGAGCATGATGAGGACTAACGTAAACGTTGAAACAACGACACGTTTTAGTTTTAAACGTTGTGGCTGTAAACACTCCAAAATAATCTGCGAGCAAATGGCCATGCTGGTACATGTGCTTTCTGCAACGAGAAATCAAGGATCATCATACCATCAAGCATGTACAAAATGTAGGTAAGCTTAAGCCTGTCATAATCTTCCATTTCAAATTCGGACTTTGGCAAATGATCTAGTCCAAAAGAGCTGCACCAAGCGCATTGCTTCGAGAAAGAAATCAAATAAGACGGGGTTTTTTAAACTGAACAATATCAATGGATTCCTAGCTTCCTGTTGGCGGGTCAGAATTGGCTGCTGGGTCAAATAATTCATTATTGTGTAATAATTCATTGAATGAAAATATTGGTCGATATAATGAAGTAGGTAGGGGAGAGGGGGAGTGTACGTCCTATGGGCAGGTTCGCCAACCACGTGATTCTATTCTCATCTTTGCGGCTACTGGTTGAATTTGACGAACACACAATAGCTTAGATACAGTAGTATGTTGCAAGCTTCCCACATTAACGTGACAGATCACCGTAACATGTTTGTCAGCATTCTATTTTGGAATAAAATAACGAAGAATAACGAATCTTATATCTATTGGATATTATGGTACTTTGTGTAGCCTAATTCGGAGCCTAGGGCGAGCTTGCCCCGGCCTTTGGGCGAACCTACCCCGGCGTCGGGAAAGTTCGCCATTTTGAGACACTTGTCTTTATCATTTACTCTTGCCTCTACAGTAAGGCCTAGAGTACTGAGATCATGGTCGTATGTAGCCAAGATATCAATCTTTCACATGATATCAATAGGTCCATTCAATCTTTAAAATTGGCGTCTAGCTCTAGTCTAGACCTCTTCAAATGAAAATGGGGCGAACACTCCCCGCTCTCCCCTATGCGGTGAATTTCGTGTATTTAATTCACTCGTTTTCCTTTTAATTATGTACTTCCGATCTCCAGAATGATTGGGCACTCTAAAAAAGGAAGAATGCAACTGTATGATTTATATCTTTATCATATCTTTGTATGCATGTTTAGTATACAATCGGCCGAGTGCACCAATGGCGAGTAGCTGATGAATAGCGCCACCTCGCTAGTAACTGAGGCGTAACCAAAAGAAAATAGAGCACCAAACCGGGGTAAGCTTTAATTTTAATTATTCGTTCATTCATTTATATAACTAGGCATATGTGTTTATTCATTTATCTAACTATGTATTCGTATATTTCAATAGTATTTGATTTCATGTTAAATAATTAATCAATTAATTAATTTGATTGATTGGTTGGTTGACTGATTGTTTGAAATTATTTCTACAATTTTGCATGCATCATCATTGTGGATAGATTTAAAATATTTTATAATAAATTGGTCATAAATGTATCATTGAGTAAATAATGCGTAAATTGATAATGAATTGTATGATAGAAATCTCCCATTTATCATCATATCCATGTAATCGTCCATCGGGCAAATCAGAAATTATCATATAGTTACAGCATAAACTGTTATGTTTCAACTTACTCTTGGGTCCGGTCATGTCAGGTAATCTAGGTAATCTCGTTTACATCCTTTGCGTTCATTTTTACGAAAAACATTGAGGGTTTGGGTAAGCCGTCAAAGTCTGAGAGTAGGGGGTGTCACCTTTAGGCTAATGAAAGTTGATTCAATGTTTCCCGTAACATTTGGATCAAACCATAATGAGGTAACTTTTTCATTATTCATTATTCATTATTTTGCAGCAGTTCATTATTTACTAAAATTAATAACGACCATTTCAGGTGATCATCGAAGTCGATTTCTATTTTTAGGTTCCAATTGATTCAGAATGTAAACAAAATGCAATGTTCGATGAAGGAAATTAAGGAAAACACCGAAAAACTTCAACAATATCTAAAAAACGGCGGGAAAAATGGAAAATATCAAATAATGAATGATTTCGCTATTTTGGCATTCATAACGCGGTCGATCGAAAAAACCAAACGCGGGCGGGTTACGGGAAACATGGAATCAACTTTCATCAGCCTTATACAATATATACAAATCGAAATTTTGACATATCTCTTATTAGAATAATTTTGAATCTTATATTATATGTTAGAAACATTCTTTCCCTCAATTATAAGCCAAAAACCTGGAGAAATTCCGATGTTTGGAAATTGTTGGCGAACATTTAATTTCACTATACACAAAATACAACGATACTACGGCATTTTGAGGTCGGCCATGTTTATGACGTCATTGTGACATGCGTGGGACGTTTTTACTTGTTTTGGTATATGGAATGAGAATACCGCTAATGTAGCTCCCCTCGACCCCCGCCCCGGGTGGCTACGCGACTTGGTGGGCGAGTATCATTTGTCTACTTCCATTCCAACTGATTGATGTTTTGTTGACAACTACGTAGGCCTACCATATGTACGCCTAAAAAATAGTTGACTTGCCCTTTGCGACCGACCCTTAAATCTAGAAATCTAGGGTCACATTTTTATATGTATTTTTATATGTTTTTAAAAACGATTTTTGATATTTCTATTATTTATTTTTTAAATATCATATATTGGTTATAATTAATAGCAACATGTGTTTTGTTTATGTTTAACTGCAACTTAAACGTATACAATTGTCAATTACTCAGTTATCTGTTAGGAGGCCTATCTGTTTGGTTATCTAAAAAAAAAATCGACCGACCCACCCAGATGTTGGCACTTGAAGGGCAAGTCAACTTTTTTGTCTTATGGCAAAACAAGTTGTTCATCATAATTAAACAAGAAATTGTATACGCGCGAATTCATGACATTGGTTAAAATGACACATTTCTGAGAGCCAGTGGCGTAGCCAGGTTATTGATATTGGGGGGGGGGGCGAGAATTGAAAATGAACCGACAAGATTGTTTTTGAGTCAAGACATGCGCGCGTAACGCGCGATTTTTTTGACTTTACACCTATTTTTGGCACGATTGCGGTACGTTTTGGCTCTAAACAAGCTTGTACCAACGAATATTGCATTTAGGTGACTGTTATGCGTGATTTTAGCTATCCACGGCACTAACAACGACACCATGCAACAACAACAGCAACGACGACAACAATAACAAAACAACAACAAACATGTGTACAGTATCCGCGTTTTTATTAAAACGCATTGCATACATGGGATGCATAGAATAGACCTTCTATTTATAAATTGTATACACCATATTTGTCACGAATGATTAAACTCTTAAACTTTGTAAACTCGTTATTTCGTAAACTGTGTGTCAATTTGCAAACTCGTAAACTTAAATTGAAAACTCTTTTTTAACTTTAAATCGGACAGGTAAGATAAATTCCCTAAAGAAAAATGAAATGAAGTTTTCATTTTAGATTTATAATTATAATATTTGTGTAGATTTTAAAAGTTACAACGATACCCATTTCATATGGTGCTGATACAAAAATATCATTGTGCAAGTTTAGTCAAGTGCAGCGCGAAACTGTTTAATAAAATTAATGAAGTGTGCAACCATTTCAAACGGCACAGTTCCTAGAGTTCAACTCGTTATAGGGCCTTTTGATAGAACTATACAACTATTCAAGTTGCAAGGTCAAGTTTCATTTGCGCAAAATACATGTAGTATGTAACAAATTTAAATACTCGGTTTGTCTAAATATATTCAGCAAAATATTCATGAAGTCGTCATTCAATATGTGGTTCAGACATGTACCAAAATTCAGCCTTCCATAAAACAATAACATATTATTAGCATGAAAGGTGGACCATGACAGTATAGAAGATAAAAATTAAATGCCAGATATGTAAATTGCCCGGTAAATTGGCAGTAGGCCTACATAGGCTACATGCAATGCTGATTTAGATTAAAGGGGCTAAAATGGGGACCAGGGAAAACAATAGATCTTGGGATGAATCGGCAGAAGGATAAAATGGACAATGGCAAAGCCTGGGCCTGGCTAAAATCATATTATAGTTAGGCCTACACTTTACAGCGTTATGATAACTTAAAAGTTACTTACGATTTGTGTAATGGTCCGTTCATCAATCCACTAGCAGGTTGTGTAAGTAAAAGTAAGTAAATAAATAATAAATAAATAAATAAACAAATCACACAGCATCAGCAAAAGGCAGGCAGCTATTTATCATAGTGTAAGCTGTATCTCGACTTGAAACAGCGACGACAGGTACGTAGAACAATGTCCAGCAAATAGTTTGTTTAGTGAAATAGAAACAAGAACTGTCTTTAAAAAAGACAACGCGGTTTAGGCATTGTGTACCTACAATCTTAGAAAAAAGGTGTTCGAACACTGACCCTAATCGCCATGCTTAATGGACCATAACAGGCACGCTATTTGAGTCACGTGAAAATCCAATCTTGTTTCTGGTAGCCTGAAGTATACCCTTACTCATACCCCCCCCCCCCCCCCCCACCCCCCTTCCCCACCGATCAATGTTGCGAGGCCCTGTGCTGATGGTGGGCAAATTGTGGGATTCAACATTGATCAGGGGAAGGGGGAATACTTTACATTACACCTACAAAGTGTTCGAACACTTTTTTCTAACAGTGTAGTAAAGAAACAGTACCATACATCACAGAAGTAAGAAGTGAGTCTAGAGAATACTATTTGGTTGCTATATAGCTTCATTAAGGATGTTTTAAATATGTATATACAAATTAAGCGATGTCCATGAAGTAAGGTTGGAATAAACACATTATAAACATTTCTTGCAAGACAATATAACGCTATGAATTGAATGTGTGTATTGGAGACTCTTTGTCTCAAAACAGTCGCAGGACTGATGTTTGTGAAAGACTGTTTTCATTTAGTTGATTAAGTATGGGTGACCTTTGTTTTTATTTGGAGAGAGTACTCACGGAAACATTTACCAAAAAGTACCAAAAATGTGCCAAACAAACAAACACTTCCAAAATCAAATTTTTGGCACTTTTTGGTCAGATATTCAACAAAAAAATGCATAAGATTAATTTGGTGCAATTACCACAAACTGAATTTGAGCCAAAAAAGGTGATTTTTTTTATTCAAAAATTTAAAAATCAGCATTTTTGGTGAAATTTGATACCAAAAATGGATTCTCCGACTCATTTCCTTTTATATACATCATGTTAATAGGTCAAAAGTTACAGCGCTTGGTAAATTTCATGTTGTGAGGGTTGACAGCCCCTTAAGTTAAAGGGACACAATGTCATGTTGAATTTTTTTAATTTTAATTAATTTACTTCAAAATTCAAGATGAACATTAAAAATTGCCATTATTGTTGTTTCTACTAAAAAAACCCAGCAAAACAATGTTTTAAATATGTTGGAATACCACCCCTAACCATGTAAAATGCTGGTTACGGCTCAACCAGCATTTTTGAATCGACTTTTTATTTGTACAAAGAGGACTGATTTTTCTTAATCCTTATAGGTGTCAGTTCATACATGTAATACAATTGTAAAAATATGCAAATCCCAGTTTGTATCATACATTTTTGTAATTGAGGGCGCTGCCTCCACCACATCTCTTAATGCTCCTTTAAAGGGGCATGAAGAGATATGTTGGAGGATGCGGCCTCAATGATGATAAAAACTGGGATTTGTATATTTTTACAATTGTATTACATGTATGAACTTACACCTATAAGGATTGAGAACAATCAGCCCTCTTTGTACAACAATACGTTGATTCCAAAATTCTGGTAGAGCAGTGTTCAGCATTTTACCGAAGATAGTGTCCCCCTGCAGTACGCGTGATTAATAACGCGAACCATGTTTACATAGAGGGTGTTTTTAAGAAAAGGTTCAATAAATAGCGATGGTATTGTTTTAATCAAGTTTTGCTGTGTTTTTGTGAGTAGAAACAACAATAATGGTAATTTTTTATGTTCATCTTGAATTCTAAAATAAAAAAAGTTTTTTTAATTCTTCAACACTACTTTGTGTCCCTTTAAGCAAATATTAGCGTTTAGTTAAACGATGTGTTTAAAGTCAAAGTTAAACGCGTGTTTAGCTTAAAACCGTATTTAAATACGTACGAGACGGCCCGTTGTATTTTAATCGTACATACGTTTACGGTTTAAATTGCAAACAATAGAATGACTAGCTAGGTATCCCCTTCCTCGTAACCATTCCCCTTCCCCACCGATCAATGTTGCGAGGCCCTGTGCTGATGGTGGGCAAATTGTGGGATTCAACATTAATCAGGGGAGAAAGGGGAGCACTTTACATTACACTTACAAACTGTTTGAACAATATTTTCTAACATTGTCGTTACCTATTTTAATAATAATAATAATACATGGGACTTATTAAGCGCCTTATGATGTAAACAGCCTCAAGGCGCTGCACAGAAAATCTTAAAAACTACAACAAGACATATGTTGAAAAATATACAATCAATATAACTAATACATACTAAAAATAAACCAAAACCTGATAATCAATACAAATATAAGGTTTCATGTCCATAGACTTTAAGTCTAAATCGAAGATTACGCCAAGATTCCTTGCGACCCGCGATACCTCAATTTCAGATGTATCGATGGTGATTTTATGGGAAGGATGGTGTTTTCACAAATTTTGATTTTGTATGAACCACCTCGGTTTTTGATGTCGCGAAGACAAAGTTCTAGTCTCGGGATGACAAAATTACGTTCACTTGGATGAAGAAGCATGTACAACTGCGTGTCATCGGCGTACGTCATGAAATTGATAACATCCCCAATGGGGCAGAGAACAGAGTGAACAGTAGGGGATCATTAACCGAACCTTACGGGACCCCTCGTCCAGGTCGAAACTATCCGACATCTTGCCATTGGTGATAACCGACTGTGATCTACTTCGTAGATATGACTCGTACTATCTCAGTGCCGTTCCTATTATGCCGTTTCGTTCACGCAGACGTTGTAGTAAAGCTGGATGGGAAGAGTGTCAAACGCTGCGGAGAAGCCTAGAAGTACTAGGACAACTTCAAGATGTTGATCAGCGTTTTAAGGAATGTAGTTACACCAATCAGACACGGTAATTTTGAATATGGCATAGAAGCATCTGGTCAGAATGCTTATGGGTTTGGTGAATTTAATGAATCCGAGTTTAATTATTTAATGACGTAGAGTCGGTTTATCATTTTATGATGAACCGATAAAAGACATATCATACCCAAATAACTTAAAGTCATCTATATATTTACGTTTCAAACTATCAATTTCCCCGTCACTTAAAGTTGAAAAGTACTTTTTAATCTGAATGGAATCTGAACTATTAGTAAATTGCGGTGGCCTTTTTTGCACAATATCGTACAATTCAGGTCTAGCAATTTTGTCTAATATAAACCGTGTATCTCTGTCGTATGTTTCAAGTTTACCAATGATATCATATTTTTTCTGACAAGGGGAACACAGGTCAGACATAGGCGCCCAATGTTCATCATAGAACATCCTTTCCTTGTGGTCACCCAAGAATGTGATATATTCACGAAATGAAACTCCTGATCCTAATGAACGATTTTTGTGCGCAATCATGTTATGTGCGTACAGCTTTCTAACATATAAAAAATCACCTGATTTCGTAGATTGGAATTTATCCCGATATGCAGAAAGCGCTCTAATCAACGGGTTTCTAACAAACATAAAAGACGTGTACGTGTCCAGACGCAGACGTAATTCATCTAAATTCAACTTGTATTTATCTAAAGATGTAGTGCGTCCGTGGATTTCGTCCAAACTTAATCTACTAGTACTATTTACTTTTCCATTTAAAATCAAAAATAGTTTCTTCCAACTCGTACTGGAAACCTTTGGAATATAACAGAAGAGTAGTTTATGTTGTTCAGATATCAAGATTTGCTGAAGCCACTTGGGATTATTCTGTAGCCATTTTGCCCAATCCGTTGAATTATTTATGTGTGTATCGGCACAATAGCGATCCAGCGATGCCTTACGTCCTCTTTGTTCATTTTCCCACTGGCATGTGTCGTTACATTCAATCTAAGGTTGTGGTTGTGGTTGTGGTTGTGGTTGTGGTTGTGGTTGTGGTTGTGGTTGTGGTTGTGGTTGTGGTTGTGGTTGTGGTTGTGGTTGTGGTTGTGGTTGTGGTTGTGGTTGTGGTTGTGGTTGTGGTTGTGGTTGTGGTTGTGGTTGTGGTTGTGGTTGTGGTTGTGGTTGTGGTTGTGGTTGTGGTTGTGGTTGTGGTGGGGTTGGGGTTGTGGTTGGGAGTTGTGGTTGGGGTTAGGTGTTGGGGTAAGGTAGGGATGAGGATAGGGTTAGGATTATGGTTAGGGTTGGGTTAAGGTTAAGATTGGAAAAAGCAAAAAGAGATGGTTAATAAGTAAACAAAGTAAATACACATCATTAACATTTACAAATTACTCGGGGAATATTTTAGCAACGGAACCACTGATGTATTTGAAAGTCAAGCTGAACACTTACACCATAAAATTATCATCAATTCACAAACATTACGAATAATTGATATCAATTAACATTTTAGTACACAGCAAATTACTTGCAAACATTTCACCGCATTAGACCTCTTGACAAATGCAATTATATTTGCATTCTCTAGTATAGCTAGATCCATCGTAAACACTTTGAATGACCCTTTACGCTCGTCAAGCGATCTCGTCTAGATCACTTGGTTGCCCCTCCCGTGCAGTAAATGAACCAATACACCACTATCACTATTGTGCAGTTAATGAACCAACTGAAGGCGGTCCCGATCGTGCAATAAATGGACCCACAGCGATCACTATCGCGTAGTGGACGAACCCATGTACGGCGACCCCTACTATGGAGTAAACGAACCGATCCACGACACCCGCTATCGCGCAGTGACGTCTAATTACCTCATCAAAGAATTCATCGATCCTCCATTTCAATACCTCTGTTTCTTTCGGTTTTGAACCTATAGGATAATGAAGAGAAGAATAAACACTCATGATTGTAATACTATTAGGAATATTTATAATAGTTGAAAGCATGTTATATTGAATAGTTTGGTTAAGATGAGGCAAAGAGCTTTGGTAGATGACATGAGAGATCAGAGAGCCAAGGTTCGGAGGCAAAGTTTTCAATAGTGAGGAGGAAATTTACAAGAAGTTCAAATCTGGTGAAACGTCTCAATGAAATTACAAAAGAGACACAACAGACACACCTCACCCTTTGTTGTACATCTCTCCACTCAACTACAGATTGTTGTTTACAGAGCTCTAGATCTCCTCCTATTGTTCATTATGCATTGATATACTTCTAGAGCTCCCCTTCTATTGTTCATTATTCTTCACGTCGATTATACGAATGCACTGCTGGAAGCTCAATTGTGCAACAACATAATAACTTTAATTTCTTTTGTTTAACTGCACATTATTGAATCCTTTTTTATATAATGCACGTGAGTAGTAACTTTGTTTCTATGGGTCACCTGTTGATTGTTTCAAATATCTAGAAACACATTGATTGATTACTCGTTTAACACATCATTAAGGAAATGAACATTTGTTAGTTTGTGAACATCTTATGTATTACGAGTACATCTTATGTTACAAAGAAACAACAACCAACAATATTAATATTACAAAGTGTGTACATGTTTTTCATCCCCATTTTTCCATCTGATACATCTCCCTACATACCTGTACGTGATGATGTACGAGATACAAACACCGTGAAATATCCAATGATGAGCAATGTAAAAGTTGAAACAATGATACGTCGTCGCGATAAATACTTCAAAATCGACGAACGAATGGCCATTATGATACCCGTGTTATACGCGCTTTCCGCAACGAGAAATCTAGGATCATCATGCATACATACAAATGAATTTGATCCGTAATATTCAACGTTTAATATTATAATATTGAGTACCCGACTTTATCTAGTAACACGTGACGTCACTTTACCAACGGAATAAATCTACGCGCTGCAGGTACATTATGAATTACGCTGAAGTATATTGCCATCTGTTGGTAGATTGTTTGAATAGAAACATACAAATACCAACTTGTTTTCGATAACCAAAGAACCGGATGTAAAATAGTCATTTGTTAGTGTTACACTCTCGTTAAAACATCTGCCTTGTTGAACGGAATAGCATTACAGCATGAGATGGGTTGTTAGTTTGTTAACAAGAAATCACGTTCATTTAGACTGCTTGTATATAGCTATATATTCGACCACAATTCTTATTATTTCGCGTTCCTACTGTCCCCCTAAGAACATGAATTCATACATTCAACGTTCAATTGAGAGTATCAATAAATGACGAACTCAGGCTAAGCACTACAATACATGTACTCCATGTTATTGGTCAAATGTAATCATTATTGGTTTGCGGTAGCTACAATGCAAACAGTTATGTATATTAGTTTGGGATAAATGTTTATGCATTCTAATATTTACCAGCCCGTCCACCTATATATGATACACGAGGTAAGAGAAAGTTTTCCTTGCCCAGCCCGTCCACCTATGATACACGAGGTTAGAGTAAGTTTTCCTTGACCAGCCCGTTCATCTATGATACATGAGGTTAGAGTAAGTTTTCCTTGCCCAGCCCGTCCACCTATGATACACGAGGTTAGAGTAAGTTTTCCTTGACCAGCCCGTTCATCTATGATACATGAGGTTAGAGAAAGTTTTCCTTGCCCAGCCCGTCCACCTATGATACACTAGGTTAGAGTAAGTTTTCCTTGACCAGCCCGTTCATCTATGATACATGAGGTTAGAGTAAGTTTTCCTTGCCCAGCCCGTCCACCTATGATACATGAGGTTAGAGTAAGTTTTCCTTGACCAGCCCGTTCATCTATGATACATGAGGTTAGAGAAAGTTTTCCTTGCCCAGCCCGTCCACCTATGATACACGAGGTTAGAGTAAGTTTTCCTTGACCAGCCCGTTTACCTATGATACATGAGGTTAGAGTAATTTTCCTTGCCCAGCCCGTCCATTTATGATACACGAGGCTAAGGTCGCCTTGACCTGGCCGTCCACATATGATTAGTTTCAAATTGGACTTCAACTTAGCAAACAGCCTATTTTACAACTTGACCTGTGATGACCTTTGTCTTTGGTATTATCTATTAAAATATAAAGAAGCAAACACACAAACCCAAGAACTTCTAGGGCCTATACTGACCCCAGGCAAGGGAAGTTACATAACCACATTCACCACTTTTTCATTCACAACATCTACAGGAAGCTTTGCGAATCTTAAAGGTGTACTAAAAGATGTTTCTTTTTGTTATATTTTTACACAATTTACTCAATATTAAAGATAATCATTATAATGGCCATTTTGATACATTGTCATTTGCATTAACATTAGTGTTATTTTCAACCAGTTTTGTGCTCTATACCACTGACAGTTCTCATGATTGCCTTGCTATATGTATAGGTTGACTGTCTGACTGATTGTTTGTTTTGATTAATTGTTTGATTGTTTGTTTTGATTGATAGATTGATTAATTGATGTATTGATGTATTTATTGATTGATTGATTGCCTTGCTTACATACATCTTTACTTAAAGGCTCAGATCACAATGCTCGGGGCGGGTGGTTTGCTTTCCCCTCCTGTTATAATACTTATGTGTGATTTTAATCATTCTATGTTTCATGTATGCAGTGTTCTCGCTTTGTGGTGGTTCCTTCTTGTTTCGCCAACATGCATATATAAACAGATGGTTCAAGTCGCAGATGTGTTATCTCGTTTGATTGATTGATTGATTGATTGATTGATTGATTGATTGATTGATTGATTGGTTGATTGATTGATTGATTGATTGATTGATTGATTGATTGATTGATTGATTGATTGATTGATTGATCGATTGATTATTCTCCTTTCTAATTATATTGCTCATGCGATTTTAATCATTCTATGTTACATGTATGCATTGCTCGCGCTTTGTGGTGGTTCCTTTGTTTCGCCAACATGCATATATGAACAGATGGTTCAAGTCGCAGATTGTTTATCTTGTTTGACGCTATAATATTGTTTGATACCATGTCATTTGCATTAACATTAGCGTTATTTTCATCTAGTTCTGTGCTCTCCCGCCTCCTGGATCTTCAGTCGCTTTTTGTTTAAGCATCCATGATCAGACGGTTACGGTCACAGAACCGATCAGTTGAATGTACATTATTGTTTGATACCATAATAGTTTGATACCATAATAGTCTCGGTGATCTCAACAATTCTGGGTCTCATGATCCAGAGCATGTGAAATCCCCTCCGGCTTCGGGAAAATAGTAGGCTTACGGTCTCCAGATCACCTCGGGGCAATATTTCACCCCACTCGGGCGTTTCTGCTCTTATGTGCGCAACATGTATCGAGGTATAGAGTTGTTCGGGTCACAGATCTACGATCTCATTTGATTTTGTATTTATGTTTGTTACCGTATGATTCACAGTTAAAATATGTATAGTCTCAATATAACCTTTGTGATATTAGCTTTTTCTAAAGTCACGCAGCTTCATTCATTTTTGTTCAAAATTCTTTGATACTCGGTTGTAGCCAGTCATGTTTTTCCAGTGATTTCAGCACATAGGTCACAGGGATCACGGTTTTTAATTAGGCTTCATTCAAACCTTGTTGGGTGTCACGCCGGGGTAGGGACGGACCTATTTTCTTTCATACGTCCCTATGCGCCACGATTTTCTAGGTCTGGGTTTTGGGGAGTTAATGGGGGTGGTAGGGGAGGGTTCGGGGATTCTTCGTGGAGAGTGTGGGGTGTCAAACACTGTATATTTGTTATAGTTAAAACCTCTGCTATGTACAACAGTGAATTTTCTTTGATTGGTATTTTCAAATATGTTTCAAAAGTGGATGACTACATCATAACTTTACCCATCTTCAAAAGTAGTAACATGCCTTACTCTTTACTCGAGTACGTCTTTGGAGAAGTCATTTATGACATTCTCCTGCTACAGTGCTACACTTTTCAATGAACGAAACGGTTAGTATTTGCTCTTTCAATTGTCGAGGGCTTGGCGATAAACGTAAACGGGCTGATGTGTTGAACTTTCTAAATACGAAAAAGTTCTCGATAGTCTGTCTTCAGGATGTACATTGGACTTGCGAAATGGAGAACCAGATTAAACTTGATTGGGGCTATGACTGCTTTTTCAGTCACGGTTCCAGCAATTCTAGAGATACAGCAATTCTTCTCAATGATAACTTTAAATTCGAGGCTCATGGTTACAAAAGTGATCCAGGCGGAAATTGGGTCATACTTGACATAACATTTTCAGATCTTAGGGTTTCTTTAGCCAACATTTATGGTCCAAATCAAGACGACCCAAGTTTCTACAAAAATATCATGGATGAAATTGAGAGCTACAATAACGCAAATAGCATTATCTTAGTCCAGCTACCAAATATGGATACGATGAACTACAATAGTGTAGGTAATCCCAAGGCAAGGAAAGAAGTTCTTAATATGATGAATATTCACGATTTAATTGATCCATGGAGGGAAAATAACCCTACAGCCCGGAGATACACATGGCGTCAACCAACCCCCTTTAAACAAGGGCGACTGGACTTCTTTCTCCTTTCACACGAGATGTTCTCAATGGTAGGCAATACTGATATCTTGCCTGGCTATAGGTCTGACCACTCGATTCCAACAGTTACTTTCGCTAAGCAAACGCCTCATAGATGTAGAGGTTATTGGAAGCTCAACAATTCTTTACTTAAGGACTCAAAGTACATCCAGGTAGTGAAAGATGCTATTGGCGAAGTTGTCAAACAGTATGCTGCGACCCCATACTTAAGAGAAAACATGAAAAATATCCCGGGCAAAGAGGTGCAATTCAACATCAACGATCAACTTCTACTTGATATGATCTTGATTGACATTAGAGGCAAAACTATTCCGTATGGTGCAAATATGAAAAGGAAAAGAGAGAAGGAGATAAAATCACTTGAAGCTGAGATTAGCCGAATTGATCACACGCTTGATCTAAATCCTACACATACAACGGCAGACACGCTCATGGAAGATCTCAAATCGGCCAACAAAGAGTTAAGAGATGTCCACATGGACGGAGTTAAAATCCGCGCCAGAGTGCAGAATCTTAAATTTGGCAAAAAACCGTCCAAATACTTTCTTAATCTTGAAAAGAAAAACTATGTCAACAAGTCGATCAATTTTCTTGAAAAACAAAATGGTATTAAAACTAACAGCCAGAAAGAAATACTGGATGAAGCCAAGACGTTCTACGAGAACTTATACAGCGATAAGGAAATGCAAATCGACACGCCGTTGCTCGATACGATTCCAAACATACCCACATTGTCGGAAGACGAATCCAGCCAAATTGATGGTGTCCTTGAATATGATGAAGTTCTCAATGCTCTTAAGTCGATGCAAAATAACAAAACACCAGGTCCGGATGGTTTCACTGTTGAATTCTTCAAGTTTTTCTGGAAAGATCTTTCGTCATTCATCATTCGTGCGCTGAACAGTGCATTTGATAGGGGATCTTTTTCACATTTTCAAAACTTAGGTGTTATTACGCTTCTTCCGAAAGGCAATAAGCCGCGTCAACACCTAAACAATTGGAGACCAATCTCTTTACTTAACTCAATTTACAAACTCGCTTCAATGTGCATTGCTAACAGAGTTAAGGGTGTTCTCCCAAAGCTTATTGAGGACGATCAAAATGGTTTTATGGCTGGTCGTTTTATCGGTGAAAACATTAGAATTGTTTATGATATCATTTTTCACGCTGAAGAGAAATCAATACCTGGGATGCTGCTTCTTATAGACTTTCAAAAGGCTTTCGATACTGTCTCTCATAGTTTCATTTCAAAATTCTTAAGCGTCATGGCTTTGGTTCTTCAATTCAGAAATGGATTAGACTTTTCAATAACAATGCTGAATCTAGCCTGCTTATTAACGGCAATATGTCTGATAGATTCTTTGTCAACCGGGGTTGCCGTCAAGGCGATCCCCTATCGCCTTACCTTTTTCTACTGTGTGCTGAAGTACTTGCGACGATGGCAAGAAACAACCATGATATGAAGGGCATTGTTATTGATAACAAAGAGTTTAAAATCACACAATACGCCGATGATACCACATTTATTCTTGACGGTAGTGAGAGGTCGCTTGTAGAAACCTTAAATGTTCTCGATCAATTTGCTGTTATGTCTGGGTTACGTATAAATAGCAATAAAACAAATGTTGTTTGGATAGGCTCTAAGCGGAAGGAGCTGCCTTTAAGTACTTGTAGTCATCTCAACTGGGTTAGGAATAGATTCTCCATGCTTGGTGCTGATTTCAGTCTTGATCTGCATGAGATGCTAGCATTAAACTACTCTAGTATTGTTGAAGATATTCGCAAATCGATGAAACAATGGTCGAAGAGATACTTGACAGTTCTGGGTAGAATAGCAGTGGTTAAGTCCCTCTTTATCTCGAGATTCAGTCATCTGGTTCTGGCCATTCCCAATCCAGATTGCAACTTGATACATGAGCTTAACAATATGTTTTTCAATTTTATATGGAAAGGCAAGACAGATAGGATTGGCAGGGACCAGATGTGTGGCGATTATGACGAAGGGGGTACAAAAATGATCCAAGTTGGTATATTTTTCAACGCTCTGAAAATATCATGGATTAGACGTCTTTTAAGGGCTGGTAATTCCAATAAAGCTGTTATCATGTTTCTGCATTTCTCACAGCTGAAGGACATGGGTAACTTTATCTGCGGCTCCAATAGGTGGACCAATTTTATTAATAAGATGAGCAATACCTTCTGGAAGGAAGATCTTCTTGCCTGGAATTCGTTTCAGCAACACAAGAAGCCAAACGATTGCAGCGAAGTTCTACGGTCATGTATCTGGAACAATCCTCAGATTAATATTGGTGGAAAGATTGTTTTTTATTCCAGTTGGGTTCAAAATGGCATTCTCTATATTAATGATCTCATGGACCCAGAGGGAGGATTTTACTCCTTGGAGGCACTTAGAAGAAAATATGTTAATCTTAGAACTAACTTTCTTGAGTACCATGGGCTCAGCCGTACTATTATTGAGAGTTTTAGAAATGTGTCATTGTTTACTAATGCTAAGCCGGTTGCTAAACCATTTATTCCTATAAACATTGATATTCTATTAAAAGACAAAAAGGGCGTATCTACAAATACCCAATTCCAATAATAAAGCCAAGCTAAAATGGTCGCAAAAGCTTCAGTACATCGACGATAACAAATGGAAACTATCTGCAACGCGCCATTTAAATGTACTGGGGATATCAAGCTAAGATGGTTTCAGTGTCGAATAACTCAGCGTATCCTGAGCACTATAACTGCTTCCTTAAGATGATAAAGATTTCCAGCGACGATAGATGTTCTTTTTGCTATCAGGTCCAGGAAACAATTTACCATATATTCTGTATGTGCCCTATTACTAATACCATCTGGAGAAAGCTCGAGGAATGGATACTATGTAAATGTAAAATTAAGGTGTCGCTGTGCGATAATGACATTCTCTTTGGCAAATTCCCCATTAGTAAACATACTGGTCTCAATAACATCTTGTTGATTGCGAAATTTGCAGTATACAGAAATAGGTGCAATGGTTCAAAACCGTCATTTCAAAACATCCAACATGATATCATTAAGTACCATAACACTGAAAGACACATGTGGAAAAAATCTCTTAAGAATACTCTCTACCTACAAAAATGGGACGTTTTCCACATGCTTTTTGTATAATTGAAATATATTATATTTTGTAATTTAGTGTATGTTTTAATACATCATCCTGTATTTATGCATAATAACCATATTCATGCGATATGTAGTCTACTTATCGATGTTACAGTTATCCACACACATTGTGTATTCTAACTGATTTGTAAACATATATTTTTTGTTTATTTGATTTGTCATAGCAGATGAAAAAATAAAAAGAGAAACAAATAAATGGCCATTTTGTTTTGTTTCTACTCACACAAAAAACCCAGCAAAACTTGATTAAAACAATGTTGAAATATGTTGAAATATCATCGCTATTTATAGAAAAATAGCGTAACTTTGTTTACCATAAAATGTTGTCCGAGCCGGGGATGAAAAGATTTTGAAACGACGTTTTATTGCACAAAGACAGTTGATTTTTCTTAATCCTTACAGCTGTAAGTTTGTGTATGTAATACAATTGTAAAAATGTAGAAATCATGGTTTTATCCTAATTGAGGCGCAGCCTTCAACACATCTATTAGTACTTCTTTAATGAGGAGGGGGAGGCTTCTTTAAATCGTGTTTATTTCATGGTTCTGATGACGGGTTGGTCACCACAAAACTAGGTTAAATTGCAAAGCTGTTACAAACATCTCAAACTCTGAAACATATGAACAAAAATAGTTAATAAAGAAAAAAGAAAATTGAAGCGGACCCAAAAAAGGAAGCGGGTGTGATGGTTGCTATAAACCATAGGCCCAGTAGAAAACATTTGAATCAAAGAGTTTCATTCTGAACAGATGGATTTGGTTTGCAAAAGAATTAACTTGTTTGAAATAATACCAAATTGGTTTTTAGAATCAGTCATCCGCGGTACATACATGATAGGCGAGACTAAATTCATCGATTTGTGACCTACGCTGGACGGAATAGGGACTAGTAAAGAGTCGTAATCTTTGTCTCGTCGAGTCCAGTAAAGCAGTGCCAATCATCGTTGTCTTTTGCCGAGCCTTCATAGTGATCTCATTTATTTAAATGTTCGGTGTAAGAGTATTACTGATGGTAATACCGAGGTCTTTCTGACTATCCACTTCCTGTAGGTAAACTCCGTTTAGGGAGTACTGGTATTCGATTGCAGCATGCGTAGTAGAACAACAAATTGTTTAGCATTGAAGTGTCCATGTTTTGGACCAAGCAGATCTTTTTGAAGTAAGTCACAATAGGTTTTAGAAGATATTTCTTGGTATACTTTGGTATCATTGACAAACAGTTTAGCTGTAATAACAAATGTTAGCTTTTATATAGCGCTTTATCAAATTAAGTATGCTCAAAGCGCTTTACATTTATTCCGCTGCTCAGTATAGGATACATCAGAATCAGTTCGCTTGCTGCCTATCTTACAAATTCTGATAGTGGCGCGTATTCCTATCAGGCACTTATATAGATTGTGATTATCCCCAAACAGCTACCTATTTTACACCTGATGTGGGTGGAGAGAAGTAATTGCGGTAAAGTGCATTACTCAAGAACACAACATGTTGACCAGCGGGACTTGAACCCACAACCTTTCGATTATGAATCTAGTGCTCTATCCGCTGCACCACACATTCCCACAGTAGCAACAATGTCAGGTATATCGTCCCAACATTAATCCTTGCCGGACACTACTCGAGTGATGTTACGTCAGTTGGTAGCACTATTTCTAAGAATGACTCGTTGCCTTCTTCCGCCCAGGAACGATTGAATCCATAAGGGCGTGTCAATGTATCTATCAATGTATCTATCAATGTATCTATAAATCTGGAAACGGTGTGTGTGGGGGGGTGTTTGTTACCCTTATTTCTCAGTTAGTTTGGATCAAAGTGGCGCATAATCAACGGGGTGTGTGGGGTGTGTATGATGTGGGGTGTGGGTGATGTATGGGATTTATGTGGTTTCAGAGATAGGTAATGCAATGCGGCATAACCATATCAACCTGGTTGGGGTGTGTGTATGGGGGGTTGTAGGGGGTTTATGTGGTTTCGGAGGTGCCGAGGGTTAATAAAGTAATGTGGTTTGAGAGGTGGGGGTTAATAAAGTAACCACGGTAAATGGTTTAGGAGGCCATGATTATAAATCAACGGCGTGTGTGTGTAGGGGTGAGGGGGGGGGGGGGGGGGGGGTATATGGGATTTATGTGGTTTCAGAGGTAGGTAATGCAATGCGGCATAACCATCTAGCGGGGACCCGAGCGTAGCGAGGGTACGACGCTGGTCTTACTATAATCTGGAAACGGTGTGGGTGTGTGGGGGTGTTTGTTATCCTTATTTCTCCGTTAGTTTTGATCAAAGTGGCGCATAATTTGCATGAGATATCGAGGAAATAACGGGAAGTGTGTTAAAGTTTATTCCACTGAAATTGGTTAACAATTGGCTCCAAAACAGTAAAAAAAATCTCTCAGATTTGGCTTATAAATGCCACTAGAATTGAACAACATTGTGCGTTGCGCGTACTTAATCATACCGTGGTAACTCGTCGCGTGCATGTTTGCGCAAGGGTGTATTGCTGCGGCACTATACGCACTCCTACACAAGGCGCAGAAGCCACACGGGAGATGGTTATAGGCCTGTTGGTAGGGGTATGTGGTGTCATGTTGGGGGGGGGGGTGTGGGTATAAAACCACTGGAAATGGTTTAGGATAGGCCTAGGGTTATAGCGTTTTGCGGGGGTTAATGAAGCAACCTGATTTCTTTACTTTCAGTTGAGATGCCAAACAATCAAAGGGACCGAGGGTTAATGAAGTAGCCCCGGGAAATGGTTTAGGAGGGTTATGATTATAAATCAACCTGGTGGGGTGTGTGTGGGGGTTGTAGGGGATTTATGTGGTTTCCGAGGTAGGTAATGTAATTCCGCATAACCGTCTAGCGGGGACCCGAGCGTAGGAAATGGTGCAGGAGGGTTATGATTCTTAGGAGGGTTATAATCATAAATCAACCTGGTTGGTGTGTGGAGGTGTGTATGGGCGGGGGGTTATGTGGTTTCAATGGTACCAAGAGTTAATAAATGCGGTTTGAGAGGTAGGGTTAATAAATAAAGTAACCACGGTAAATGGTTTAGAGGGTTATAATTATAAATCAACGGGGTGTGTGGGGTGGGCGGGGTGATGGCGTGTGCTCTGGCGGGGATGCAAATATAATTAAATTCCAGTCAATTTGACATTCATTCAGCAAAGTAGGACTAATTGAAGTCATTATCTAGTTTTTTTATCTAGTTTTTTTTTTTTAAAGAAAAGAACCGTATATTGCCTGCCCCAAAAAGTTAATTTGAAAAAATATTATGTTTGATCAATGATTTTCTTTTCGAGATATCGACGATTATGTAAATTTTATTCCATAGAGCTCTGTATAAAAGCACATCTTCTCCACCCCACTGTCTTTTAATACAAGATCGTGCAACATTGGCGCTTCTCGGACACGTGCATAGACTACATGATCCGCGAAGATCTTGCAGAACCTTTACAATCAGCATACAGGGCTTTGCATAGCACTGAGTCAGCGCTTCTTAAAGTTAAAGATGACATAATGCAGAACTTATCTCAACGGAAAGGTGTTTTCCTCGCCCTTCTAGACCTGAGCGCAGCATTTGATACTGTGAATCACTCTATCTTGCTCAACCGACTTTCCCATGACGTAGGGATTAAAGGAGTTGCACTCAAGTGTATAGAGTCATACCTTACCGGCAGAACAACTAGTGTTTGCATCAATGGAGTCTCCTCTGATACCAACAGATTAAGATATGGGTTACCACCGGGATCTATAGTTGGTCCCCAGTCATTCGCCATTTACTCCATTCCAATTGGCCGCATCATTAGGAAGCATAACCTGCAATATCACCTGTACGCAGATGACATCCAACTGTATGTACCTTTTGATATACATGACCAGGAATCCATATCTACCGCCCTGTCTCGGCTTTCTTCATGCATATCCGACATCAAATCATGGATGACTCTCAACATGTTGAAGCTCAATGAACAGAAAACAGAGTTCTTTATCGCTGTGCCAGACCATCTCAAAAGCAAGGTACCTTCTGTTTCTCTTCAGGTCGGCGACAAAGTTATCAAGCCATCTGACAGCGTCCGCAACCTCGGTGTTGTGTTTGACAGCTCTATGTCCATGCATTCTCACATTAAAACCTTATGTTCTAGCCTGACTTACCAACTCAGAAACATAACCCGGATCCGTAAATTTATGGACTACGATACTTGTCACCTAATTGTGCGTGCGTTGATCTTATCACGTTTAGATTACGGAAATGGGTTGCTCCTCGTTTCAAACGCCTGTGACATTCAACGTCTACAAAGAACCCAAAACTGGGCGGCTAAGCTCATTTGTATGGCTAAGAAATGTGATCATGCAACGCCTTGTCTCCAGGAGCTGCATTGGTTGCCGGTCAGAGAACGTGTGACTTTTAAAATCTTAGTTACTGTGTTTAAGTGCCTCTCAGGCGTAGCACCGGGCTACCTATCATCTTGCCTTTCTCTGAACAAACCACGACGTGGCAACCTGCGATCTAATTTTAAACGTATTACGCTCTAATGAGAACAAAAAAAGCTTTTGAATGTAAGTTTTGTATACTTCTGTAAACCCCCTCTCCGAACGGCGCGGGGTCTAACATGATCTAGATAGTATTTAAAAAGACATTTTTGATTCTAAGACACGTGGAGTTGACACTAATGATCTTTACCAAATCTTTAAGGTTGAATTTAAGTTTTGCATACTTCCGTAACCCCTCTTGATTCTAAGACACGTGGAGTTGATAGACACAATTTTTTAAAGATATTTTGAATTCACGTTATGTATACTTCAGCAAGCCCGCACCCTCTTAGTCTACTCGTATGCCTTGTATAATTTCACTGTCACACAATCGAACAACACCCCCTGATACTTCCCATCCGAGAACCGACCAAATACAAGCCTTGTATAATTTCACTGTCACACAATCGAACAACACCCCCTGATACTTCCCATCCGAGAACCGACCAAATACAAGCCTTGTATAATTTCACTGTCACACAATCGAACAACACCCCCTGATACTTCCCATCCGAGAACCGACCAAATACAAGGTCTACTGGCATTGGATTTACAAAAGAACTGTGCTTGAGCACACTAGGGATTACTAGGGACGATGCTTTTTATGCGTCACGATAGTATCACACCCCTTCATAACGCGCTAATATTGAATTTGCTGTTTGTACATCTAGAAACGCGTGAAGGGGGTATTTCTGTGGCTGTGTAAGAGTCTCTAGTTATCGTAAACAATGATCAAATTATTTGTCTCTGTTTAAACGTAAAAAGGTTTTTTATTACACGATATTGAAAGATAGGAAATAGCATGGAAATAGTCACATATGCGGAAATGTAGCTATATCTCTGAGGAACATATTTTGGGCGAGGACCAATGTCAAATATAACTCCTAAAGTGTGATTTTAGACCGAAACGGCGGCTATACAGTGCCAGAAAATCGACATTTTGAATTTATCAAGTGAGCAAGATTCGTCTCTCTGCGTAGACGTATATAAATATTCATATACTTCGTATTTATCGTGTCTGCCATTGGTTAATTTTGAACCCCACGCGAACAAATTGCTCATTACGTATGCGTCCAATTTTTGACGAGCACTAATGTAAAAGTATACGGAGGTCAACGAGGTCAATCCAATGCAAGTAGACCTTTTTCTCGGGGGTGTGATCAGAGGATGGGGAGCGGTCCATGGGAGTGAGCCCTCTATCGGTACATGTTCATAGAGTGACAAGAGTGAAAAGATTTTAAATTAAGTTCTGCTAACTTCTGCACCCCGCCCCCCCCCCCCCCCCTCCCCCTTCCGGTCTATTTGCCGCCGCCGCCGCGTAGAGTTGACAGAAATAATATTTTCAACAGATTTTGAATTTAAGTTCTGCTAAGTTCTGCACTGATTTGATCTGATTTGGATTTGTCAATCCTGAGATATACCCAGTTTATCAAATCTACCCAAAATCGACGTTGTGCCACTTTTACAGAAACAATGAATATGAGCGTCAAAACGATACAAACATTGGTCTATCCATGGGCATCAAGTCTTGAAACATTGGGGTGTGAATTTGACCAGAATTGTTTAAAAGAGGCTGAGGAACAAAAATGATGTCCTTGGCATATGTGGTAAGGGATTTCTACGAGCTGTTATTCTGGGATCCCTCTAAAGTGCACGCCGCACGTTTTCAATGTGTTACTGTGTCCTGCCACTTTTCATATCTTAGTCTTCCAGAATGTTCTTTATTCATATTGGTGCTTGTATACCATCTACCAAGTATTTTCAAAACTCCTTTGTATAGGTGTATTCCATGGTACGTGAGAGTGTTATTAGGAAATGAATGGCAAACTCTCCGGTGACTTCTGGTAGACTTCTCGTTTCATGATATTTTAAGACCATGAACACCCTCTTCTAATGAATTGAGGCCGCACCCAGCCGTATAGACGTCTGTCTTGCTTTGAAAATGTAGGCCCAATAACCATTTTGTGAAACCTCGTCAAAAGGACTGGTTCGAATCATGTAACAAACATCTTTATTATTCAGTTCTGCCTGGATACACAGGCACTCATTCTATTATTTAAACCTATTTAATCTCAATACAAAAATGTTATTTTGCATAACACTGGTGAAGGGCAATCGTACAAGTGGAAGTTGTATCTTAGGAGTAACCCTTTGAAACTGTAAAGTGGCACAACATCGATTCTGGGTAGCTCTAGTTAATTGACCATATCTCAGGATTGACAGATCCGAATCAGATGAAATAAGCAGCATCTGAAAGCCAGGTGTTTGGTCTTTCAATATATGTCAATATGTTATACCAAATGTTAGAGATTCATGGTCAACAAGTTGGGTAAACACGTGCACCCTTTTTTTAGGGACACCCGGTAGCGGGTACCAGAGCGTAGCGAGGGTACGCCGCTAGTCTTACTATATATCTGGAAACGGTGTGGGGTGTGTTTGTTATCCTTATTTCTTCGTTAGTTTTGATCAAAGTGGCGCATAATTTGCATGAAACTTCGAGAAAATAACGGGAAGCGTGTTAAAGTTTCTTCCACTGAAATTGGTTAACAATTGGCTCCAAAACAGCAAAAATGGTTATGCCACATTACCTACCTCTGAAACCACATAAACCCCCTACAACCCCCCCCCCCCCCCCCACCAGGTTGATTTATAACCATATCCCTCCTAAAGGCATTATAAACCCCCTACAACCCCCACCCCACCCCCAATTAGGTTTATTTATAATCAATCATATCCCTCCTAACCATTTACCGTGGCTACTTTACCTCTCAAACCGCATCAAGTTAACCCTCCATACTTTTAAAACCATATAAACCCCCTACAACCGCCCCCTGCAACTACACAAACCAGGTGGATTTATAATCATAACCCTCATAACCATCCCGTGGTGACTTCATTACTCTTAACCCTATCCTAAAACATTTCCCGTGGTTTAACCCCCCCCCCCCCCCCCTCCTCCTCCTCATAAAAACACCTAAACCAGGTTGATTATAATCACAACCCTCCCTAAACCATTTCCTGTGGCTTCTTCGGTAACCCTCGGTCCCTTATTATTGTTTGGCATGCCAACTTAAAGTAAATAAATCAGGTTGTTTCATTAACCCCCGCAAAGCCCGTGGATTTACAACCCCCCCCCCCCCCCCCCCCCCCCCCCCCCCCCCCCCCATCATGACACCAAATACCCTACCAACAGGCCTATAACCATTTCCCGTGTGGCTTCTGCGCCATGTGTAGGAGTGCGTGTGCCGCGGCAATGAGCCCTTTCGCAAAGAAATGCCATTCGGTTTTCGAGTACAGCTAGATTTTACGTTCTGTCAATGTTATCCGCGGTACTGGAATTCTCAGTATTATGTCCGGATTTCCGGGGGTCGTGACCCCCCCATAGAGGTAGTTTGGGGTATTCCAGCGGGTCATGAAGAGGTCATAAATATAGCTTTTGGGGAACCATTTTAATATTTCGCTCTAAAAAAGCTCAGAGAACCCAAAAGAAACTTTCAAATATTGTTTGTTTGTTTGTTTGTTTACACGGTCGGTCCATACAGACACACGCTTGGGTCCTGAAGGGACCAGACTCAAGCAAAATGCTCGGGCCAGGCTTAAAAAGCCTATATAAGCATGCTGGTTGAATTATTATTAAAAACAGCCACTCCCAACAAATAAAGTTAACAATTTTGCTGTTAGCCTTCAGACATGAGAAAAGAATAGTCTTGATCCAATCTCATTTATGCCACAAGGCATGCAACATTTCCTATTCGCTACGCTCGCATCAAAAGCAGTTTCACTTTGAATAAGAATAACTCTGTTTTAGACCACTAAATTGCGAAATTGGACCTTGTATCCCCTTGTATAGAGTGATTTTTTCTTAAAAAGGATTATATTTTCTCACCAAAAAGTGCACAAAATAGGAAGGTGAGCCTGCTCGATTTTCCAAAATTGCCCATGGATTGACTACATCTCTGACGAGCTTGGAATGTCGCGGTAATCGCCAATGTTTCCTGTAAAATCACACATTTGAAAGATCTAGAGGGCACCACTGAACAAACACATTCACTATAGATGATATTTACAGTTTACAATGGTTTATATAGTTGCAGGGTGCATGTAGGTGATGTCCCATATAATTACTCAAAAATCCTAGGCATTTTTACGCAATTGTATTACTGTCTAGTCTATAATTGTATCAGATAATTTGGCTATGTCACAGAGTTGGTACCATTCAATGTGATGTTTGTTGCACTAAGGTCGGCAGAGAGTTCGTCTACAGTGGTCATCAGCTTTTTTGTCAAGCTTACTTGCATATCGTCTATTCTCTTGGAAAATGCCATTTAAATTTAAATTTATATAAGAAGCACATTTCTTTCCCGATTTCTTTTCAATTTCATCAGCTTTTATCACGGACTTTGATGATTTATCACACAGGATCCGTAGGTCAACCCTACCTTTCAACGTTGTGCATCTGACCATAAATACATTCAACGCTAGTATATTAGCTAGCCCCGTCACATCACAAGATTGTCAGGGCCCGGTGTCAGGGGACATCTTTTTTTAAATTTTTAAAATAATATATAGGCCGTAGGCTAGTGCAGGTTTCTTTCTATTTTAGCGCCCACAGAATGGGCGTTTTTGTTGTTGCAACAACAGAAAACATTTAGATTCACACTCAAAGACATACAAAAAACCAAAAACAACAGAGTAGGCCTAGCCAATTACAAATGCATATAGTTTAAACTTCTTTATACACATCAAAAAGCGTTTACATTAAAACTTGTCCGTCCGCTATTGTTTATATTATTAAATTAATAATTATTATAGTTTGAACCGACATATAACATATGGATCTTAGGTGTTCACCTAAGCAGCCCGTACTGACCACCAAACCACAAGCGCATTTGTAGTGTGCTTTTGGTATATGCCGATTACGCCCAAATCCGCTTAAAAAATCATATCTCAAGTTCTATCCAACTTTTTAAAAATGTAGAAACTGATTGATAACGCTGACAAATTTCTTTTAAATAACATATAAATATTACATTTTACAAAAAATATTCTGGGCCGTACTACAATTTATTTATATCCTAGTTTGGCATGTTTTTGGGTCATTTTATGCTGCTATATTTAAGAAATTTGCGTTTTTTCATGATGGTTGTAGTAATTTGGGCGCCATTTCAAAACCGAATATGATAATCAAGATGTAGAAACGGAATCACCTAAAGGAAGTGTTCTGTGAAGTAATCTCTTAAAATCAATCCGATTGGATAATATTTGGCACCGTACCCTTTAAGGTCCAATCAGCGACTGCGAAAAGTAAATTTTCAGTGTTGCACTGCTGGTCACGGTGGTCTGTGTGAGCAGTATGGGCAACAAAAGAACCAGTGTTTACCTTCTATTGTGCAACTCTCAATTGGCTATCGATTGGTCAACATCGGTGAGCCAGAGCATAGATACAGCAATGTATACTGTGTATTACTGCTTATGTTAGGTGAACAAAATAACCGTAATAAGATTCATATGTAAAGATTTCCAAATACAGAATTCACAGAACATAAAAATACAGAGAAGTAGGCCTAATATAATAGCCTACACATAAAAAATAAATGAAAAATATGAAATTACTTTCTTTAAAAATGCGTAACATGATTCGGGGGGGCGTGGGGGTAATACTTATTTACTTAAAATTGTCGACAATGTCCTATTTCTGTAGGAGTCACTCACGGATCAACTTTTTGTGGCGTTTATTTTGCAGAACATTTTGTGTTTTAAATAATGACTAATGTAGTTGCCCGAATTAAGAATAGATAGTCCCATGTCCGGTACCAGCTGATCTGCATTTTTCAAGAGGGATTTTGTCACACTTGTGATGGAAATATGTTTTGCGGTGTTTGCGGCAGGCAACTGTAAAAACATACGTGAATTTCCGGCAATCCATCATGGCGACTTCCACTGGTAAGTATTTTGTCAATACTCACTCACTGTATTAACCGGAAAACATCATGAGATTGAGAGATCAACGAAAACCAAACGTGTAAACAGTATTGTGAAAAAGAGCCCTTTTTGTAACCCGCCCGAACAAGTCATAAGATCCATTCATGAAACAACGTGCTGAATGTAGGGCCTAGTTTAATAATTTTAAAACAACAAGTTACGGTATAAACACTAACAAAACTACGTACGGTCTACTGTTACTTGAATTTGAAGTTCAGTGACTGACGACAGTCATGACAGTTGAGTGAGTTCGATTGATTTTAATAATTTAATTAATTACATACTATTAGTATTTATATGTAGATAGATAACGATCATTAGCTCAGTTTAGTGGTAAATCGAGTCAGAAATTTGAGAGCGGGGTGGGTGCTTGTGATGTGGCATCCCGAACATTACAATAATAAGCCACGCAGCGAAAAATCGAGCTCGATAACCGAAATGCAAAATAAAAGTGCTTAGTAAGTTGTATAGTAATAATTAATACATGGACTTATTAGAAAGGACTAGGCAGGCCTCCCTTTCCTATTATACCATGGTTGTTCACCATCATTAGAGGTAGAGGTGGCCGAGCGGTCTAGCGCGCTGATCGTCGGTCGGGAGTTTTCTATCAATCGTGGGTTCAAGTCGCCTTGAAACCAGGATTCTTTGTTCACCCCAAAAAGTTCCTATCTAGGTCGGAAATTCTACAATCAAATCTTAATTCAGTGAGTGTTAGTTATCGGAGTCTCTTTCCGTGGTTTAAGCTGATAATCAGATTTAATTGTAGAATTTCTCCTATACCCCATTCACTGTGTACAACGTGCAGGTCTATACTATACAGTGAGTGTCAGTTCCCCGTGATTCGGAGATTCACGTTAAGCCGTTGGTCCCGTGTATTCAGACGCTTCACCCTGAACACGTTAAAAGTTACAGACCTTATCGTTAAGAGTAGGGGATCATCCCGGGTCTGTTACCTGTACAAAAATCACAACCTCTAGGTTTCAGAGGGCTTCCAGTTTAGCCGGATAGGCTGCTATAGGGAGTTAAGAAGCACTAAGCACTAATCATTAACTTGTCCATTGTTAGGGATGTTCATGTCATTGACTATAGAGGGCGACATATTTGACCAAAATATGTAGAAAACTCATGTTTACCTCTTTTAAATTCAGCGGAAAAGTACGAAACTGCTGGGATGTATTCACTGATGTATAAATAACCCCACACAAGCAACTAGACATCATGAAAGTAAACCCTTAATTTACCTAAAATGGTTTTAAAATGTGCATGACTTAAACTACTTTTGGTTATAACTTTTTTATTATTCAGCCTGCAGACAAGGTTGAACCATCATTTTTGATTGTAAAGTACTTTGTTTCCATGTATTCCATTTTGAAAGAGATAATTTTATTTTCAAAATTTTATGAACATGCCTACCATTGTTATGAATGTAGAGCAAATCAATATTGATGGCCATCCTCTGAAAAAAGGTCACACACACACAAAGTCTATGCACACACAAAGTTTTTGCCGAAACTCATCACCCCAGTTCATTCTGCTAAATAATTCAGAAGGTCGCAAATGGTCGCAATACACATGACCTACACCAAACAAAAGCTGAGAGGCTTAGCTAACTAATACAGGGGTTCTTTTTGAGCGGGGAACATACGGAACAGTAAGTAAATTAAAGTTTAAAAAAGTTAAAACAATACACAATGTTATGGTATAAAACATCACAATATACTTGGTTATAACTACCACAAATCTTGGAATAATGTGGATATATTGGTATCGATAGAAAGCTTGAAGTGTTGGCAAGTGAAATATCTGAAGTTCATGTATGTAGTAGCGATGAGTAACGAAATACGGCCACTGATAGCAATTTTCGCGAATCTTCATCCCTACAATAAAATGGACAAGTCCACATCTCTTCTGGGCAGTGAGCAGTCATTACATAAACGAACAAAAGAGTTTTCACACCTCTGTGGTAACGACCATGGTTTACAATAGATCATTGAGGATTTCGATTTCTAAAGAGGTCAAGTAGTATTCTTTTGTTGATAGTGGATGTTTACAATAGGACTAACTGTTATATTTATGAGAAATTAATACTGCCTAGTCCTTTCTAATAAGTCCATGATTAATAGTAGTAGTATTCATGTATTCCATGTTTTCTCAACCGACAAGACTCGAATACATGTTCATCGGGTAAGCTTTAGTAAACTTTAGAATACCCTAGTCCTTGGACTTGGTACCAAAATCTAGTTTGGTACTTACTCAAGGCAGTGTTGAAGGGAACCAATTTAATAACCTAACCATTTTCTTGACCAGACTTATTGCATAGTCTATTAGCAATTGAGTCTCCTCCTGTGGAAGTCAATAAATTCTAGTTCTATTCATCCATTTATTAAGTTTTGAAGTTTATTGATTCTTTTGTTATGTTTGTTAAATTGTTCTATGCTGGGCATGCATGGATTAACATAGGCCTAATCCCAACTTATCTTTTCTGGCATTTCTGGAGCAATCAATAACTTCTTTTCATAAACATGATGCCTTATAAAGATGAGATGGATGCTGATTATGCAATCTGCCACAGATTAGTTTTTTTACAAGCATGGACTTATTTTATAGACTGATTAAATCTGATTAAGTCTGTGTTTCAAGAGATGGTTAGCTTCCACCTTACACACTTGCCTGAATAAGTACCAAAATCCTAGATTTTGGTACCAAGGACTAAGAATACCCTACCATTTGTATTCCTCACTGATAGGGATGTTCATATCATTGACTATTAGAGGGCGACATATTTGACCAAAATATGTAGAAAACTCATGTTTACCTCTTTTAAATTCAGCGGAAAAGTACGAAACTGCTGGGATGTATTCACTGATGTATAAATAACCCCACACAAGCAACTAGACATCATGAAAGTAAACCCTTAATTTACCTAAAATGGTTTTAAAATGTGCATGACTTAAACTACTTTTGGTTATAACTTTTTTATTATTCAGCCTGCAGACAAGGTTGAACCATCATTTTTGATTGTAAAGTACTTTGTTTCCATGTATTCCATTTTCAAAGAGATAATTTTATTTTCAAAATTTTATGAACATGCCTATCACTGACTGTCATGACTGTGTAAGTGTATATGCGTCGTTCTATAAAAGTCGGGGATACTAAAAAGCCTAAAGGAACTCCTCTTACCTCTACATCTATGCTGGTACTCATCAACGCCTTTCAGTAGGGAGTCAGTCAGTCAGACGAAACGGCGGTTTTCGATTTCCTATCTGTTTGTGTGTGAAATGTAGCTCAAAGTAACTCATTATTTCTCACCTTTCCGACCTCCAAATCTTGTAATACTTTTTTTTTTAAATGTGTACAATTTCAAGGTAAAAATAATGCTTTCTTGTTTAAAATTGGCTTGAATTAAGTGTACATAAATACAAAAATAGGCAATGTCTTGCTAGACGTCCCGTAACTCAAGCGCGCTTGCTCAAACCAATTAAAATACGTTGTAGCTTTACACGGTTTATTCCGTACGGGACGTGCTTTACGGGACGTGTTTATGTTCGTCGCGATCTTGAAGAACTGGTTCCGTTATGCAATGTATTCTGGGTCGTAAACAATTAACCTCTGACCCAATATAAGTGATAATGTCATTATCTTCTAGGAAAAAAACATACTTTCCAACCATACCAAACAATTATGGGTGTACATGTGCCATTACTTCAGTGAGTTGAAATTTGTGAGATCATCAAAATTGGTTTTTTAATCATTTTTTTTTTAAAAAGGTAAAAAATGTCACATAAGGAAGGAGGCCATTACACATATTTACTACACATAAGCTACTGTAGGTGATTAAATGGACTTTTTTTACATATTCTTGCGAAGTTTGAGTGCCATTTGACATTGTGAATAAATGCGCTACAAGATTTAATGAACGATGGTGCAGAGCAAAACATTGTCATTGCTGCATAATTCAGCGTACATGTCCCGGCCAATATACGCTTCTAAGCCATGGCGCCAGTGTAAATTCAGCACCATTCCGGCATTCAGGGGTTGGGAGAAGATGATAAACACCACTATTATTGAAGTTTTTTATTTTTGTTGCTATGTTGAATCAATTCTATGATATATTTGTGACATTTGAAGAAGAAAAATGTATCCATTTTTGTTCTTCTTTTTTTTCTTTTTCGCTGTAGTTCAACATTTGTCATGGGGCCAAAAACCTTACAGACCAAAAACGGTGAACTGAAAATAGCCATAAGTCATGTATTTAGCCAATCTTTGCACCATTGCATTTCTGTTTTGTTGCTCTTTAAAATGATACCAAATTTGTAGTGGTTCATAAAAAAAAAAATCCAAAGCCCACCGGAATCCCTACTTTCAGCAACTAAACGAGGGTTGTGTGGTGTTGTGTCTCAATTGGTGAACATGTGCGCTGTGTGCTCTCATATTTACAATATTTACAAGTTGTTGCAAGTAACAAGTTAACTTTTTATCGCGCCAATGCCCCTGAAACCTAGAGACATGAGTTTTTGTGACAGGTAACAGACCCGGGATGATCCCCTAGTCTTTACGATGAGGTCTGCAACTATTTTAATGTGTTCAGGGTGAGCACCACGGCGCAACTGACATTCACTGTATCTGCACGTTGTACACAGTGAACGGGGTAAAGGAGAAATTCTACAATTAAATCTGAATATCAGCTTAACCCTAACTCTACTACACCACACAGCAACTGGGCGGAAAAAATGTTTTTATAACCCGGCGTGCAGGTTTTTTGGCTACAAGACGGACCCAGGCTATATAACGAGGTGAATATATTCGCCGAGTGTCGACTGACAGCCGTGGTGTAGTGGCTAGGATCTGGGCCCTGGTACTGGAGGTCCGTGGTTCAAATCCTGGGGGGTCGGGGTGACCTATCTTGTGAATTTTGGGGGTCGGAAAACAAATCTGTTGCCGTGTGGTGTACTAGAGTTAGGTTTAACCACAGAAAGAGGATCCGATAAACTAACCTTACTGAATTAAGATGTGATTGTAGAATTTCCGACCAAGATAGGAACTTTTTGGGTAAGCAATGAATCTTGGTTTCAAGGAGACTTGAACCCATGATCCTGTGCTTGATAGAAAACTCCTGACCGACGATCAGCGCGCTAGACCGCTCGGCCACCTCTTTCAAAATATTAAAAGTTTAGCACAAGTTCACAACAACAATGAGGTCATTGATCTGTTATCGAGAGAAGAAAAACCTGTTCCGCTTGTGCACAAAATATATGGGGGCATTTGGGGTTAATGTAAGTTACTTTTTGTGTCGTGCCTCGAGCACCATTTTGGTGGATTAGTGCGCATTATAAATCCACATTATTATTATTATTATTATTACGTTTGATGGGTTGAGAAAAAGGGTAGGTTTTGAAGATGCAAGGAACCAGCATATGTATTTATTGTTGACAACACAATCAGCATGGTGTTAATATTGGTGATAAGACGTAAGAGTCACAATAGGGGGGGGGGGGGGGGGGGGGGGGGGGTAAAGATTCATCCTTGACTTAACTTTTGAGATAAAGAGTAAATCAAATGTTTTTTTCTTCTCAACTGGCAGCAGATTTACCATAGTATGCAAATGATCATGTTACTACTTCACTCTTGATTTGTTTTACAGAGAACACAAAGTATGCATCTTTGAAGCAACCATTACAAGTAGGAGAAGAGCAATTTCAGTACTATAATCTACTTGACTTGAAAGATGAAAGATATGGTAAGTGCCGATCACTCAGATGTTCCCAAACGGTACAATCAGAATGTGACGGTGTTCGTCGACGTCACCCATCATTATATTATATATACATCTATTTGTCTGTGTGTTTCACAAAATGCAGATATGTATAATTTATATATATTCAGTGATATTAAAACAACTTTTTTGTTTTTGGATAATTTTTACTTCAAAACCATTTGAAATATGAATGATTTTAAATGAAAATGATCTGAAAATCAGAAAAATTGCCCTAGGGTAGGGGTCCCTTTTCTACAGGCCCAATCGACCTTTATTTAAAAAATATATAAACAAACTTACAAATGTTTTGACAATTTTGTAAGAGTATTACCAGCCATGCCAGGCTATTTATTTTATAATCCCGCTATAAATAGGAGGGCTTGGTCCATACTAACAACAAACAGCAAAAATCAATAACATGCTATCCTAGCTCAATTTAGCAACATCTTAGTCGCGACTTTCCGCTTATTTTGTGGGAGCAGGTCACATTTGTAAAGATTTGTTTTTGGTTGTTTTTTACACAATTTTGGAACCTAATTGCCATTTAAAACTGAAACGTACACGGGCTGAAAATAGAATATATTTTAATTCAGATTTTAAAACTGGTCAGGTACCGTATTGTGAGTGTCCCAACTGACTTCCAAGTACATTATTATATTTTAGAGTCTTTAAAATCTGCTCATGTACTATCTATCAATCAATCCACTCGTGATTCAAAATAGGAAGATAATAGCTGAATGGACTTTGGAATGGTGTCATTGTTTGTTAATCATTCCTTCAAGTTGATTGATGTAACAACTAATGAGACTCAGATTTCATTGTATATTATAGTTAGTGTTTGTCAAGTGTAAATATTGCACAACATATTCATTTTGCTATGGATACTCCAGTTTTCTTTTTCTTTTCTTTTTTCTTTTTTTTTTTTTTTTTTTTTTGGGGGGGGGGGGGTTGCAGTAAAAGCTCCTTGCTCCATTCTCAGGATGGCTAAGATTTAGAATATTTTATTCCTCATTGTATAAGTCATTCCTTAAAAGTCCCCACTGAAAACATGCAGTGGTAGGGTACACTATAGTCCCCAGGGATATTTTATATTTTAGTTTAAAAAGAATTAAAAAAATTGGGGGAAATTTGATTTATTTTCTAGACATGTGGATGACTGGCATATTAATGGTAGTATCCTGAGTTAGGGGGGGGGGGGGGGGGGTTACATCGTACTAAAATAAATTCCTTGCTTGCTTCAGGAAACAAGCAGGTACAGGTAGGAAAAAAGTATACCCAACCCCAAAATTCTGTCCCAGTCAACTCCCTTGACTTACTATGACCATTTTGTTTGAAGTTGACTCAATGTGGTGTAGCTATAGGACCTTGGTTGTTTTTGTTCCCATACCCAGGTCTAATTATAGTCTATTTGGCCATCACGAGACAGTGACGTAACTGCGTATTCTACAAATTGCAGCACATAACGCACATGCCTAACTCAAAGCGCTGGCGTATACACACGAGCGTTGAAAGACGGCAGATACATACGCGTGCGTCAAAGCTGCACCTGTTAAGTTACATCACTGTCCAGAGGAAACCAAGTAGAGTATAGAGGTTATAGTTATGATATTAAATCACCAAAATCCTCCAAATTTGTTCCCAAATGCATCAAAACGAGCCTTGTTATTTGTTTGATTTACTGTAATCAATGGAAAAATAGACACTCCCTGTTTTTTAACTGAAATGTTAAATCAAACGAATGTACATGTAAGTTATCGTCAATTCTGGGTCAACTTAAGTCAAATCAAGAGTCAATGTTATTGTATAGCAACATTATGTTATTGTAAATTTCATATGAGCCTATACAATTTTGCAATGCTAACTACATTTGACTTTTAATTTTTCTTTCATCTGAACAGAAAAGCTGCCTTTCTCCATACGAGTGTTGCTTGAATCTGCAGTAAGAAACTGTGATAACTTCCAGATCAAAGAACAAGATGTTGAAAACATTTTGGACTGGGAAAAGAATCAGAATGCCAGCGTGGAAGTACCATTTAAACCATCCAGGGTGATCCTACAGGATTTTACGTAAGTAATGTCAGCCTTGAGTCTAATAGAACCAGATATGTTGAAGTGCCGTAAAGCGTAACCTATTCAGGGCCATCCTCCAGGAATTACTGTAAGGAATGTCAGCCTTGGTTGGGCTAAATTCTTAGGCTTTACCATATCCATGTGAAGATAGCGTTTTAAATGTTTTCCACCTAATTTCATAAAAATGTATGTAATCTACCCCTAACCTTCCTCTTGCACTTACCTCCCAGTCCTTCCCCGCCCTTTCCTCCCGCACTGCCTTCCCCGCCCTTTCCTCCCCGCACTGCCTTCCCCACCCATCCCTTCCCCACCCATCCCTTCACCCTTTCCATTTGTCCGTTGTTATCTGGGCCATGAGACGGAATGAAATTGGAATGGCCAGTCGTCTGGACAGGATATAGGCTTTAATAACTCCCCTTTTCCCAATTGTTAAAACTTTGCAATCTATATTGACCCTAGAATGGTTATCTGTCAATAATTTCAGTGGTGTACCTGCTGTAGTAGATTTTGCTGCAATGCGTGATGCTGTAAAGCGATTAGGAGGTGACCCTCAGAAGATCAACCCAGTATGTCCGTCCGATCTCGTCATTGACCACTCGGTACAGGTGGATGTTTCACGAAGGTAAGAGGAAGGGGAAAATGAGTTTTTGTCTCTAGCTATCCATGTAGTACCCTCAAAAATAATATCTTTTCACTTTTTCTTTAAAAATGGAAGCATTTCACAGGGACAATAAACTAACATATTTGGGCACAGCCAAGGCATGCCAAGAGTACAACCATGGCCTGCCAAGGGTAAACTATTTTCAAGGTGATACATGTAGATGATAATTCTAGTAGTGAAAGTCTGCTTTCTGAGTTTCATTTCTGTGTAGACTGAACATGGGTTTAAAGAGAAAAAACATTTGTTTTCTATTAATTATTTCTTTTCTTAACAATTTATGCCAGCCACTACCTCATCATAGCCATAACAGATTTTTTTTATCTTTTAAAATCAATTTATTTCTCAAATTGGTTTTGATTTCTTGTTTGTGGGATCATGTTCATGTAATACCACAGCTGTCTTTAGCACTAACACCGCACCCAGAATACCACAGCATGCAAGCCTGTGCAGATTGTTTCAAGCAACATGACTGATCGGATCTTGTAGTTGAGGGCAGTCCTCTTGGATTTTTTACCCTGGTGAACCTGTTTCAACCCATCTGGTCCCTTTTCATTGGCCCATTTTCCTGTTTTTATTCAGATCATTCTATTTTGCAAGTCTCATTCAATTTGCAAGTAAACATACATTGCAAAATATAAATATATTTTCAAAAATGATCCATATACTCATGAGGTGCCTAATTATTATTCCATGATCATATATTTATATAAGTTCGTATATTTATATAAATTCGGCCGTCAGCCTATCTCAAAGCCTTGTTCATTCCATTCCATAATATTTATATTCATTATTCCAACGTGTAGGGTTGTTATATGTTCTCCTTACTCCCAAATTTGGTCCAAAATGTTCAAAACCTTTATTCGTCATAAGGGCCATTTCCCCAGACCTTTTTGAGACTGTTTTGGGGTAAAAGGTAGTTAGCACCACAACAAAAATGTCAATTGTGTGTCATTGTTTCGAATCCTGTCCAGATGTTTTTGTTGAGTTGTGTTTGGATGCTGTTATAATGTGCGCCTTGTTTATTTTCAGACCTATTAGGATATCACGCAACACACCAAACCCTGGTGGTGGCGATGAATGTCAGTCATGTTATTGTATAGAATCAGGATCACGTCTTCCTGTACTAGACCAGTCTTGTCCCTTTCATCATCAGACAACTGATTGGTTAGTAGAAACTAGGTTATTCTACTGTTTAGTTATCTATTATTTTGGTTTCACTCCGCCATCATTTTCATCGTTATCTGTGCATTACAACTGTTGCTATCGCATGCTTTTAATATCCGCTAGCTCACATTGTATGTAGTTCAGTTTGCTTTACATTTGCATATTGGAGAACTTACTGCCAAGGGCGTTAGGGGGTTATTTATTTTCGGGAAATCATGCTTCTCGGACTCAAATTTATTTTTTTCAGGCTGGGCTCGGGATTCCCAAATTTCTCCAAGCATATTCTGGGTTGATTATTAGGGCGTCATCTTTTGTTAAAATTGTGTCAGGCTTGTTTCAAAATTGTGTCGGCGGTAATTAATCAATAGATAGTCATTTGTAAAATAAAAAGAACTGCTATTTATGATTGATAACTGGGACATTATTTCCTCATTCATAAATCTCCTCTCCCACACTTTCAGTCTCTCTTCAGTCATATAATTCACTTTACCTTTGCTCTTTGCTTTACTTGCATTTTATTGATGTAATTTCCAAGTATCCAAAGGAAGAATATTTCACAGCCAAATTTGATTAACTTAAATGCCACATCAAAATTCCACAAAAAAATCCATTCAGATATATAGTATGTTGTCACAGAGTGTATCAACATTTTACAACAAATAATTTGGTCGAAATTTGTATTTTCCAACCTTTTCTGTAATTTGGCATGTTTAAGGCCAAATAAAGAAGAAAGTCTGTCTCAGAAACATTGTGCAAAAAAGTGCTTCCATTTCGTGCTGCGCGATTTTTTTTTTAAAAGAAAATTGGCTATGAGGTATGCTATTTTTTATTTTTGCTTATCCAAGCTTACAGAGAACTTTTTTATTTTAATTTTTTAAAAATCAAAAAAAAAATCCCCCCTCCCAAAAAGAAGTTTTTTTAGCCCCCAGCGCAAAGACCTATCACATTTCACATACCAATGCGGGCGGGCTTCTGAGACAGACCTTCTTCTTAGTTTGGCCTAAGATTGTGTTTTATAGTGTTTCACCATAAAATTCTTCAATTGTTCATTTGTTACTTTGGTAGATTAGTATTTTACATCAATCAAAGCATGTTTGCTTCTTATTCTTAATACTGTAGACGTCTTAATATGTGCTTGTACTATGTGAAGACTTGTATTATCTCTAACCCTACCATATACCACAAAATACCACGACACAGACTGTTTTTATAACTCGGCGTGGAAGTTTTTTGATGAAATAAATGGACCCAGCCTATATACTGCGCCAAGAAGCATTGACACTGGTGCCAGAGGTCTGTGGTTGCTTTTTAATACTGTAGGTTTAATACTTTATTTCATCATATCTGTTTAACCCTCTCAGCACTACTTGCCTATCTAACAGTGTTTATGATTGGTCACTTACAAGATACTAATTCGAATAACCAATACAGCTACTAAAATAGTGCATTCCAATCTTTATCAGGGATACAATTATTCTAACAATGTCTCTAATTAGTGCAAAAAATGGTGTATCCGGTAGTTCTCAGGCGGTTAAGAGATCCCAAACTGTACATTGATCATAGCCCTGTTCGGCCGTAATTTGGCAAATCAGCGTAACTCGAAAATTACGTTTTTGAGATATGAGCACTTTAAAGTGTTAGTGTTTGCTTTTTTTAAAATTATTTACAGAGTAAGTTCATTTAAAAGGAAAACGTGCATGATGTTACATTTTCTTTATTTTTAAAATCTTAAGTAAAATAAACTGTTTTTACTAAAGATACAGCTGATTTTTTTAACCAGATACGCGGGTTTGCCAAATCGACATCTAATTATACGCAGAGTTAATCTTGCAAAAACAGCGTAACTCAATTTACGTGTAATTCTTTGGTTACTATTTTTCGCCAAACCCGCGTATCTCGTAGCAAAATCGCTGTTTGGCAAAGGCGCGCAACTTATATACGCTGTTTTGCCAAGAAATGACTAGATTTTGAAACACGTAATACGAGTTACGCTGTTTTACCATATTGAAATGCTAACGGTTGCAAAACAAGGCTGAGATACGCTATGCTATCTTTAAAACGGTACGTCGAGGGCTTTTGAGACTATCACAAATGAAAAGAGCGCCCTCGATTTCCCCAAAAATGCATTTAACTCAAAATGTCAATATTTCGACTTACGCTGTTTTGCCAAATTACGGCCGTGTTGCTTCTCTGCACTGTAGTACAATGTGTGTGTGTTTTGTAAAAAATGTTGGCATAAGTATAAAATACCCCTCTCATCTATATCTCACCATGTACTTTATTCCGTTAAACAATGTAAAGAGCATGGTGAGAGATAGGGTTGAGGGGTATTCTATAGCAGTGATCGACTTTTGTGAAAAATGTGTTTAGCAAACTGCTGTCAAATTTCAACTGTTCATTAAAAATGATAAAACTGTTACATTGAAATGCATAGTGTAAAACTGCTATACACATTTCAGATTGTATAGCAAATTCTGCAAAATCGTACCCTGATGTATAGTTACTCTGACACTTCATATCCATGTTCATATCCATGAAATACAAGATGTGTCAAGGGCCAACTGTCCCTTATAGCATATCAATTTCAGAAGTTAATTTAAATGAGTTACTTGTTTGAGGGGTTATTAGTGCCACAAGGCCCTCTGTAATAGCTGCCAGTTGTTATATATAGAGTTGATTATGTTGAGCAATTGGTATTAAACTAAATGGAATTTGGAGCAGCTATTGCAGATATGGTCTTTTTGTTGAGGTACCTATGTGATGTAAAAGGTCACTATCTGTAATAGGTGCCATATGTATGGTGCACCCTCATGTAAATGCAATGGCAGCCATTGGAGATAGGTCCTTGTGGCTCAAACCCCTCATTGTGATATATTCAACTTAGTAATGAAAGGGACAACACTGGTCTAGCAGTCTTCTGGTTCTATTCACTTGCATGTATTGTGAAAATGTCGGCTATGCTATGATATTATAATAGTTATAAACATTGGCTATTTATGTCAGACTGTTTATGTCATTATTTTGATTTTTGTCAATATAAAATTGTGTTTTTTTTTTCTTTTCTTCTTTGATAGTGCTGGTGCATTGCAAAAGAATCAAGACATCGAGTTTGAACGAAACAAGGAACGCTTTCTATTTTTAAAGGTAAATTCCAGTATGGATTTTGTTCTCTCTTTTTCACATTTTGTCTTTACAACCATACCTATTGAAAACCTATTAATGGCGGTTGTTACAAGTTGTCAGTAAGTATAGTTTGATATTGAGGGTTCAAAATGTCCCCTTACTATCATATCTGTACGTTTACACTTTTGATGCCAATAGTCACCATTAATCTTGTATAAAGAATCATGATGTCAGCCCTGGATATCTGAAAGGAGCACAGCATCATTTCGGTGCAAGGCATAATTTTAGGGCCAGTTGAATATTACTGCTCGCATATATCGAGGGCTCAGAACCACAAGGCCTCATCTCAATTTTTTCAAAAATGAGACCTTTGGTATCAAAATGTTCAGAAATAAATTCTCTTTCGGTAACACACAGCCTTATCTCCATAACACAACCCTTTCAAAGTTATAGCCAGTATCACAAGGCCTCTTCTCCATCTCCCCCAATGTGTTTAAAAATCTTCAATAGTCTTTTTCTCAAAATGGTCAAAATGGAGATAAGGCCTTGTGTTTCTGAGCCCTCGATATGTTCTAAATTAGTACTTTAAGAGTATTTGTTTATATTATACTAGCAGAATAGTTTTACATGAACAGGGGCTCAATGAATTTTATGGGATCAAGCAATTGTTGTCAGTTAAAGTTAACCCTAACCTTCCTCAATACTGCAAATCACTACACTGGTAGTTGCTCATTGTGAGTGCTTTTCCCCTGTCTCTGTCTATCTCGTGCTGCGATCAGACAGGCTATCAAATGGTCTGGAAAATCTTACAATTTTCAAGCTGACTCTGTGACACAATCAGTTAGGGGCTGGTCTTCCACGCGGGCAGCCCGGTTTCGATCCTCGACGCTGGCGCAATCTGATTTTCACCTAAAAACAAAATTGACCCGTTTTTCTCTCCTATAGTTTTATTCCAAAAAAACACACCCGGGGAGTTATGGTTAATAATATTATTGCATGAAACCCTCAGCCACAAGAAAGGCCCAAATGTATCCTTAAACCAAGAATCATCTGTTTTATATTCCATACTTTGCCGTGCACACAGTGGGGTGCTGGTGCTTTGCGGAACATGCTGATAGTCCCGCCTGGATCCGGTATCGTTCATCAAGTCAACCTTGAATACTTAGGTCGTGTTGTCTTCAATACCGACAATGTATTGTATCCAGATAGTCTTGTAGGAACAGACTCACATACCACTATGATCAATGGCCTAGGAATTGTAGGATGGGGTAAGTGTGTGTTTTTATTAAAGGGGGAGGGGGGAAAAGAAAAAAGATCATTTGATGATTTCTTAGTGTGGACATTTTGGATTTTTTTTTAAAAGTTTATGAAACATTTTGGAAATTAAAAAGAAAATTGAAATTAGTTGAAATTCAACAAAATGTTCAACATTTTTTGAAAAACGCCAGACGACTGAAAGGTCTGTTTGCCCATAGAACATGATGAGTTTTTTGTTGCCTATAGTAAAGAGAATAAACTTACTTCATTGTTAAGTTTTGTTGCCCTCGGACGCACGCTTACAAGTAATCCTTGTTCTGTCTGATATGGAATGAACAAAATATAATTTGATTCATTTCAGAGTTCTCCTTCTCAAACCTTAAAATCTGATTGTACACAGTTCTCTAAATCATATTTTGAAAAAGAAAGACACAAGAATGTAAGTTAACATTACTGTTCAGGTATAGGCCATCAAAACAGCAAATCTGTTATAACCAGTAACACTTCTTTTTGAATAATATAAAGATTTGGCCAAACAGGCGTGAATGAAATTAACTAAGACCTTCGCTGCAAAAAGATTATGCCCACTTGATCACAGGGGCTTCTTTTTTTAAATATGTAGTGTAAATGTTGATATAGTTTTATTATTTCCTATATTTTGTGACATATTTTGTTGATGTGTTCATCTTTCCAATGATACCTAATTTGCAACAATCACTTGTGTCAGTACTCAGCACTTGTTTGAGGAATGGGGAGGTCTCTATCTGAATGTGCTAAAATCATCACTATTTTGTGCTCAAAAGTAAACAATAGCGCATCACTCTACACTGTCGTTTTCAATCAATGTAACACTTCATTGAACAGACAACACGGTTGTTCTTTTGACCACAAAATAGTAGTGAATTTGGCACAATTTGACTCTAACCCAAATTCTCAAGCAATTAGCTGAGCACTGAAACAAGTGATTGCTACGAATGAGGTGTCGTTGAAAAGAAGAACCCATCACCTTTTCATTGGTAACACAATGTGAACGTTTCAAAATATTCAAAAAATTAGCAATTGAAAAACAAATCCCGTACCCGATATTGTTTTGTCAGCTTGTTATTTAGTCTTGATATTTGATTTGTTGTAGGCGTTGGAGGTATAGAAGCGGAAGCGGTAATGTTAGGGCAAGCTATTAGTATGGTGCTCCCTAAGGTGGTTGGTTATAAGCTAACGGGAAAAATGGACCCTCTGGCCACTTCCACGGATGTAGTACTTACAATAACCAAGGTATGTGTCAGTACTGTTTATGAAAGATTTACACTTTTATGCTAATCAATATTCATAACCTCATGAATATGTATTTCATGAATTCCAATGAAATCCCATATTTCCTGATATGCATATGCAAGCACAGGTTATAAACAGAAAACTGATGAGCACATAAACATTTGTCACCTTGTTTACAGGATAGGATGACTAAGATTTACATGATCATCTATAAAACATGTGCAATTCCATGGAACCACAAGCTATAGTTGTACACAACAATTCAACTAGAATGATCATTTTTGTGATATGAGAAATGTAATTATTGATGCAATAATAAGTTGGACAAATAGTATCCAAGTCGCTAATTGCCCATGGGAAAATGATGTTAACCCTGACAAAGCCAAATACCACAACCAAGTCTATCTCCAAGCACAAGTGTGGACAGTTTTCCATGACGTAGTCAACCGAGCCTAATGTAATGAGTGTGAACGTGGCTTGCCATGAGCGGAGGGTCCTCGGATAGATTCCTGGTCGGGATGCAGCAATTTATTCAACCAATACTCATCATCATTCTTTAAAATAATTTTCAGATGTTTTAAATTACCCAAAAATTTCCTCCTCCTTATTTATACACAAATGTTGCTATTAGTAAAACATTTTTATTTATTTTTCCTCATTGTTTTTTCTAGCATTTACGCCAAATAGGTGTTGTTGGCAAATTTGTTGAATTCTTTGGTCCTGGCGTAGCGCAACTTTCCATAGCCGACAGGGCAACCATTGCAAACATGTGTCCAGAATATGGTGCTACTATCGGATTCTTTCCAGTGGATCAAGTCAGTTTGGCATACCTCACACAGACAGGTAATACTTTTCTCAACAGAGACCGAGTCATAAAACATGACCTCTTTTTTCAAGAATCTATTCTTTAGTCAGTTCCAAATTGGCGAGAAATGTGCATTTTTATATCTCTGTGCGCTAAAGTAATCCAACCATGCGCGGAAGATTTTGGCCAAATTGCACCTGATTTTGGCTGAAGGCGCGTCACCCATATGACGCACGATGCGCTTGTTGCGTCCCACAACAGTCTGTATTAATTCGCTGCTGTAAGGAGGTTTGCCAATTATGAGCTAATCAAACTATAGAAGCAATATTTTTCAAACACAGCCCCTTTTTTTATAACAGATATCAGTGAAATTCTAGAATTGGAAAGTATCTTTTTAACCCTAACCCCGGTTTAGGGTTTTTGACCGGCATCACAATTTTCGAGGAAAAAACACCAACTAAATCTCCACAAACCTGCCGGGATTCGATCCAGGGCCCTTCCGTTCTCAAGCCACATGTCCCAACCGCTAAGCCACGGCCCTGAGCTACTTGTTTTCGCAGTATACTGCGCTCATTATATTGAGAACCACCAGCGCATGCGCTTAGAGAGGGACTTAGGATTGGCATTTCTTAGCATTCAGGGGGTTAGGGTTAATATAAAACCCAAACTGATTCTTGGAAAAACCACATTGTGCACTTTTTATTTTAATTGTACATGTATCTTTGCTGCCCAGGTCGTGACGATGATAAGATTGAATACATCGAGGCTTATCTGAAAGCCAATCATATGTTTAGAGATTTCAACAAGGCTAGTGAGGATCCGGTCTTCTCAGAGGTAAGTTCTCTTAGTTATTAAGATATTAGTTGAGCTTGAGTTTCTTGTCAATTATAATATCTACACACCGTGTGACCATTTCATCTAAAGTATGAATGTAGTGTCAGCTCATATCCCAGTTGCCATTAACATCTTAACACTATGATTTTTCTTGTTACATACCTCAATTCTATTTAGAAGTAATTAAATGATAATTATATTGCAGTGGGATGAGACACGGTCGCTTTTCAGGTTGTAGTGGTTGGCAATTACATTATCAAGTGCAATCATGTTATTCTACGTTCTGTATTCCCCTCAAAGCTTGGCACATGCCTGTTTGGCATTCTTTTGAGCAGTTTAGAATTGTACTAGATTTACTTATTTAGTTTACTTTTTGTTCCATATCTTATGACAACAGATAGTAGAATTAGACTTAGCAACCGTAACATCTTGCGTCAGTGGACCAAAGCGTCCTCATGATAAAGTCCTCGTGGCCAACATGAAGACTGACTTCCATCAGTGTCTGAACAACAAGATTGGCTTCAAAGGCTACGATATCCCTGCCGACAAGCAAACTACCACTGTACCATTTGTGTTAGATAACCAGGAATACACTCTTACACATGGCTCTGTAGTGATTGCTGCCATTACTAGTTGTACCAACACCAGTAATCCATCTGTAATGCTGGGAGCGGGTGAGTAAGAGATGGTAGAAAGATTTGAATATTTCCTGAATTCATGTTCTTTTGATAGTTTATTTTCATATTACGTAATAAGGCTACATAAAAAACACCCTATTCTACAGAGGGGTGAATTTTCAACAACAATAATTTATTTTTAAAAAAAGATCCTCGTTTTTTCCAAAAACAAATCGAAAGAGTCGGTTAGATCCATAGTCCATAGAACAGGGTTGGTTTTGTTGTTTATTAAATGTTGTTTTAGACTTTCTATCACACAAAGAAGCTCCTCCACCAGTATCTATGTCATTCATAGACTCCAAATGTTGTCACTTTATGACTGGTATTTATGGGATTTTTAGGAGGTTATGTTCATGCTTAGATCATGGTTATATATCTCAGGTCACTTATTTTGGGATGGAGCTGTAAGACCCTGGTAGGGGTCATCAAAATTGGAGGTTCTGGTAGGAGGTACACCTAAGACTCCTCTTCCCTCCCCCACTACTTGGAATTTAGATTAAAGGATATATGAAACAAACTTGTGTTAATCATATTGGATTTGACAGTGTGGTATAATTTTGTTTCATCATTTTGTTGTATATTTCCAGGTTTATTAGCCAAGAAGGCAGTAGAAGCTGGCCTGTCTGTATCTCCCTACATCAAGACAAGTCTAAGCCCTGGTAGTGGAGTTGTCACATATTATCTACAAGAGAGTGGGGTCATTCCGTATTTGGATCAGTTAGGGTAAGAGTCATCCAAACCATAGACTTTTATCTATTTACCATGCTCTTTCACCTACAAACTCAGAATGGAAGATAGTAATAAAATGTGGTATCCCAAAAGTTACAATACATTTTCAATTGGTATAACAATTGCAGCATATAAACATGAATTTATTTTGTCAATAAAAACACTTTACAAGCATGTAGACTGATATTCGATTTACGAGTTATTATGAGGCAGCAACCATCAAAAATCAACCAAACATTTGTGACCCCTTTATTTAACGTATAGTTTGATCTCCAGTACATTTCCATCATGTTTACAGCTTCACTTTCTATTGTGATTCATTTCAGGTTCAATATAGTTGGTTATGGATGCATGACGTGTATAGGTAATAGTGGCCCATTACCAGAACCAGTTGGACAAGCTATAGAAAAGGTAAGTAGCATGGCAAAGGGTATTGACATTACTTAAAGGCAAAGGTGGTGAACTAGATTACGCCTGTTCATTTGGTGACAGATGAAATAGAGTTAAGAAGGAGAAATCTCAACCTTGAGATATTCCCAAAGGATCTGGCTGGTAAGAGTTGACCTAATGGTTTAAAGGTAGATGTTCTAATTCATGGCCCGATTTTCAACTTGATGTTTTCTATTTTACATGAAAGGTCATCCTTAAAGCACAAGGTCACAATAATTTTGCCCATTGAGAAGTACACAGACTGGCTGGTGGTTAACCAACTTTGGCAGTAATTCACCACATTTTAGCCTATTATTTCTAAATGGAACATTTACAGACATATTTAGATAATGAGACAAATATGAGGATTCTTCTGATATCAAAATATCATGATGTGAAAAAAAAATCATAGCCAAAAAAAGTGATCGGAACATACACCTCAAGTCTGGGTGAGTGTACAATTGAAAACTCTGATTATCGTATGTTCCTGGGTTGTGTGTTTACACTACCCTGTCGGGATGTCCCGAAGGAAGGTGGAAGTTAATGGGGAAGATTAGCTTTCTTTTTGCGCTTGAGGGGACATAACAGTGCACCATGAATCAGTTATTAACATAGCATTTGGGTTACTAAGGTAGCGTAACAGTTCACACTTTAGATTAAAGGATTACCTTGTTTATTTTGGTCAATTTTGTAATATTACAGAGAAGGGGATTGGGTGACTCAATTCAACCAGGGTTTACTTTTATGTGTTTCAGATATGAAGAAATAATATGACATTTTTGTTGTTGTTTTTTCCTTTATCTACAGGGAGATTTAGTGACTTGCGGAGTGCTCTCAGGGAATCGTAATTTTGAAGGCCGAATACACCCTCTGACACGGGCCAACTATCTGGCCTCTCCACCCCTAGTAATTGCCTATGCCATAGCTGGTACTGTATCCATTGATTTTGAGAAAGAACCACTAGGTAAGATTGGACCGTTAACTGTATTTGTTATTTAGCTTCAAATATGAAAATCCATGTCTGAGCTATTTTGTCAGGCTTTGTTACCATATCAGAAATAAGATGAAAAATATGTTGACGAAATTAAATTTTCTTGTATGATTCTAAAACTCAATATCAGTATTTATGATTCACTTTAGGCCACAATTTGTGCCTGTCTCTGTATATTTGTGCAAAACTTTCTTTCATTGATATAGACATCATATCAAATCCACTCAATTCATTCTGTACAGGTCAATGGTCGAATTATATTTGTGTATTGTATGTGTTGAGCTCTAAACAAGTCATTTTACAAAATAATTCATTCTATACAGGTCAATGGTCAAATTATATTTGTGTATTGTATGTGTTGAGCTCTAAACAAGTCATTTTAAAAATAAACTGAAAAAACTCAAATCCAATATATTTTAACAGGATAAATTAAAGGAGAGTCCCTCTATTTTAAAGAAAATCAAATTTCACAAAAAGGAGTTTGAGTGAGGTGCTGAATTAAGAGTGTGAAATGGGGGAAAGCTACAAGCCCACTCCATTAAGTGTTTGCAGTTACTAAGTAAATCATACCACTAACTTATTTTTGTCCAGGTCTGAACAATGAAGGCAAGGAAGTGTTCCTCCGCGACATCTGGCCTACAAGAGCAGAGATACAAGTAGTAGAGAAAGAATTTGTCATTCCAGTCATGTTTAAAGAAGTCTACAGTAAAATAGGGGTGAGAATCAGACTATCCAATATTAGCAAAATAATGAGGCAGTTTTTAATGAAATTAAGCACAAAATATAAGTATCCTGGTTACCCCCTGTCTTAGATAGCGATGAAAAGTTTCCGGAGAATACAAATTGCTTTAAATTTGGCTGCAATGTTGGCTTTTTTTAAATTCACATAATTTTTTGTTCTGAATATTGATTTTTTTAAACAAGAGTTTAGATCATTTTGAACCGATAACTTGTATATACATAAAAACACATAACTTGTATAAATGGCAATGATATCTAAGGGAAACACTAATATGCTAGTCTAAACAGGCAGGTATACTGTTTAAAGGTAATGCTTTGTTGTGTCTTTCTAAACTATGAACAGAGTGTAATCCTTTTTGCCAAACAACAACAAAGAAACAGGACTTCACATTTGTCCTTGTTCAACTTGAGCTCATTCTGTAACAGACAGTACAGTATATAGTTTAGTCAGTTCCAAATTGGCGAACCTGCTTACAGCAGTGAATTAATACCGAAGAGCATGGTCGCGCAAGAAGCGGGCGTGACGCAACATGGCGCACTGTGAATAGTATGCGTGACGCATGCATATTCCCAAATAATGCATGTTAACTTGGATAACTTTTGCGCACAGAAAGTTACAAACAACATATTTCTCGCCAATTTGGAACTGATTTAACTATAGTATAACAATCAATCCTAACTGTAATTTGTGTCTTAACCTTCTCTTTTTATCACATTCTCCATACAGACTGGCAATGCCCAATGGAATAAATTAGATGCCCCGTCTAGCATGCTGTACCCATGGGATCCAAAGTCTACCTACATCAAATCCCCTCCATTCTTTGAAACAATGGTGAGTTATTTATATTTATTTGTTAAAAAGACATGCATTTTGAATGTTTAACCTTTTGACTTTTGATATAAACACCCAGGTTGTATAGTTTGACATGGATTCTATGAATGTACCATATAACATGTGAAGCTACTATTCAGCAAATAGTTTATACCCATGTCTTTAATGTTAAAAATTGTTAGTACTTAAAATAGATGTGTTATTTAGTTATTCAAGAGAAATTAGAGCTATGTGCTTAATCAAAATACACACAAGATTGGAGGGGGTATAAATATAGACTTCTTGATTGTAAATCCTGTGTTTTTAAAAGTCTTTCTCACTGGCTCAACGATCATCCTTTTAGACGAGGAAAAAAACCCACCCTGTTTTACAGGCCTGACCGACCCACTTTTTGCGTTTTTCACGATTTTTTTCTTCTAAATACTTTTTTCTTAATTCATGTAAAATCAGCCGTTTTTTAAATAAAATAGCAAATTTTAAAAAAAAAATCCAGATTTTTGCAGATTTTGGTGACATTTTAGGTTAAAAAAATCACCCGACCGACCGACCCTACTTGACAGGTCCGTTCGCCCATAAAACAGGGTGGGTATTGTCGCCTTAAAGGCGCAATAATAAGTCAACATGATGATCAATTGCTGAGAATAGACCTCCTTTTGATGTATATAAAATGAGGGTCAATCATTCAAATTTTTGAATGACTATAAGACAGCTGAATTAGACAAACAGCGCAAAACCTCAATTCTGTGTTAAAAAAGAGGAAAGTTTGAAAAATGATTGAGTGTGCCTTTAATATTAAGATTTTGTAATTATTTATTTGATATTTTCCAGACTGCGGATGTTTCGCCTCCAGACGCCATCAGTGATGCCCACGCACTTCTCAATGTCAGTGACTCTGTAACCACAGATCACATCTCACCGGCCGGTAGCATCGCACGTACCAGCCCTGCAGCGCGTTACCTTGCCGGCAGAGGTCTCACCCCAAGAGAATTCAACTCATACGGTAGTCGTCGTGGCAACGATGATGTCATGGCACGAGGCACTTTCGCCAACATTCGATTGGTAAATAAATTCATCGGTAAAGCAGCTCCTAAGACGGTCCATGTACCGTCGGGCGATGTGATGGACGTGTTTGACGCGGCTCAGAGATACAAGAAGGATGGTGTGCCACTTATCATACTGGCAGGGAAGGACTATGGATGTGGATCATCACGGGATTGGGCTGCTAAAGGACCATGGATGCAGGTACGATATAAAGAATTAATTTGTTTTGTTTTGGGCACTTGCAATGTACTATGAAACAAAAGTAAGGTATCATTTGGAAGCTAGCATTATGGCTTTGTTGGAGAGATGTTTATGTCGACAAATGGATATCTGAATTGTAGTATTTCTGGAAACCATGTATCAACAGTAATTTTTACAGTTTTAAGAGTCTATTAAAGTGCCAATGAAATCTTGCAGCAGAGTTCATTAAAAAGTTCATTGAAAACATTCACACTCGGCATAGTGTGCGCAGTGTTAATTTCACACAGGTTGTTTAATTGGTATAATTGTACAGTAAAGAATGATGAGGCAAAATTATCCCAGTTATTCACCAATGGGGGGAAAATAACAGCACTTTATGGAACTTAAAAAATAATACTAAAATTAAATGTGCAAATATATTTCCTTTGCTTTTCTGATTACAGGGTATCCGGGCAGTGATAGCCGAGAGTTACGAGCGTATCCATCGAAGTAATCTTGTCGGTATGGGTATAGTTCCACTGCAATACCTGGAAGGACAAAATGCCACGACACTGGGACTGACGGGAAAGGAGAAATTCACAATTACAATTGCACAAGATATACAGGCTAGACAACAGACCACTGTTAAGGTAAGGAGCATGGTGTGTACTAATGATAGTTATTTATCTATCACAAGACAGTGATGTTACTGCGTCATTTACTAATTGCACAGCACATGAACACCCGCGCCTACTCGAGGCGCTGGCATAAACACACACCTGTAGATGAAGGAAGATACATACACGTGCGTAAATGCTGCACCTGTACAGTTATGTCACTGTCTAATGGATGTGAAACAGAGTACTAGTATAGCTTGCTAATCTACATCAAATTATCCCCTTCCCCTCTCTCCAATATATCCATTTGTTAGGGTCATGGGTAGCATTAAGGTCCAAAAGTCGGGGCTCTGTTTTCACCCCGAGCATGTAAAGAATAAATATAAAAATCGGTGGTGAAAAACAATGCTGCCATACATCAACAGGTTCGCCCCCAAGCTTTCAAAATGTACAGTGGGTGGGTCATTCACCCACCCCAATGGGGGTAATGCTACACCTGGTCAAGGTTTACCATGGATGAAATGTCCTAATGATGAATGCCCTAGTTGTCTGTTTGGTTGGAGCAGATGTTTATGGCTGAAGAGACCAATGTGGGAAGGTAGTAACTGTTGCAAAGATCATATCTGTGATTAGTCTCTGTTCTGTTGGTTTCGTTGTTTGTTCGTCAAGAGCTCGTTTGACTGCAGCAGCCTTCTTCAGCTTCTCTCTCTTTTCTAGAGATTCAAGCTCTGAGTGATTCACTTTACAGTCAGCCTCCAGATTTGGATTGTAAATGGTTGCATTTTGGTTGATATGTCAAAAATACTGAATAGACTCATGCTTGATCCTCTCTATCAAAGTTTATATAATTGAACCCCTCCACCATGTCCATCACTTCAGATATTGGATATTATTAGTTAAGTTTTCACCTCCGTTCTAAATCAAGCCTATGTAGCAGCTTGGTGTAAAGTGCGAAGCAAAACTCCCACTCACTAAATGATGTTCTCAATTTGGTGCAAACATGTTGGATCAGCGTGTTGGTATACACAAAATTACCCCCTCCCAATATGGAGACAAGTACTACATGACTATGCTGCTTGAAAGGTCCTCCTTGACCCCTTTATGTTGTGGACAACTCCCCATACCAACATTCTCATCAGCATGTCAGAGAATAAACTAATTCAAGCAGGGATGCTATTAATTTTGGGATAGGAAAGTCCTATACTAACACACGTAGCGAAAACGGTGCCGTTTGCATAAATTACATAAATTATGGTAATCATCGGAATGTGTCGGTGACCGGCGTTGAACGCGTTTAGCAGTGTTTAACCAGGTTTAACGTAATATTTGGTCAGCATAGGTTTGAGGGCGTTGTGGATTTACACAGACGACGGTGGCCACGCGAAACCTAAATGTTGAATACGTAATGAATAAGGTGAATAACACGTAATCGCGAATGTTAATCTTATCATTTTGACAAATTCATCATAATTAGAAGAATTGTCATCGTTAAGCGGGCGATGACTGTTAAAAATAATTCAAAATAGTGCACTCCCGTTGACATATTGGGTCATCTGAGAGACGCGTGGCCAGCGTCGTGTCGTCTGCTACAATCACGCCTGATCAGTATAGCGCCACCAGTTCTATGCTGACCAAATCTTAATTTAAAAGTGGACCCGATCGGCAAGCTCACTGGCACACCCCTGATTCAAGTCTGATACCACACCTCATGTGAATGTCACTTAATAACCAATCTGATGTAAGCATCAGTTAAGTTTGTTTCAACTCAACCAAATTATCTCTTTTATTGTATCTTTTCAGGTAAACGATGGTCGTTCCTTCGACGTTGTCGTTCGGTTTGATACTGATGTAGAGCTCACCTACTTCAAGCATGGTGGCATTCTAAACTACATGATTCGCACTATGCTGTAATTGTAATACCTAGCTAAAATGTTGACACAAATTGGGCCAGTGTTGCCAAAACGTATCAGCTTAAAAATGTGGCCCAGTTTTGTGAAACTAATCCAATGTTTCTGGCAACAACTTAGTTCCTATGAAACTAAAATGTGAGAAAGTAGCCCAATTGCATTTCTTGTGCACCTTTTGTTGTGTTAAGATAAGAAAATAGTGTGATTGGGCTTAGAAATCATAGGTTAGGCAACCTTGTATCAAGGAAGATTATGTTGTGTGATTGAAAATGTACAGTGGGGGCGTTCACATGATAGCTGTTGATCATAGGTAAATCCAAAGTTACTGGTGTGGATAAGAACATTGGTCAAATAGCCAATATTTTTTTGTTGAACTTAACTACTAGTTCTTTTTAGTGACAAATTCTATAGACCCAGAAAGGTTTTGAAATTGCTCCCTGCACCAATTTTATCATGATGAAATTATTAAATCGGCTGAAGCTTCAATCGTTGCAGGAAACACTGCCATTTCTCCAATATATGCCAGTAACTAAATCTTTATCAATGGCCAATAGTCATTGTGTGAACTCAACTAATGACAAATATAATAATGGTGCAATAGATGAACTAATTATCTTTGGCCTAACGAACAAGGTGATTTTGAGGATTAATTTATATGTTTAATGAAATTATTATATTTTTTTGCACTTGTATTGCACTACTTATGGTGGGTCAGGGAAGGGGGGGTCTACATTGTGTAAGTGCTCAGTACTGTTCTAATGTAAGTTTATGCACTGGTAGAATTGTATAGTACAAATTGCTTATTTTACTCATCAATAACATCAAACTGCTGAAATTTAATCCCAAATTTCACCTCGAAGTTGTAGCATTAGAAATGCTACCTGGAATAAGTTGAATAGTTTATAGATATTATTTTTGTAGTAAATATTAGCAATTTATAATGGCGTATAAGTATGATTCTGGCAGACTTTGTATAAGTTAGCTCTCGTTTATCTGGTGCCCATGTAATCACAGTCCCATGGTCAAATCACCATGATAGCGAAGAGGGCCAGGTTCAAGACCATGTATTTTTAGGGTCCGTATTAATTTAATTCACGCCAGTTTGTCCGAGTCCAAATATTATTTACATATTATTTTAAACAAAATAACAAATGGTATGATTCCTCACTATTAGTTAGCAACCCATGGAGTTTTGGTGGCATCATTTTGATCATAGTGCAGAACATAATGTGGTTGAGAACATCAGATAAGCTATAGTTCAATCAGTTCCAAATTGGCGAACCTGTTTACAGCAGCGAGTGAATACGTGGGAGCGTTTTGCATGCAGCAACATGATGCATTGTGACTCGTATGCATGATGCCAAATTGTGTGTGTACATTTGGATTATTTTTGCGCGCGGAGAGATAAAAAGTGCATATTTCTCGCCAATTTGGAACTGATTCATCAATGATTAAAGGTAGATGTTCCGATTTTCAACTTGAAGTTTTCTATTCTACATGAAAGGTCATCCTTAAAAAAGTCGTGTTCCAAAGTTTGAGTTGCATAGCTCTAATGGTTCTTATTTTAGACGCACAAGATGCTGTGAACTGAACCCATTGAGTAGTACACAAACTATATCAGTGGTTACCACCATTCGCGGTAATTCGACGTTATTTCATCGATTTCTCCGTAATTATACCGATTTAGGCCGTCAAATTTCAGTATGATGATGAGAAAAATACGAACTTTCATATGATATGAAAATCTCCGTATGTTTGAATTAATTCTGTGTTACGAAAATTTGATCGGGTCATCTACCTTTAAGCCATGCATCCATTAATTTGATGCCATACTTCGAACAGGGAATTTACATTACACTATACACTGTTCATATTAATTGTAAACATTACCAGGCAGTAATATATGGGTAGAGGATGTGGATAACAAATGCCGGGACATGACACATGTAATTAACAAAAACTTCACCTAACAATTGAAACTTCACCTAACCATTGAAAGTGCATTTTTTGCAAACCTTAGAAAGCTTAATTAACCCATGACTAATAGTACTTTGTTTCCCTGTAAAAAACACAAATGTAATTACATTTGTGTATGTCAAATTCTATTCACTTTTTATTTCGTTGACACAAATTTGTTGATCTACTTTTTAGGTAACAAAAAGCACAACTGTTCCCAAATTTCATTTGAAATTTAGGTTTGCAGACTTAACAAGCCAAAGCAGATAAGAATAATAAAACTAATCCCTTTTGACAATTCCCTACTTACAATATTAATTGCACCCAAATCTCAATTTTGTATTTCTGAACTTTGAAAGTATCGTTTGCCAAAAATGTTAAAGGACTACATCTCTGTTCTGTATTATCCAAAGGACTACTCATTAGCTGCAAATACAAATCTCATGCCTTATAAATGCTAAATGTGGATATGACAAATGTTAATGATAGAAATGGGCCAAATTTGTTGGGCATTAACAACAAACATTGAAATATAAGATATGGTTGTTTTGTTAAATGGTAATCTTGATGTAATTATTGATGTATGATTTAATCGAATAAATCATGTAATACAACTGAAGGTATTTGTTTGTTTGTTTACTTTCTTTTTGTTATTGTTGTATGTTATAAAAGCCATTACAGAGTTAAGTACACCAAACACATAAGCTTCCTGGCCAGGTGTTTTTATGTTAGCACATTTCTTCCCCATAATTTGACCATATTTATGAAAAAATGATTAGATACTTTTAAAGGTATGTTGTATCAACCCTTACACTACCATATCCAACCAAATCAACAGAAGCGCTGCTTCAGCGGGCCTCAATCTCCCAGTCATATCTCATTGCGCAATCATAGAACGGTATATGAAGAGCTTTGTTGCAAAAAAGCCACCGTCCACTTCTACTCATTTTGCATTATTGCATTATTTGCATTGACAAAATCCATGGAATTAATCAAATTATTGTATGGCTGTGTTCATTACTATTTCTATTTGACTTGGATTAGTGCATCCATGCACGCCAATTCAGGCACCAACAATACAAGCCACATTCCACATAATGAATAGCCATCCATTCAATAATGCAAAATGAGTAACAGGTAGAAAACAGGTAGAAGTGGATGTAGGCCCTTTTACAACAGCTCTACATATATAGGCTCCGAAAAGTTATTTTGGGGTTTGATCCGTGGGGCTGCATGCCTCATTTCTGTCATTATTTGTCCCCAGTTTTCCCCCTGTTAGCTTTAGTCCTACAAACCACCTGTACCTGTCCGGGTTAGGGTTATGTTACCACACTTGATGACAAAAATAAAGTTGTAGCAAATTGAATATCATTGATTGCTACAGTCCTCAAAATAAGTAACTGACTAGGTAATTAATGTACTCTTAACATCAAAATTGTAGCACCTACATAAAAATATTAAATTATAAAGTTGTAAGGAAATCAATTTGAGACATTGTTCATGAAGATCGGTTAATAATTTAGAACCGTGTGACAGGTATGTGTATGTGTATGGACTGCATTGATCAATTGAAGCATCCCCAATCCTCATCTTACTATCAACCCGTGAGTTATTGCAACCAGTTAATCAATAATCTGCCTGTTGCTAGTCCGAGGCAGCGTGTCAACGAACAAATTGTTAAAATAAAAAACTGACTTTGTTCTGGTTTTGGGCATGAATTGATATTCATTCAATTTTCATGTGTAATATCTCAAATTGAAGAGAAGAGATTCCCTTACAACTTTATAATTTATTATTTGTACGTAAGAGCTATAGTTTTGGAGTTGAGAGCATATTAATTACCTGGTCAGTTGCTTATTATGTGATACCCAATGCATGCCTGAATGCTTTAGATAGTAAACAGTGTACACGATGACAAATGGAATCTGCTACAACTATTTTTTAATCAAGTGTAGTTAATTTAAAAGATAACTCTTAAAAGTATTAGAATAATAATTTTTATGAATGAGGTGTCAAACTATTGACAGAAATTAATTTCCTTGGTTAAGGTATATATCAGATTTTTGGCACCAATTATAAATTTTGAATTAGCTAATCACCTGGGCATGAGGATTTGTGATAGGTTTATAACACCTACATTGATTTTTCTGGCTTCTATCAAGTCTGATGGTGACCCGATCAAATTCACCTTATTTTCCATCAAAATTGTCATATTACTCTTGCAAAATGTTATCCTTGAGAGACATTTCATTTTGATGCTTTAAGTGAAAAAGTAGAAAATTATCTCCAAAAGTGGTATACCCAAGCCTTGAATTAAGAGGGAGCTGGGAGGTCTTTTAAGTCGTCCGTAAAGCTGATGTGTTCATCTTTACAATGAAACCAAATTTGAAGCAATCCCTTGCTCCAGTGCTCTGCTACTTGCTTGAGAACATGGGAGTTCACAATCTGAATGCGCCAAAATCAACACTATTTCGTGCTCAAAAGATCATCTTTGTCGTCTGTTCAATGAAGTGTACATTGACCACTACAGTGTAGTGTGATGGTCTTTTGATTTTTAAGCACAAAATAGCGTTGATTATGGCACTTTCCGATTGTGACCTCCCTATGTTCTCAAGCATGTGGCTGAGCACAGGAACAAGGGATTGCTTCAAATTGGATATCATTGTAAAGATGAACACATCAGCTTTTAAATGATATGAACATATCCCGCGATATTTGAAAATCTTGTGCTTGAAAAAAAATTCAAATTTTCTTTTTTTAGCAGTTTAGTTGCCTGGTCAAGGCTCAAGATAAGCAGGCGCTGGGCGATTTTTACCCCTCGGTCCTCCTGCCATAGCGCCTGGTACTGCTGAAAAATAAACAACCGAGCGCTGATATTTTGTCCAAACCAGCGCCTGTTGATGATCGGTAAGCTTGCATAAGACATCAAATTTCGATTTGACAATACGATTTAATAAAAAGTAAGCTCCCGGTAGACTGAAAGTAGCTCCTGGCTTTCAATAAATCTCATGATCCGAGCGCTACTTTTGAAAAAAGTAGCTCCCGCTAAAAAAAACCTGTTATCTTGAGCCTTGTGCCTGTGGTTTGAGAGCCACCTTGTTTTTAATCTACCCATATAAACGGTAGATCTATTTGGGACCGCTGTCCCAAGTTTCAGCTCCTGGTGTGTGTTTTTTTCGAATTTTGTACAGCAAATAGGACCAGGAGTTACTTTTGTCAAAAAAGTTACAGAGTAGCTCCTGGGCCCTATTGCATAAAAGAGTCTTCTTAAGATGAGTTAATCTTCTTAGATTTTCAACTCTTGGATTTGTTAAGATTTTTTGAATTGATGGTCATGATATAGACCCTAGATCAAACTTTAGAACCTGACCCTTTGGAAAGCTCAACTTGGTAATAGTTCTTAACATTCTTCATCACTAGGCTTAAGAGTTAATAATAACTCTTCCTAAGTTCACTTAAAGGTAGATTCCGATTTTCAACTTGAAGTTTTCTATTCTACATGAAAGGTCATCCTTAAAAAAGTCATGTTTTTCAAAGTTTGAGTTTCATAGCTCTAATGGTTCTTATTTTAGACGCACAAGATGCTGTGAACTGTACCCATTGAGTAGTACACAAACTATATCGGTGGTTACCACCATTCGCGGTAATTCGACGTTATTTCATCAATTTCTCCGTAATTATACCGATTTAGGCCGTCAAATTTCAGTATGATGATGAGAAAAATACGAGCTTTCATATGATATGAAAATCTCCGTATGTTTGAAATAATTCTGTGTTACGAAAATGTGATCGGGTCATCTACCTTTAAAGGTGGATGGTTCTAATTTTCAACCTACATTTTTTTCTATTTTACACGAAAGGTCATCCTTAAAATTGTCACATTCCAAAGTTCCCCTCCCCCTAAAATGTGATCGCGTTGTTTGTATAACTCCACACACAAAGGTACCTTTTGAAAAATTAAAACGTTTATCAAATGAAAAACGCTTGGAAGTTTTCCTTTTTCAATAGCATGTTTACTTCTTCCCAACTTCCAAAACATTCACATTTCTCCAAAATGATGTTTTCAGAAAAAGTGGCACTTTTCAAAATCTTATGCAAGAAAGTTACAAAAATGTCTCCAGTGCGGTTTAACATTAATTTGAATTGTCTTTATTTTCAATTAAAAGAAAGTCTTTTCTCTCTTTAGCTGGTCCTTATTTGAAATTAAAAATAAAATGATCTTATTTCATTCATGACTAGCCAATTCACGTCAATAACTTCCCTGTATCTTTGAAAAGTGCTACTTTTCGGAAAACATAATTTTGGGGAAATGCGACTGTTTTGGGGGAAAAAGTAAACATGGTATTGAAAAGGGGAAACTTTGTGTGGTTACCCAAGGGTTTTCCCGTTTCATAAATGTTTAAATCTTTCAAAACGCCTAATTGTGTGTGGATTTATGCACACAAACTCGTATAGAATCTTGAAAAGTGCCACTTTTTTTGAAAACATCATTTGTGTGAAATGTGACTATTTTGGGAAAGTAATAATGATATTGAAATGGAGAAACTTTCTATGGGTAGCCAAGTGTTTTTACTTTTTACATTTCATAAGTGTTTCAACCTCTCAAAACGTCTAATTATGTGTAGATTTATGCAAACAAATGTGATCAAATTTTAGGGGGGGGGGGGGTGACTTACTATTTTTGACCCCTTTATGATTGTAATGGGATGCTATTCTACCATGTACCTGATGCATAACTGGGACCGGATTTTTTATAAAAAAATTGTTGAAATTCACCAAATGAAGAACAACAAAAAATGCCCTACAGACCGACCCTAACCTCAGAGGTCCGTTTGCCCATAGAACAGGTCTGTATTTGTTGTCCCCTAAAAAGATTTTCATTCAATATAAATATAAGCATGTTGCTGATGGGAATATTTAAATATTCAATATTTTAAGGCCTACAATCCTGACATGATATCAAACAAAATGCCTTAGTATCAGCCCTTTTAATCAAGTTTCAGGGGTTCAATTATGGTCTAATTGTAAAATGCTTGACATGAGCATCTTTACTTGTACGATACCAGGGATACTAGTAATTTTGGGATAAATGACAAGTCACATTTTCTAGACTATTTTAATGAGCTTTTGTGTTATCATATCTTGATGGCGCCGTTTGTTGTCTGCTTAGGTATTTAATTGAAGTTTACACAGAATTGTAAGTAAAATCCTGACAAATTGTGCAGTTTCAAAAATCATCATAAAGACCTTACGTGCTGCAGGGTTTTACCACCCTGAATATGATTAAATCACATTTAATTGTTTGTTTTATACAGTGTTAGCCAGTTTGTCACTTCCCTTTAAATATACACCATACCATTATTGTTTGTGTCTGACAGAATTGATGCAAGTTTATACCTAAGCACATAGATGTACCTTTATAGGAAATTTTGTCCAGATTTTCTTAGTTTCAAGAGATAGAAAGTAAAAAGTAAGGTCTGTAAAAAAGTATAGCAAAATTGAAATGTTCAGGCTTCTTCAGAAAATTGTGAAACCACCCAGTTACATCTCTGTAAGCGGACAACAGACAGCACTATAGCGCCATCAAGATGTGACCACACACAAGTTAAAGTTCCCGGATGAAATAGCTTCCGATCAACAATTTGAGTTGCACAACCCGGACGATACCCCATACAAATTATTCATTCATAATCACTCTACGCAGGTTAAGGTCACGGCTGGGTTGAATTTTATTGTTTCCAAAATTAGCAGAGTCAATACATGGTAAGTTGGGGATAAAATTATTAATAAAACAATACAAGTAATTATATAATTGAATAATATATATCAATATCAGCTGAGTAAATAGAGTATATAAAATAACATGCTTTTCAAAATAACATGATTTCATAACGTAGTCATTATCGCATGCATATATAATTAATAAATATTTACAAATAGGCCAAAATGGTATGACAACTAAGCTATATCTATAATATTAATATATTCTAAATTATATGCTATTTAAAATATTCTATGCAATAAACTCAAATCATATACATTAACTAATTATAATACAATTATAAAAACAATAAGAAGTGATAAACATACCATCACAAAACTAACAACATAAGATTTATTTCTTGTAAGGATCAAAAGGCAAAAATGTGCAAATTCGAGTTAGGGTCTCTCAGATATAAACATTGAGGTCGGGATCCCAGAGTGATGCAAATTGGGTCCAACTCTCTGCTTTATAAACATTGGGGTCAGAATCCAAGGGATATGGAAATTGGGGTCAGGACCCCACAGAAATGCACATCATTTGGATTAGGATCCCAGAGATATGGGGTCAGTATCCCAGAGATATGGGCACAGATTTACCAAGATAAGAACACGGGGGTCAGGATCCCTGAGGTATGAACATTGAGATCAGCATCCCAGGGATATGGAAATACGGGTCAGGGTCTCACAAATAATGTACATGTACATTGGGTCACGATCCGTCAGGTACAGGTAGGTCTAAAATTATGTGGGTCAGAATCCCACACATATCGGTCATAATTCCTACAATATAAACATTGAGATAAAGATCCCAGAGATATGCGAATCAGGTTCAAGCTCCGTTATAAACACAGCTCTTTATTCCTACTTACAGAGAAAACCAAACCTAAATCTATATAAATATTTTAAAGAGAGATACAGAACTAAAAGTATCAAAAAGGTAACCTCGAAAGCGCTTGTGGTTCGAGCTATCGCGGTTCAGTACTCGACACTTGTTGTCAACGTAGTGGTAGAATTATTATCACATGCCCAAATACAAATTGATTCACTTATTGTTTTACTCATAACATGTAGCTTTAATCAGATCCCAGGTACTATTGGTTTTCTTACAGCATCTGCAATTGGTTACCAACTTCATACAACCATAACCATAGATCATAAGCCAATTAAAATACACTTTTAATATATTCCAAACCCATTTATTTACAATGCCAACTACATTAAATGTAGCACTAAATTTGCATCTTTCTGTATTCAATTCAATCGAGGTTCTTACTTTGCGCGAAAATAACAAAATGTTCAGCAAGATGGCAACTCAATGTCATTACTATGAACAAAAAGCAAAATAATCAGCAAAAACAGCTTCAATTCTTCCATCTAATATTCCTTTATAATAGCCTCAGCAAGGCACCTTTAAATTATATACTCTTAAAAAGAAAATCAAGATTTATCCCTTCTCAATCATGTTCATTTTGTGATATGTTCATATTATGTTGCATATCAATGGAAAGCTGATGTTTTCAGCTTTTCAATCATACCACTTTTGTATATAGAAATCACTTGATTCAATGCTCAGCCACTCCCTTGAAAATGTGAGGTTTTATTCTGAATGTGCCAAAATAATCTCTATTTCACGATACAGTGTCAATACAACATGTCCATGTTGTCAATGGTACAGACAGACAGCCAGGTTTGCTCTTTTGAGCACAAAATTGTGTTGATTTTAGCACCTTCTCAAGCAAAAGTGATTACACCAAATGTGACATCATTGGAAGATAACGCATCAGCTTCTCATTGACATGCAACACAATATAAACATATCACAAAATATTGGAAATAAAGATGATTGAAAAATAAATTGAGGCGTTTATAGACTTATCATATAACATACGCAGTGTTAGCAAATAACATTTGCATGGTTATCTATTACATTACGATCAGACAGACTACATGTAGATCCAATCATAGTGGTAGGATCCTCACCCTCTGCACATCTATCACTGTCAATAAAATGGTCAAATTTATGACTTAAGATATGCACAAATGGGGTCATGCTCCCGAGGAGAATCATGTCATTCAATATGGGGGTATATATTCAGTTTGACAGGGATGTGCCTTTGTAGTTCCCAAATCCGGACCTATATGTAGACACCAGTGTCAAGTGTTTTCAACTTCCCAACACTGGTTAATATGACTGTTTTTGGCCATTTGCATGGAGATGAGACCCATAGATTAAGGGGTTTAATGTAACATCTGGCTGGAGATCTTTTTAAAGAGAATCATTGTAGAACAGCACATCCGTGTAAACCAGAAATATGTGTATACCCTCGTATGTATAAGTTATTTATGAGCTTAAAATTAGGATAACACTGTCAGGTAAAAGAATAAATCCATTGAATATATGAATAGTTTATATTGTAAAAATAACTAAAATGCATTATAATGTATTATAATATTTTCAAAATCTAAATAATTTGTGTTAAATAATAATAATACCCTAACGTAATATAGTTATAATATATAGATGATCCATACCACTGTAGAGTTACCTTTGCAATAATCTATGATGTTTAAGATATGATATGTAGCAATTACATAATATCATTTAGTTTATTTAATACTGCAAACTTAATAGGTTAAAAGCTGTGCTTCAATTTGGACTCACCCTGTATACTAAATCCTAATGACATCCTCATAGGCCATCATGTCTATATTCTGTTCAGAAACATTTGTGCAGTGACCTCAAAACTGACTATACTCTGTTAAGAAACAGCTGTACAGTGACCTCAAAATGTATACAACTGATCAATGCAGTATTTAACCTTGAGCACCACAATTTGTCTCTGGACACATGGGATCGTACTATCATTACATGCGCAATTATTATGAGGTTCTATCATAAGACTTCACTTTAATGTCACTGCAAAAAAGTAGTTGAATGGAGTATCGTATATGATATTAAAACACACAGCCATGCCAAATCCATAATAACATTACATAGAATGCACACATTTGTGGAATGTCTGCTGTGAGCTGTAAAGGCAGCCTTTATCAAACCAATCAATGATGCAATATACATGTCAAGAATTCGTTTCAAAAAGTGCTTCTTATCAAATTTTCTGCAGACAGAATAAAGTCCACAAAACAGAATTGATATCAATATTTATGTCATTATTATACATATTCTCTGTATGATGTAACACAGACCATAATTGCTATGCATTGTGATATGACGTTTGGGGTGGTTGGGGGTTCATTCGAAATTTGGCAGGAAGCACCACTTTTGGAAACTAACAAACGCTTCACAGTCAAAACATAATTTGAAAGAACTTTATACTCCTAACATTCCAACAAAAATAACAAGCTCGCTCATCAATAATTTACAAATGAGTAAAATTCACAATATATTTCAGGAATAATTTCAATTATAATAATATACAGTTGTTAACATATTGTCATGTCACATACATATCGTGATTCAATAAAACAAATTCTAATTGCAATATTACATTTATCTCCCACAAGCAAAAAATAAAATAAAAATTAATAATAAAGTAAATGCATATCCATTTGCAGGCATGCGTGGTCCAGCGGATTCACCCTCGCTCCACAATGCAAAGTTTGTGGGTTCGAGCCCCGTTGGTGCCAGCATGTTGTGTCCTTTGGCAAGGCACTTTACCGCACTTGCCACGCTTCACCCAGGTGTATAATTGGGTACCGGCATTAATTCATGTTGGGAAGTAAAACAGACTCGCTGTGCGGGAGGAATGGCGAACCCCCCACAGCCAAATATTACATGGGAGTCTGGCCCAAACGCTAATGAAAGAGAGATGGGCACTCCGCGCGCGAGCTTAAGAAGCTCGGCGCGAGTCTTTCCTTTCTTTTTTTATATCCATTTGCAAAAGCAAATTGGCACGATATTTCATCGAGTGCAAGACATAGTGACATAATAATAGCCAGTTTTGTCAAAATTGCAATGACATAAAAATCAAGGTAAGACAATGTTGTGAAGCACACAATATGTTACTATTTGTGTGTTTCCACAGAGTGTCATTGCTGTGCGATGCCATACCATACCGCACAATAGCTTTTAACAAGCCCTGTGAAAACGTAATCAGTTAACTGCTTGACATGGGGATGGCCGGTAAAACCATGGGATACGCAATGTGAAACAAGCCTGTAGCAAAAATACACATATGTTACTTCTGCTAATCCAAGAATTACTTTCCGGACTTCCAGATTTTCGGTAATTAGTCGTGACTTGAAGAAAAGGCGTAATTCTTCACGGAAATATGATCGGTAACAATTTCAGCATTTCAGTACTCCAAAATAACTAGTACGAACTGGCCGTGTGCTCTTAAAACACACAATTTGTGATTGCATACAAATCTAAAATAATTTTGACCACTATATTTATAAATTATCATCACATATTGACCCCACATATATTCGATGTCACTATATCGTAAACCCAACAATTTATAACTATATACAGCAATGAAATCATATATGCAATAAGATCAAATTTGAAACTAGGAGTTGATGATATATGTAATCGGTTCATACTTTCGCTTACACCAATAAGGAATATCTCGTTAACCAGAGTGTGCAAATTTTCATTTTTACATGGGTGCAGCAGTAACACTGCAATCGATAGACTTATCCTGAAAACAGGCCAGTCAAACATCAAATATTTTTAAATAGTCTTATTATCTATCATTACTACAACTACTAACATGCCAAGCAATCATGCAACTTTTATTGGGTAATGTTCTATATACATTCCCATATAGACATATGTACATGGTATAAATAGGTATATAGGTTAGAATCCAATCATCCATGCAATCTTGCAAACCTTCTCACCAACACATTGGTGGAAATGAATGCACATAAGCTTGCCAGCATTTCATAGATACACACAAAAGTGTACGTCTGTTTTCATTGTCTGCAACAATCATAATGTAAGCAGAGAAAATCCTTCTATTTCTGTCATATACTTCGATATTTTTAAATTCGGATTTCATTCAAACATATGTGAACATTCTAGCCATAAAAACACCCCCAATATAAAGCTTATCATAGCGATAACGGCATGTATTACTCGTTTATACTAATTTACAAATATGTATCACAATTATATACAAAGATTAACATGTCATTATAAAATAAAATGTAATTGTATGAATATAACCCCATTTTGATCAGTGAGTTTCAAAGGGAAGACAGGCATACATATGGGGTACAAAATCACATTAATTTACCTGTTAGAGAACAGACACCTAATTTTAGGCTGCATCGTAAATGGGTTCATGCCATAGACGTAAAACTGAGAAGCTATAGGTTTACAGCTATTGCTATTAATGGAACCTAAAAAGTGTAACATTGACTAGCCCCAAGTGCTTTTCACTACCTTACTGTGCATGCATATAATTGTGATACCATGTGAAACGAATATTAATCCAGAAAACATTTGCACACATACTAAATATGCAAGCTGGGTACTGTAAAAGTGGTAATTTTCGTGCGATTACATTTTCACGCTTTGCAGACTTCTGTCGTTTCGCTTGTTTTTGAATTCGCGATATGAAAGTTCATTACATACATGTAGACTTATACACAAAATAAATATGTTCGCATGTTTTTATTTTTCGCTGTAGCTGCTTGGAGCATGAAAATTAATGTAGCGCGAAAATATCCACGTTTACAGACTACAGTATATTGCCCAAGTCATCTTGAAATCTTTTTTCACCAATCCGTCGGATTTTTGGCAAAGGTCAAATTTCAGTGGGTATACTACCAATGTTAGATGCCTTAGAACATGAATGGAAATAAAGACATTGGTTAACATGAAAGAGTCCTACATTCTATAAATCATTCATATGGTTAAAGTCACACGGGTAGATCCACAACAAAACAATTTTTACCCAATTTCTTGCAAACAATTATAGCAAAAATGTTTGTTTTGTGTGAAGTTTACAAGCAATATCATATGAGCTCTCCCATTTCATCAATGTCTGCAGTCTCACATAATCAACAACGGCTCAGTTAGACCAAAGCCTCTGTTTAATACACCAATCATACATCAATTACAATATAAATTGATCTCTTTTACGTTATAGAAACTTTGAAATATGTTGACAAAATTCACAAACATTATTTTAGCTTAAAAGAATAACAACCACTGAGCATCAAGAGATCATCGTACTTCTCCACATAAAACCAAGAACATCATTTGATGCGACACACCTGTCATAAGACATGATTAGATTGGGAGTAATATTTCCCAATCAATCACACTGTCATCATCAAAGTGTTGCAAGATATTCTAGGTATTAAGGCAACCAAAAAACACCCTGTTCTACGGGCAAACAGACCTTTCAGGCTGGGTCGGTCAGTTAAGATATTTTTCCTTTATTTCTTTTTTTCCCTTCAAAATGACGGTAAATTTGTTTCAATCTGTAAAAATGTTGCCGTTTTTTGAAAAGGCAAACATTTTTGGGGTTTGGTTTCATCAGTGACATTTAAATGACAGGGACGCGTAAGCCACTATTTTCTGTTGAAGCTTTGTGTGTCTCAGATTAAATAGATCATAAGGAACCATCATAGAAGGCCACATAGCCTCTAGCATTAGCTAGTAAATAACCTGACACTCTCATTCCCCGAAACAATTATCGATCTGAAAAGATACCTTCATTGTCCCAAGTGCTCGTGGGTTCGAGTTTAGGTGTAATAAAACGCTGAACGAAACAATTGTATACAATACTTTTTAAATATTGTTACGTAAATCGCGTCAGTGAATTCATGCAATCATTTTAGGTGTTCAAAATGTTTAACGGATTTGAATTTCCACCGACGCATTTTTTTTAAAGATAGTTTATATATCATAACATAATAGTATGAGAGACAGTTTGTTGTCGCAACAGACTACATAAGTACAGGTCAAGAGTCATACAGTGCGAGCGAGACAGACATAGCACACGTTTTCTACACAATTCAATACAGACGATCATCCCTTCTTTTCAAAGTCTCTGGTTTTATTTGCACAAGAAACTTTTTTTACCAATTTCTAAAACAATGGGTCGGTCGGACCGTAGAACAAAGGGGTTTTCTTATCGTCGCCTTATGGCACAATTCTCATAAAATGTGAGCACATAATCGTAGCGTATACAGCACTATTAAAACCAGTTTTATCACATCACATGATCCAACCCCAGCCCCATCCCACCCCATCCTCATGGAAAAACCCATAGTAATAATCATAATAAGAATAATGATATAATATTATTAAGATAAACCCACCACCATTTGTCTCCAATCAGAATACACAGAATAATATTTCAATACTACATTTGATAGACACAATGGTCGCTCAAAAGCCTTCCCACTCCTAATTGAAGCCATATAGCATTATCATCAGCTCTGTTGACCTTTGACCTTTGACATATCATCACCACTCTGATTGATGACCGTTTCATCTTGTTGCGTGGTGGACTCACTACCCCCCGTTTTAGGCGACTCCTTGACATCTTCCACATCCTCATCCTCATCATCACCATCATCGTCGTCTTTAATTGTCAATTTATCGAGACAATTCTGTGTCTCCGCCACCCAATGAGCAACTCTCTGTTCATCAACCGGTAATGAAGCATCTTTCAAGACGGCAATAGCACCTACGTCTTCATCCGCATCCTCCGCCTCATCAAGAGCAGCTTCAATTGCATCTAATTCAGCACCATCCTCGTCAAAATCCTCATCCTCGTCATCCTCGTTATCAACATCAGTGATCTCTTTCGCTTCGATCGTTTCAGACGAAGCCTTGGAAGCGCAATTTTCAATTGTCCCGCTCTCCTCGGTCTGTGCGGCTTCTGATCCCGCTTTATCGATGACATCTTCAGTATTCACAAATGATTTGTCTGACGGATACCCAGAGCCGTACGGATTCATAGAGTAAGGCATGTTATCTATCAAATTATCTGTCCTTAATATTTCATTTCCACGACTATCAACGGGCGGTTCTGGATTCGGGTAATCCTCGGAGATCGGTTCGGATATCACACTACTGAATGAGATGGCGCTGCACCCAGAGAGGTTACGATAATGACCTAGATGGTGACGGTGAGGTTTGATACGAGGGACTAAAGCTGCCTCTAACTCTTGCTGGAATTTACGCACCATGTCTTTGTAATCATCCCGCGCCTTCTGTGACAGGTCCAGTAAACTTTTGTACATGTCCTTAAAAAAAGAAGAATGACAGTTGTTGAAAAAATTGGCATTTTACTCAAAATTCCTCATAATTAGCATAATGACACAAAAAAGAACAAAACAACAATGCCACTCAGTTTCAGATAATGGTGTAAATTCTAACCGTTTATCCGTTTAAACGCTCGTAGGGCGTTTAAACGGTTACAGAATTCGCTAAACGGCTAAACGTAAGCCCTAATAAAATTTTAAAAGTCCGACTAAATTTTAGGTAAACAAGTAAGCTTACTCGTAATTCTCATTCCATACCAACCATTACAGCCTCATTTGTACCAAATATAAATACGATAACGTTTCTAGAAATAAATTCCCCAAAAACCCGGTCGGAACGGCCTTGTTGTACCAAGTATGTCAAAATTATTACGATAACGTTTCTAGAAATAGAAACCCGGTAGAAATCAACCATGGCCTTTCATACATGCATTATATCGATATTGTTAAACGACTGAGGATTTAGACTAAGAATAAAAATGGCGGACTAACGAAATGTGACGATCGCGATCGCAATGAAATCAATGCAAATAACTGGCATATTCGATATAGTGCAGAATTCATTTATTTATGAATACAAATACGTTTAAACGTTTAAACGTTTAAACGCTTTTTTTTTAAATAGTTTAAACGGATAGTTCATTAAACGGAAATTTACAACATTAGTTTCAGACAATCAATTTGTTTTAGATTTATCCTATTAGCTCATTTATTTTAGTACTGTGAATGATTTCTACACAAATAAACAGAAATGTAGTGTTGATATAGCAGTATCATATTTCGTATCACTAAACTTGCCCTTTTTGTAAATCAAGAACTAAACATGGGTTGTCTTAACTTGTGGGACACCCTGGATATTCTGGGTTTCCTTAACTTGTGGAACACCCTGGATAGCCTTAATTTATGGGACACCCTGGATATTCTGGGTTGCCTTAACATGTGGGACATCCTGGATATTCTGGGTTGCCTTAACTTATGGGACACCCTGGATATTCTGGGTTGCCTTAACATGTGGGACACCCTGAATATTCTGGGTTGCCTTAACTTGTGGGACACCCTGGATATTCTGGGTTGCCTTAACTTATGGGACACCCTGGATATTCTGGGTTGCCTTAACTTGTGGGACACCCTGGATATTCTGGGTTGCCTTAAAGGTCAACCAAAATGGTGATTCAATTTTTTTTGTTCTCGATGGAGGATATTGTAAAAAACAAAATGCAAAAAGAATTATCCTTTAATATTGCACCGAAAACAAAATATAGAGTTTCTAAGCATAAATAATTTGTATCATAAATATTGACGATGGCAGATTACCCTGTATACGTCATGAGTGTTACCCAGGCTCGCACACAGAACCTCAATAGGTCGATAGCGTAAGCATCCACTCATGACTTTTGTTTGTGCAAACTTATCGATCGAGACCTGGACCGATACCGAGTTGGGAGTAACACCTGTTACGTAGTAATGCGTCATCCGTATACAGTTCATCCCACACTAAAAAAAGAAACACTGGAAATTATGATTGATTTCTTGTATATATTTTTCCCTGGACAATATTTTAAAGAAATTCTTTTTGCATAATATTCTTCTAAACATACCCCATTGAATAAAATATACTTGAATCACCATTTTGGTTGACCTTTAACTTGTGGGAGTGGGACACCGTGGATATTCTGGGTTGCCTTAACTTATGGGACACCGTGGATATTCTGGGTTGCCTTAACTTATGGGACACCGTGGATATTCTGGGTTGCCTTAACTTATGGGACACCCTGGATATTCTGGGTTGCCTTAACTTATGGGACACCGTGGATATTCTGGGTTGCCTTAACTTGTGGGACACCCTGGATATTCTGGGTTGCCTTAACTTGTGGGACACCCTGGATAGCCTAACTTGTGGGACACCCTGGATAGCCTTAACTTGTGGGACACCCTGGATAGCCTTAACTTGTGGGACACCCTAGATAGCCTTAACTTGTGGGACACCGTGGATATTCTGGGTTGCCTTAACTTATGGGACACCCTGGATATTCTGGGTTGCCTTAACTTGTGGGACACCCTGGATATTCTGGGTTGCCTTAACTTGTGGGACACCCTGGATATTCTGGGTTGCCTTAACTTGTGGGACACCCTGGATATTCTGGGTTGCCTTAACTTGTGGGACACCCTGGATAGCCTAACTTATGGGACACCCTGGATATTCTGGGTTGCCTTAACTTGTGGGACACCCTGGATATTCTGGGTTGCCTTAACTTGTGGGACACCCTGGATATTCTGGGTGCCTTAACTTGTGAGACACCCTGGATAGCCTTAACTTGTGAGACACCCTGGATAGCCTTAACTTGTGAGACACCCTGGATAGCCTTAAGTTGTGAGACACCCTGGATAGCCTTAACTTGTGGGACACCCTAGATAGCCTTAACTTGTGGGACACCGTGGATAGTCTGGGTTGCCTTAACTTATGGGACACCCTGGATATTCTGGGTTGCCTTATTTTGTGGGACACCCTGGATAGTCTGCTCTTGAGATATAGACTTACCTCCGCCCCATCATAGTTGAATAATCCTACCACACTGACTGGTACTAGCTTATTAACGGCTCTACCTAAAGCCTTACGACCTAGTGCAAAGATAACTGGTACATTCTGTTCATGTGATATAGAAGTGATGTTGTTTAGAGCTTCATCAAGGCCGCCTGAAATGTTAAAACAAAACAAAATAGATAACAGATCATTTTTACAACAAATTGGAAGCGTTTCATCATATAAAAATAAACCTTGCTCGGAAATAATCAAATATTGGTTATGAAAATAAAGGTGAATAAAAATAATCTACATGCTACATTTAATTCGTTTTTCAAAATATAAATTGATACCTGCAAATACACAAATTGAAATATGGTGATATGGAGATGCATAAATAGAGATAATTATACAACACCTAAGAAAATCATTGTTATTTCATTGGAGGATTATAGATCACGTGTGATTAAATATCCGTTCCATTGCACGATTATTACATATTTCCAATTCTGTTTCTGTGTATGCCTGCAAAAGGTAATGCTCGGGCTATTCTCAGCAAGGAATCCTTACAAATTAGTCCAAATGTGCATACAAAAATTCTAAGATATGGGTTCCAATTTGAAAAATTGTGAAAATAAAATCAGTCACTTTTGAAGGATGAAAAATCCTTGGAATAGTTCTATTATACCATTCACAGTGTAACCTTTAAATGGTACATTTTATGGAATCAAGTTATAAGACACAATGTGCTAAGGGTATCCAGAATTACGCAAAATCCTTAAATGTGACCCATCACATCAAAATGGCCATGTTGGAGGCCCGAGTCAAATCTGAGTTATTGGAATGACTTGAAAGAACACATTTTAAGCTTTGATATGACACCGTGTTGAAGGTAATCGGACTTTGAAATCACAAGATATGATTTGAAGAATCATATTCTTTTCTATTATTTTCTTTATATTTCACCAAAATATATTGGCCTCTATCTCAAAACTGTGTTTGCCGATAACATGTCCTTTTTGATGCGACTGGTCACAAATATGGGTCAGGATTTTGGATCTCAAGCCACGCATATCCCCATTAAACTTAATTTAAGTAGACGACTTCATTATTCTTACCTTTGGCTTGTATTCTCTCCAGATTAGGTGATACTATGATACAGCGTATCTTCTTCAGTTTAAGATGTTTGGTAACCTCTCTCAGTCCCATTACAATCCGTCTCTTGGCTTTGGCCTGAAAAAAAATGCATCAATAGTCCTTAATTTGGCTGTATGGGTACCTCCCATTGACAAGTATAGTACATTTCTACATACACTGCCAATGCTACTCTTTGTTGCCATGTTGTTCCTTATGGTATCTAAATCAGTGTGCCCTCAAAAATGGTGCCATTTGTTGAGATCCGACTTTGTATGCATCCGGCTGATCAAAGAAGAATGTCGGCTGTGGCGCAAAAAATGCTGCGCCTATCTCTTGATAATGCACAATGCATAGATCTGACTCTTTGATATGCTAATTTGTATTATATGCACTCATAGCGATGTGAACAAAGAATGCATGTGCATGGCTGAGACATGCTAAGGGTAAACCATCTTTATATTTATAGGCCAAAGAGGGCAGCAATGGTAATTTTGTCTGATTTTTCCATTTCATTTTTATTGCGAAAACAGACGTATGGACATGGTTTGTCAGTGAAATATGCAAGAGACAAAACACAAACTTGAAAAAAGAAAAGAAAACTTGTATGGATAGATTTTATTAACAAGCCATGAAATGCTTGATAATGTACAGTGCTTTAGAATAGAAACTAAGAAAATGCATTTAGCAAATTCAGGCAAACGATATATTTGAGACACACAGGCCTTACCTTTCGTGGGTCTTTGTGGTATTGCCTATCTTGGAAGCGCACCAATGTTTGCAGCAGTGTGGTACAACATGCGTCAATGTCCTTATCCAATACTTGGTTACAATACCTACAAGAAAACCATAGAAGTCTTAATAATTGAATATATCTTTGATTTAAAGGGAGTTCAATATAGTTATTAATCAGGGAAAAAAACGGGTTAAACTGAGGGGGGAAACCCTGGTCGCCCAAGTGGAAGTCTGGTACCTAACTGATTGCGCCACGGAGTCGGCTCAAAAACCTTAACATTGTCTTCACCATTTGATAGCCTGCTAGATCATGCCACGAGACTGGGGGAGCATGTGATACTGGCACCTAGTTGTGTAGTGTTTTGTAGTGATGCAGAAGGTTAGGATTAATCTGAAAATATTACGGATATTACACTGATTCCAATTTGTAGCTGAATCGAATGGAGTCTTATTGACTTATTGAATGCACTAAACTGTGTTCATGACATGGGTCAGGTCATACTATGTATAAACAGACTGGAAATATCATAGTAGTTCAGTAGTCAACACCTTGGTATGTTTATGTTTCATTTCTTCTGAAGTATAAATAAAGGTATGTATATTCTTGAAAATATGCTTTCCAATCGTATGAAACAGTGTGTAGGGGGAGGGGGGGGGGGGGGGAGAGCATTTACCCAAATTGAGCAATATTCAATGTCATATGTCAATCTGTCTTTAAACACAACATTTTACACTGAAACATTGACATCTGTATGACATAATGACAATATCTGACAAAATTGACAATGCAGGCATAAATATTTATTTTAAAATATGCAATCTAAATAACCCAATAATCCAGTAATACTCACTCCCTAAACCTTCTACTGTGTATCTTTGGTGTGAGTTGTGCCGGTGAGTTTGTTCTCATACCAGTAGCCGGACTAGATAAACCAGAGCTGAGAGGTGAACCGGGTGACAATGGACTCATACTCATAGGAGACATCTGACTCAGGGGTGAAAGGTCACTCTGAGAGGTTGTGAACCCTGCCGAGAGGCTACCACGCTCACTTGTAGCTACAGAGAGAAAACAGATGATAAGGTAATTATTAACTGATGGGGTTGGATGCAGCATTTATTGTTTAAACAGGTTGTGGATGCAAGTGACTCTGTATCTAACTCTGTGCAGTAACATCAGAGTGTATTCTAGCGGTCGATGCAGTAATTACTCACGAACAACACGAATCTTCTTTGATTGCATTGGTTCATACTTGCGTGGTTGCGCATCGTCCGACGTCGGCAGATAAAAGTTGATATAGCTTCAACTCATGTGCCGATATCCGTCGATGCGCAACGACAGAAGTATGAACGGACCATTACGCCACCGCATTACAAGCATTAGAATACACTCTGACGTCACTGCACAGAGTTAGATGAATGAACAATAGCACTTGAGCAAAGCACTTTATCCAAATTGCTTACTAAACCCTAAAGGATATGGGTACCCAATTATATCAAAAAAATTAAAACATTCTGGCTTTATATGGAAGGTGTGGTCAACCCATCACTTTGTGATAAGGCCTATCACAATGATTTACCCATAGTTCAAATTATGTTAAATGAAATTCATCCACCTATTTTAATAGTTTGCATGATATATGTCCAAAAGGGTCATGATGGTAACTACACTCCTCAAAAAAAGTTCAGAATTTATTTCCACTCTTTGATTGTCTAGTGATATGTTCACATTGCGTTGCATATCAACAGAAAGCTCATGTATTCATATTTCAAATAGTGGTAATTTTAGTGTATTCATATTGAGAACTCCCAATATTTACAAGTAAGTTGTTGAGCACTTAAACAAGTAATTACTACAAATGTGGCATCAACGGAAAGATGAACACATCAGCTTTACATTGTTGTGCAACACAATTCGAACACATTACAAAATATATGAAACAGAGATGACTGAACAAAATTGCCAACTTTTTTAAGGGTTTGAACTGTTTGTGCGATTTGAAAGGTCACTCTGTAGATTTTATTTTTACACAAAGGGAATATATTTGCCTTTTTTCATATATATATTGCAATAGCTGCTTGAAGCAGAATGATCTCTAGAATTGATGTAGGGTGAAAATGTCAATTTTGTGCAAAAGTGTATAATTATTTACCATCTTGTGACAGACCAAGTCCTGGGTCTCCTCCAACTACATTATCCAATGCTTGCTCCTCCTCATCTGAATGATTCTGTTCACTATATCAAATAAATGAAGAAATGTAAAAAAATCACAAAGCTTAATATGGTTCTACCTTCATGTAAGCTGTCACAAAGCTAGTCTAGCATCAAACCTCAATCAGGGTTTATAAGCTTTATTCTGTATAATCCTTTCGTACATGACAGGTAACACCCAAAATTCCTTTGGTCTGATTTGAACTGGGGACCTGTAGGCTAACAGCTGCCAACTCACTGCTATAGTATTACTTTAGGAATATTGAGAACACAAATGAGTTACCTTAAAAGGTTACAAAAAGTAGCTACCTGTACTAAGGTACATACACAAGGCAATAGAATCCCCTATCACTTGTGCTTTGTTTGTTGAACTGCATGAAATTTGACTAAAAAGACCAAAAACGGGGCTGAAATTAAAAGAAAGTGCCAAAATGTGGACCAAAAAAACTTGAATTTGGGTTTAAACCTGAAAATTCTCATGCATAATTTATTCTTGTTTCTATTTGTATTACTTACTCTTCTGCATCAGACAAACAGCTTTCTTCCAGAGTGCGCAGTCGCTTCTTCTCCTCACGCTCCTTTAGGATGACTCGTTTGAGGGCGCTTGGTTTTTTCTTGGCTGGAGCTTCACGTTCCTTGCCTCTTTTGATCACCCCTGACACATCCAAAGGATTGTGAATCTGGGTTGACGGAGAAAAAACACAAATTATACAATACATCAATGTGCTACGAAATGATCTTAACTCTGTTTTCTATTTTTGAGATTAGTAGAGCTGATAATCCCTCTAACACAACTTTTTTTCTTCACATTTTGACAATAAAAATTGCATCTTACCTCAATATCTCGTTGTTGTTGTTGTTGTTGTTGTTGTTCTAATACTGGTTGTTTATTGACATGTGCTGCAGCTAGTACGGTACCCACCGGCGAGGCTGCTGGGTAGTATGGCACAGGAGTAGTCTGATGAAGTGGATGATGATGTAGACTGTGAATCTTGGGTGGGATCAGAATCTGTTGACGCTTAGCATTCATATCTTGCTGTTGTTTCTGTGTACAATTCAGGAAATATAAAATGTCAATAGAGGGAACATGGGCAATCTGGGAAGCTCCTTCGTGGGAAATTGTTAGTATTTGGAGAGAAAATTTAGCACTTGGAGGGAAATTTGATTGCATATTTTGCTATTTATACATACAATTATGTGAAACAAGTATGGGAAAATTGACTTGCTTTTAGGGTAATCATTTATCAAGATAGATAAGTTTGTGTTTAGGGCCAGCAACACATTTCTAGTCAGCATACACCTTTGTTTCTTGACCACTACATACAGATTTAAAATATACAATAGCTTATATCGCTACATTTGTATTGCTAGAGATCATATTACCCATGTTCTGAGACAGTTTGTATAACCAGGCATAGTATAATACCCTATGTCTGTCATAAACGCCCTCCCCCTAATAAGCGCCCGCCCCCTCACTATATTGTACCATAAAAGTACTGTTTTTCACCATTAGGGTCTGAAATCGCACCCTTTCCCCGAGTAGCTCATTGCATGCTTCAGTCAGGTCCCTTTGTTTTGTTTTCATGTTCTTTATTATTTTGTGTATATTTTTCATGCATTTTGTATTGTTCTGTCATCTTTAGCACTGTGATCTTTATGAAATGGCGCTTTATAAAATGCCTATTGTTTGTATGTATTTATGTATGTATAAGGCGATGAAGTTAAAAAACACCTGTTCTACTGGCCTGACCAACCCATGGTTTTTTACATTTTTTTCATTGTTGAAAATTTTGGAAATGATTTAGTATAAATTGGAAATGTTTTTTGTTTTTTTAAGAAAATCTTGAAAATTATTGAAAATTAACCAACATTACATGAGTTTTTTGGAGAAAAACACACCAAAATAACGCCTTACTAACCAACCCTACCTGAGGTCTGTTTTCTGTTGTCAAAGTACTATTTGTCACCACAAAAGTACTATATTTCACCATAAAAGTATTGTATTTCACCATAAAAGTACTATATTTCACCATAAAAGTACTATATTTTACCAAAATACACTATTATTCACCAAAACCAAAAAACTCTACTATAAGTTGACCTAAAATTCACCAGGAATATCATATTAATGCTATTTGTCATTTAAAAATTAACTATTTTTTATTAAAATACATACCAGTACTATTTTACACCTATAATACCCCCCCCCCCCCCCCCCTCCCCCTACCTTTTTCAAAGAATTTCACGCCCCAGAGCATTTATACAATACGGTAAACAGAAGAAAATCCATGTCTTTTAGTGCAGAACAAAATATGTGATACATAGATTGTTTATAAATGATAAATGGCACATTTTGAAACACAGGAAAAACATAATAAAAAAATCAGATGATAGAAAAATATTCACAAATTCTGGGTTGGTTGAGCCAGTGAGAATTGAATTTTGTCATCTTTGCATGTATTTTTACATGACCGTAGTTTGAACTTTTCAACAAGCATGTGGTTCATTTTTAAGCATTTCCTTAAGTCTTTCAAAATTGAGTCAGATACTCAAAATATGATCCAATCGTTTTATGAACTTATGAAAGGTACTTGGCCTAGTTCAGATTTAAATATGTAATCTTTGTTTGAGGCAATACTAGTATTACACAACAACAACAACAACAAAAATGATAGAACAACAAAAATGATAGTACAACCTGATAGAGAACATGGTTTGATGTTTTGATAAACTTTGAGCTTTAAAAAGCTAAGCCAAAATGCAAAATATTATCCTCAATTAACATAAAATGACTTAACACTTTCCATGCGATTATTATTTTTACCATACACAAAACAGATTTGTCAGAAACCTTTCCCAACTGTCAAGGTCTATCTCGAGGATTACTGAACCAATACTAGGAATGTTTGTACTTATTTTAATGCATTTCTCAAGGTGATTCTAAATATGGTGATGAAATTCAATAAGTTTGACATTTTGTGAAATGTTTGAATGTCGTCTGCAGCCTCCTCCCGCGTGGAAAGTGTTAAAACCATGGGGCCTACCTGGCGTGTTGAAAAAGCGTCCCATGAGGAACAAACATAATAAACATATATAAAAATAAGACCATTGATAAGCCCTATTGATCAGAATGTCACCACTAACTCCAGAGATATGATTAATTCAGTAACAAGAGTGCAAAATCACTTTGGCTACTTTTGAACAAGAATTATTCTTTGAAAAGTGGTCAAATCTGAATTTGATGTGCCTGATACTTATGCCATAATTTGGTAACGAAAGCTCCAAAATGGATTGAAAAACAATGCTCATTACAAATTGCTGAACATGATTACTAGTACTTCACATCCAATTTTCTAATTTTGTATATTTTTCATGGCTCTCACACATGGGACACCTTTTGACAAAAAATAAATAAATACACAAAACTTGTATAAAAGGTGACAATCCTGAAGGTGACAAAAACCCTTTTCTTCAGATGTTTGGACCTCTCAGGTAGTGTTGGTTGGGTGTCTTATTGATTTCATTATCCATTTTTTCAACAAAAAAGTGAACATTTTGGTAGGTATTTCAAAACTATCAACATATTTCAGCATTTTCAACAATTTTGAACAATTTTTACATTTAAAAAAAAATTGAATAAATATTTTTCATGTTTCGACACATTTTCTACATTCTTCAAAGAATTTCAAAATGTTTGACTTTTTAAAATTCAAAACTATTGAAGATTTAACCAAATTAAAATTTCCAAAAATCTGGTTGGTCAGGCCTGTAAAACAGGGTGCTTTTTCCTTGGCCTATCTAACATTTTGTTTCATGTTTACTATTTTCGTGGCAAACATCATGATAGTAGAGCTCCATGTATGGTTGTAACAAAAAATGTCAACTCATTGTAAGGAAACCACACATAATTGGTAGATGTAGGTCCCCCAGCTGTATTCAGTTACATACAAAAATTATTGTAGTGGAATACTTATATGTTGAATCAGTGCCAAGCAGGTCTAGATATGTACAGGCGATTCAGGAAGTTCTGTGCAGGGAACTTTGGTATTTGGCTGGACATTTTTGCTATGAAAAAAATACACATGCAGAGAGGTGAATTGTATCTTTTTGAAGGGAAATTGTAACTCTCTCTTGTTGGGTGATATGGATAATCAGACACTGTGTGAATGAGATGGTTTAATCTGTACATCAGGGCAATGGCATTTCTTTTGGTTATATGACACTGAGACTGATATCTTGCATGCCACTTTAGCATGTAACATTTCTCAATTTCATAATGTTATTAAAAGTTCTTTAACCCTAAAACTCCCACGGATCTTGCATTGGCAATGGACCAAGGAACTGGGGGAGGGGGTGAACAGGGAGGACTAAAAGTGTTGGTCCGCGGCCCTGGGAATTGAACCTGGGTCGCCAGACTGGCAGGTAAGTGACTCAACCACCACACCACGAGCACTGGGCTGCCCGGGCTAAATGTTCAGTGACTATCTATACCCGGCCGGGGGTTATTGGGGCATGGGATAGACCTCGTGCGTGTGAGCAAACAGGTGCTGCTGGTCGTATGATTTTGTATGTTGTAGTGGTGTTAGAGTTATCAACACAAATTTGGAATCAAAGTTCTTCTGTGCGTTGTTTTAAGGCAAAGACAAATAATAAGTTATGTTGCCCTCAGCGACCAACCCTAAAATCGTAAAAACTCGGGTCACATTTTTTTTTTTAGATTTAAATTTTATTCAAAGTGTCTAAATGTTACTATTTCTTGCTTGAAAAAAATAAATAAGCTTAAATAAATGTTTTTTAGACTATTGTCACACTAGAAACATTAGTTAAATTGACATATGGGCCTATATCAATCTTGTCTTGACATAAACCATATATTTTTCAGCCAAAAAAAGAAGTAGAAAAAAATTGGGGGGAAAAATTTGAAAAAGAAAAGAAAAAAATGAAAAGAAAATTGAAAAAAATTGAAGAAAAAAAAGGATTTCCGACCGATCGACCCAATTTTAAATTTTTGGCACTTGAGGGCAACACAAATTATTATTTTTCTTGGCCTAATACAAATTAATATGATTTGGTCACGACAAAATATTTTGTAGCAGGCATTATCAATCAATCACTGTACTCCCAATTTAATCACCAAATAACTCATGGCCTTACAAGTTACCCAGCGTATACCCATCAGTTTTCGGGGGACACATTCAATAGGTCAAGCTGACATCAGATATTACTACAGTGTTCCTTCAATAAGACTGGGGTGTCACAAGATTGGGAGCACATATAATCCTCTCTATGTTTTAACACTTTCCACACAGCTATAGTTTTACCATATACAAAACAAATATTTCAGAAACCTTTACCAATTTCAAATTCTATCTCACGAATTACTAAACCAATACTAGGCATGTATGTCCTTATTTGAATGCATTTCTCATGGTGATTCCAAATATGTTCATGAAATTTAACAATTGTGACATTTTTGAAACATTTTGTGACATTTTGGAATGTTGTCTGCAGACGCCTGCCGCGGGGAAAGTGTTAAGATACTGAAGATACTTGCAATACATAAAAAATTCAAGAAATGAACCCAATAAAATTGTGTTTCCTGAAACTGACATCTAATACTAAATGCTTCTTATTAATATCTTCCATGTCCTGAGGGCGTATTGGTTAAGGAAATTATGTGTGGGAGAGAGAATTCCTCTTATCATTAAATCATATTGCTCCTGTCAAGTTATGATGTCATAGTATATTTATGTCTAACTGATTTTGTAGGATAATTTTGAAGTAAATATGTGACCAAATTTGCTTTTAAACATCCCTTAGCCCCCTTAGCCCCCCCCCCCCCCCCAAAAAAAAAAGGTGTTTGCTTGTCCTCGTCCGACCAACCGTCTCCTACGATCTTGACTGTGACGTTTTAAACCTTTTTTTCACCTTTTTTTTCAAAAAAAGAAATTTCGTTGGTTAAAAAATATATATCATAAAAATGGAAGAAAAGTATGTTTTGAAACACAACTTTTTTTAACATTGAGATATTTGTCTTTTGCATGTATTGTTATTTGTGAATGTTCATATTGATACTTGATACAGGATTTTTTTTTATTTTTAAATCTGACCTATCTACCCAACTTTGTTTTGGGTATCTATGGACAAGCAACCCATTTATTTTGTTGGGCCTTATCTGTAATCATAACTGTGTACAAGTACATTCATGAACTACGATTGAAAGAAAATTACACCATGTAAAATAAAAATAAACTTAAATCAGGGGAGAAAAACATGTACATAAACATACACTACTTAATCAGGGAAGATAAATGGGTCATATTTGGGGGAAAGTCTGGCTGTGCCGTCAAACTTGCGTCGCCTGTATGGAATCCCTGCCCCTACCTGATCATGCCACAGAGTCAGCTTGAAAATGTTAATATTTTCTTCAGCATATGATAACTCGTCTGATTGTGCCACGAGATAAAACTGAGAAATCCCGCGCTACCCGTAGTTACAATCCAAGCTATAACTGTTGGAACACTTTGAGGACTTCGTTGAAATCAACCTCCCAGTCCCCCATTCAATGTTTTTCGGAAATGTTTCATCTCCACGATCCTTGGGCCCCTCAACATTGATTGGTGGGGGCGGGGGAGTGATATGAGTTAGAAAGTTCAAGCTCTCCATATAAATCTGTTGCAAAATCAGCGATTGAAAATGGTCCCTTAACCCTAACCCCACTAGACCATACAAAATCATCCAAAATAAAACTATCTCCTCTCCAGGGATCTTATCTATCTTCGTGCCGGTCACTTTTGCATCTTCTGTTAATGTGTACATTTGTGTTTTATTTATTAAATGTTTTATAATATAACCCAGCCCACATTCTACCAAGGGAATGGGACGCTGTAGCTCCATGTTGAGAGTGTACGTATACGTACTTGTAATCTCTCCCTCCTGAGTCAAATAATTCGCTTTGTGCTGGTCGCATTTTGTCTTCACACATATTTTATCTCTTGTAGTTTTTAAGTGTGTAATATAATGAGTTTTTATCTCCTTGTTGCTTGTACATGTACATTAATTATAGACTACCTATTTTATGTATTTGATTGGTTCTTAATACCTTTTCTTGTTCTTATGAAATGTTGTTTTGATGTAATATCAAAATGTTCTTTTATGTAGCCCACGTCTCTTTTTCTATCTGGAATCATGGTTCTTGACGTGTAGACATCTCTTTTCTGTCTGCATCTCTTGAATCATCGATTTGCAAGCATACAAGGAGAGACGTGGTGCACCAATTGTTGTGTTTTCCCTGCTTGTATAATGTGCAATTATTTATAATATTTTATGGTTTTTAGGTTGATTATGTTGTTTTCTTTTTGTAATATAGTTATGTGAAGCGCCCAGAGGCTCCTTGCATTGGGCGCTATAGTAAATCCATTTTTATTATTATTATTATTATTATTATCTCCACGCGCGTGCTGCTGCATTGGCTCGATTACGTCACCTACCGCAGGCATATGTGGCCACGAAGTTTGTGGCCGCATGTGCGCTGGGGAGTTAGCTCAGTTGATAGGGGCACTCGACTCCCGGGGGGTGCTCGGTGATTTTTCGGGTTAAAAAAATGGTACTTTTCCCCCTCCCCCCGATACACGCAAAAACATAGCCGTGGGAGTTAGGGTTAATGTGGGATATTAGCGGTGAAATGGACTCTGTGTTCCAACACCAATTTTCCTGAATTGTAGTTGTGTAGTGGTGTGTTGTGACAAGGAAGATTAGAGTTCATATAAGGTGAAATCAATGGATCAATCACAAATCAAATACCAAACTTACTCCTGTCTTGCTGGGATGCAAGGCATGATACTCTCTGTACAATTTTACTTTCTGTACAATGTGATAACTAAAACAGTGCTACGGTCAAATAGTCGCATAATTAGTTATATGGCTGAAGAGAATAATCCTTGTTTGGACATTGTGCTTTTGCATTCGCAGCACCTTTTATTTGGAACAATCTTCCGTTAAATATCAAGACTGCTGCCACTGTCAACATTTTCAAGAGTCACCTGAAGACATATCTTTTTAACAATGACATTTTATAAATGTGATATGCTATTTAATGTTAATGTTATTGTACTGGTTTTCCAGTTTATATTTTGTTTTGTTTTTATATGTATATTGCTCTATATATTGTATGATGCTTTTTATCATTTTGCAGCATTTTTACCATTGTAAAGCGCCTAGTGACTTGTTCTGATGTTATTGCGCTATATAAATCCTGCTTATTATTATTATCAATTTTGGGGGAAATTTATATATAACATGTTTGTGTCTATGTTCCATTTACCATCATAATATACCAAATTAAAATTAAAAATACTCCACCCTCCTACATTTTGAATAGTTACCTCTAACGCTGCAAGCATATCTCCCAAGTCAAACTCAATAGGCATTTTTGTCCGTTTGTTAGGTTTCTTGAAATTCTCCTGGAGTTGGCGTTGTTCTTCTGTGATCTCAGAGTACTCCTGAAATAATTAAACAAAACATCAGGATCAGAAATATGCTAATGAAAATATGTACTTTCATCCAGCATGTAATATGAGTATGGCTGGAGTAAATATGAATCAAAAGTTTATTTAGATAATAGTCATCCTCCTACCCCATCACCCACTTTTGCACTGACGTCTTCTGACAAGAGTACAGGGCGTTAAAGGGCTCTTATCAGCGCCCATAACAGTCTTCTTGCTTCTTTTGCACGTGTACTCCTCCCATCTTGTATTCTAGGGCTTACCTTTGTGGCTGCCTGTGCAGCCATGACAACTTTCATTAACCTATAACATGCATTCCTGACACCTCGTACCGATCATGTTCTAGGGTTTACCTTTGCCACTGCCTGTTAATCCATATCAACTACGTTCATCTCTTGCAAGCATTCCCCCATCTCAAATCCCTTGTGTTCAGAGCCTTACCGTTGCAGCTGCTTGTGCTACCATAACAGCCTTCATTCGTCTCTCCTGTGCAATCTTTCCATCTCATGATTATATACCTGTGTTCTATTCTAGGGCTTACCTTTATGTTTGCATTCCTCTTGTATACCCCATGGGTTTGCCTATGTGGCTCTGTGCTGCCATGACAGCTTTCTTTTATCTCTTGCATGGATTCCTCCATCTCATATCCCTTATGTTCTAGGGTCTTACTAGACTGGGTCCCCGCGTCCCTCTATATGGCCGCCATCTTTAATAATGGCAGACCAAAAAGAGGGACTGGGAAAATAGTACGTCCATAAAGTGTGCATTTACTCGTGGAATTCCACGAGTATTTAGCATATATATGAATATTCATATCAATACCGAGCATGCGCATTTGTACACAGCAACAACAGAAATAGCATCCGATTGGTCCAATTTAAAGGCAGTGCATCGAACGATCGCCACGCTGCGCCACGGGGATGCAAATCGTGCACCCTATTGCGTCACGCAGTGTACAACGCCACGTGAAACTACCGGCACACTGGTGCGTGAATAAGTTCATGTTTATTTACGAGTTTATCAGCGCACACTTTTGGAACTGCATTTTTTTCCAGTCTTCACATTTGAGCACCCTCGCAGGGGCCGTGTGTAAAATAGGGAAGACATGAGGATCCAGTCTAGGGTCTTACCTTTGCAGCTGCCTGGGCGGCCATGACAGCCTTCTTTCGTCTCTTCCGTGCATTCCTTCCATCTCGTATTCCTTGCGCAGCTGCTTCTGGATTTAGTAAATCTTCAGGTTGGATGATTTCATCGACAGTCATTGAATTCTGCTGTAAATCATCTTCACTGCTACTATCTCTACCAACCTATCAAGTGTAACCATTATATAGATATAGACTACAGTTATATGTGGCAGATCTATGATTTGATCAACGATTTAACTTTACTGTGAATTCTCATCCTACTGTTTAAAGGTATTGTAATAATTTTACTTAAGACAGACACTATAGATAGGGGGTTGGGAAAAAATGCCATCTCTGTTTTTTCCTACCCATATATAACATATAGGAAGAAGAAAAACTAAATCTATTTTTTTCCCTACCCTAACATATTGGGGGTTGCAAAAAATGAAATAAAGAGTTTTTGCCTACCCCTAACATATAGGGGGATGGGAAAACGCAATCTTGTTTTTCTCCTACCCCTAACCATAGGTCATGATCTAAGTGCCACTTTTCTAGTCCTACATAAACAAGTATCTGGCTCAAGATATTACCATAAGCTACATGTATGACTGAAAGATTACCTTTTGACGCTCATAAAGCCAAACTGGCTCTTTCCAAGATTTCATTATTTTAACAAAAATAGTCATTGATACACCACAAATAACCTCACACCATTGACACACCAATTGAGGTACAAATAGCCCTTTTTCATAATATATGAGAGCATTTGGTCATAAGCAACCCATTGACAGATCTGGAACTAGGGGTCATTAATATAACGAATGGTCAAAAAGACAGCCCGTGTTTGCAGCACGTCCCTGGAGTCCATTGTACAGCCCCAGCCCCACCTGCAATAGATTGATTTATAATCTTGACTTACCGTTCTTCTCAGTGGTGCTTTTTGTTGCAGGATTGCACTGTATGAAGCCGGTGGCTGCTGTTGATACGCCCCACCGCTCCTAGTTGAATTTCCAAATCCTGTGGGCAACTCGGGAAAATCGGACGGATCCTGAATCATAGGCGGTGGTTCCGTAGGCATCTTAGCCTCTACTTCCAGTCGGAGTGCCTCATCACCGCCGCCACCACCTCGTTGTGCCTTCCGTTGTTTCTTCTTTTTCCGTTTGCTATTGATTCCTTGCGTGTCATTTTTATCCAATTTTTGACCAGCAGCGATGGAGTGAACTGCAGCATTATTCTTGGCAAAGTTTGTTCCCTGATTGTTTGTCCTACCGCCTCTATTAGGCGCCGTTATATGATTAGGGCTATTATTCATATTAGCCATAGGCGGTTGCATGGGATGCTGCTGCGGCTGCTGATGGTGAAGATGATCGCCTTGTCCAATATTGCGTACATGTGGTGGTGGCATAGCAGGAGATGGTCGTGGCGGAGCTTGGCTAAGTATCCGGGCATAACTCATCGGTTGCATATGTGGTGGGGGAGGCCCTGCTGGCATCATATGAGGTGGCGGATAGTTTGGTGCAGGATGTCTGGGCATCATACTATGATACATAGGCCCTACAACACCAGGTGGTGGCTGATGAGACATAATTGCACTATGATTTGGACTGCCATGATCATGTATACCACTAGGTCCTGTAGCAGCATCATGCGTGTTTACACCTAAATTAGTTCTGGCGTGCTTAGGGCTATAATAGCCACTATCACTATCAACTGCACCAGCTTCTGAGTCTGTTGAGGTGGAATTCTCTTGACCGGTCTGGTTACCCTGTGATTTCTTTCGTGGTTTACTTTTGTGTTTTCTTAATGAGCTAGGCTTCTCTACTAACGTCTTATTAGCGATATCATCTGGAAAATCTACAAAAAATGTATAATTATAAATAAGCATTAAATGCAAACTGTTACTTCTTTTGAGATATTCTGTGAACATCAAATGAATAGAAAAATCAATCTTAAAATTCAAATTGCCTACGAGCCACAACTGTATACAATTTATCTAAGACCATCCTTTCACTAAGAGAGTATCACCTTCTACTTTAAATTTTGTTATATTAAGTGAATTGGGAGGGGTAAAAAGTTCAATTTCCTTTCAATACAGAATTTTAAAAATCTTTGAAAGAGTGCCATGCCAGATATCATCGTGAATACACTTGAGAATGCACATTTCTATTTCACTCTGTTTTGCTGTCACTTGTTGATAGTTATGCTACCGACTCTCAAAAAGGATAAAACTTCATGAACGTTGGAATCATCATAACTACTTGACCCAAACCAGTTCTCTTTAACTAGCTACAATCAACTTTATGCCTTCAACCACTACAAAAAAATCCTCACCAGTTTGTGAGCTGACTTCCACATACACGATTATCTTAGGTTTAGGTTTCTTAACCGACTCCCTACTACTACTCCTAGATGATGGCTGCTGTTGCTGTTGCTGATTTTGCTGCTGCTGCTGCTGCTCACCTGGGTACCCTTGAGTTGCTGTGTTTCTATAGTTACCAACGTGATCCCTGGTTACGTTCGTCACAGGTCGATGCTAAAATTAGACAAAAAAATAAAAATGAAGCAAATTTTGATAGCATAAGATAAAGCCGTTAACTAAATTAAATTTTAAGTATACATGTGCAGTGAATAATTTTCACCAATGGTCAGGGAAAAAATATGATTGATTTCAATGTCATCATCATTGGTTTAAAATTTAATGGGCATAATGTTCCACAGGAGAAGGACCTCAACATTTTTGGACAAGTATGTGCAGATGTTTTGTTACTGGTAAATGAGTGAACTGATCATCACTGAAATGGGAGTTTATAGCTCAAGCAGATATGACGCAGTACTGTAAAACCAGAGGGGGAGGGGGTACAAAGTGAGCGGTTGAGAGGTGTGAAAAGGGGGGTCTTAAGCCCCACACATCCCAATATGAGTGCTTCACAGCTTCCCCCTCCCCGGATAAAGGTGTGGCTTGTATTTTGATTTTCACAGAAGTATCCCCACATCTGAATGCCTGCCTTTTTCACCTACTTGCTATTAAGAAGATATTCCTTGTAAAAACAAATTATTCTTTTCAATAGTGAACTTAATTTAAATTTAAAATACAAAGTTCATAGTTTGTTTGCCTTCTTTTTCAACCTTACTGAATATGACAAACATAATTTGAAGATTGTATTCTCATAATCAGGATGACCTTTTCAAAATCATGTATATTTGCACCAGATTGGTCCACTGGCTATTCCAGTGACCTTCTCTCCCTCCCTACTCAAAGGGGAAAAGTCAACTGCAGAGGTCAATGGTGAAAATATCAAACGGGTCATAACGGGTCTTTATTTGTTTCACTTTGAAAGGGAAATGTGGCAGAAAACATCCGGCTGTACTTTGTCAATGTCAATGAAAGAGGAGTGGTGGTGTCCCCTTTGATAAATCCTGGAAATGGTTAAGTTAAATTTGACATAACAACACAGAGCAAGAGAATGCCTTCATCAATAAAAATTCCCATTTCCTTCCTTCTTTTTCCCCTTTTAAGCAAAACCTGATTGTAAATTTAAATACTAAAATCATTGTTTTTTTACATTAATTGTAATTCTACTAATACTTATAATATTTTAAATATCAATCATGTGAAAAGCAGTAAAATATGCTTGATGCTTTATAATACACCAAACAAAAAAAGTCCCTGACCAGGTGCTTTGATGTTGGCTAATCAAAATTCAATAATCGGTACCAAAAATCTGAGATATACCTTTAATGAGCAAATTTGTTCTCCGTAGTTCGGAACATCATTTACAAAAATTAAATGTATAGTTTTGAAGTTAAGATTATTTCAATGACCATAACTACCAACAAAATTGTTGCACTCAAATTGGTTTCTATGGGATATCATTGCTTAGTGTGTGATTACGTCGTGGTCATTGAAACAATCATAACTTCAAAACTATCCACTTGATTTTTATGAATGAGGTATCAAACTTCGGAGAAGAATTTAGCTCATTAAATATGAATTTTGATACCGATTATTAATTTTGGATTAGCCAACATCAAAGCACCTGGTCAGGGTCTTTTTGTGTTAGGTGTAGGTATTTATCCTTAGATATTAGACCAAAAAAAATGTAAAACAATATTTCTTACTAATAAAAAATAATTACAATTGGTAACAATTCCATTTGCCACGCTTCCTAATAAGTGAGATTTGCTGGTGGGGTTCCCACCGTGGGGAAACAACAATTTTATCTTTTTGGCATTAGTAGCCCTATGAGTGACAAGAAAGAACTCAAATCCATGCAATTTGGCCTGATTTTCACTAAAACACATTTAGTCAGCATAAGTGATCAAGGGCTTCAGAAAGGTTATTCAATTATGCTCATTGTTACAAATAAATGCATGCTAAACCTAACAGTGGCGTAGCTAGGTTTTTCATATTGGGGGGCAAGAAAAAAACCTGAACCGTCAAGATTTGTCAAAAAATTGCGCGAAAATTTGCTATTTTACACTCTCTTTACCATTATAGAAGCACATTTCGGCTTTTAACAAGCTTCTGTCCAAAAACATTAATTTTGGGGGCCCACATGCGCGCTATCTTGATACCCCTTGTTAAATGAACAGAGACAGTGCCAATCTCAACCAAGACGACAGTCAATATTGGGGGGTGGGGGTTGTGGCGGCAATCGCCCTCCTTGCCCTCCCCCTCCCCCCCCCCCCCCCCCCCCCCCCCCCTCTGGCTACGCCACTGAAAGCTAATACAGTCTGAAATATGTACTAGTGGAATTCAATTCAAATTTGCATGTTCAAGCATGCTTCAGATTCTTATGAACATTAATTATCTGTTTTGACAGTAAATTATGTTTCATTTAGATAAGAGGTTCAAAAGCCAAGATGTGAAATCTTGTTTTATTTTTTATTTGTCATTTTTAAAAAATTATTTAATTATTAATTAAATTCTTATTTCTATGTTATTAGCAATATTCACTGTGGGCTTCATCCAAAAATAAAAACATGATACATATTAAGGTAGCTATATCAGCTATTATACCACTGCAGAAAAACAACTATTGTGCCAAATGAATTATATCTATACTTTTTATTTTGAGACCACAGTAAAGTCTTTGCTCTACCTATTTGAGAACTTTCGGAGTAATTTGGATATTTCTTATGTTTTTCTTTATTTTTTGAAAATTCCCTAAATTTTTGGACATTTGAATATTTTTAGCCAAGAAGGAAACTGCTACGGGTCTGTCACTTTGGGGGATGGTTAATAAGCATATTACCTAAATTCTCTCGCCAGTTTTTGTGAATAAAGTGTTTACTTTTTGAGAAAATTAATTTTTTAGGGATTTTTTAAAGGCAAAAGTTCAAATTGACAACAACAAAACTAGAAACACTGTAATGGAAAAAGCTGGCGAGAGAATCTTCTAAATTGAATTACCTTTCATATGACTCCTTGTTTGTTGAAATAGGAGCTATACTTCTCTTTAAAAATATTCACAAAGTTTGACTATTTAGTGTTTCTAGAAAAAATACATTTTTTTTTGTTAAGTACTAACATTCCCACTCCATTCAATCCATGTTATGATTGTAAATATGGAAATAATTATATTAAATATTGTGCATTGGTATTTTGGCAAAAAGATGATATAAAAAACAAGTTCATCCTAAGGATAGAAAGGGTTAAAAAAATCATTTCTAAATAGAGTGTTTTGAGAAAAGAAGCAATTTTGGAGAATTTGGCAACGTGCCAAAAACCTAACACACAGTAAGTCTATGGGGATTTTTGAAGACAAAAAATTGCGCCATTTGAAAACGGCTAGTTTGAAAAAATTCAAAATTGGCATGTGAGTTTATTTTGTCAATCTACACATCCTGTATAATTTTGAAGCAAATCTGAGCATGCCGCCGTAGCCGATATAGCTACCTTAAAGGTGACAAAAAACACCTGTTCTATGAGCAAACAGACCTCTCAGGTAGATTCAGTCGGTCAGGAGGATTTGGAGATAATTTGTCCATGAAAATGTTGGTGAATTTTTTAACAATTTTTGAAATTTTTAAAAATAAAAAAATAAACTTTTTTTTTTTTATAATCACAATTTTTCTAAGTTTTTCAAAATGATTTATCAAAATGATTTTTCGCAATTTTTCAACATGATTTTGTAATACAATTTAAAATATTTGAAAATGCAAAAGTAATGGGTCAGTAGAACAGGCCAACAGAGGTATTTTTACATTGCCTAAACCTTTCAAAAGGAATTTAAAAACATCTGTTTACAATTTACATAGAAATTACTTGGGAATATTGAAATGACTAAAAGGTGTGCAATGACAACATCCAAGGATGGGACAATTAAAAGGCAAAAGAAACAACACAATAACATGGGGACCTGTTAAACTATACTTGGGAATAGTTGCACCTTTTTGTTTTCACTTTCCATTTCATAAATAAACACTTCAAGGTTGTAATTAGTTCCAAACAAATCCTCTTAGCCTCCTTATATAAGTATCCTGGTGCAGGATGTCTGAGCAATCCTTAGATTCAATATAATTATCTTAAAATATCTCTATCTGCACATACTTGTACAACTTAAATGTACTGTAAATGTGGGTTATTTGTGTCACATTAATTTGTGCAATTTTTGCGCTTCAAGCATCTGCCGCAAAAATAAAAATGTGTGAATACATATTTTCGTGTATAAGTCCATAATGAACTTTCAAATCGAGAATTTTCAAAATGAGCAAAATGGTTCGAAACCGACAACCCCTGGAAAATCAATCACAGTAATTTGATTACATTACTTGTCCATGTCTTGGTTCTTTCCTCAATACGACACAGAGCATGACCCGCAGTAGTGGAGCATGAACTTCCCAAGACAAATTTAACAGGAAAATGAGAATTATACTGCCTTCCTTGGTTTGCACGGCAGTAGACAACTACTCTCTGTCACTTTATAAGTCCACTCTCCGCAAATCTTAGGTTTTGCCGAGAAACCAGATCTTACACTTAAAGGTATATTATGTGATCTTTTCCAGGGGACGCCCTCAATTCTCAAAAAAAAATTGGAAGCAGATTTTCTGATCATAAATCATAAATATATTCCAAGTTACAGAGCGATATGATTCCTAATAACCTCAAAATCATAGTTTTAGAGTGAATTTAGAGTAAAATTCGAAAAAATAGATTGTACCGCTCGGTACAATCTATTTTCAAACCATGATTTTGAAGTAATTAGGAATCGTATTGATCTGTAACTTAGAAGATCTTTATGATTTATGATCAAAAATGCAAATCTGCAAGAAAATCTGCTTTCATAGTAAAAATCAATGATAGAGGGCGCTACTTGGAAAAGATCACATAATATGCCTTTAAGAAATCCAGGTGCAACTACAGATTTTTCTCTTCTTATTTCTATTCACATTTTGTGTCCATTTTTTTCTCTCCACACACACACTGCCCCCACCCCTCTTTAATTGTTTCTATTTTTTCTGATTTGTCAAATCTGACTCTTGGCTGTATGTATTCATTTTACTTAACAATTATTTTACATTTTTGACAGTGCTGTGACCAAGTCACCCCTCGAGTCACAAGTCATTAAAACACTCAAAGTTATCTCAATGTGTTTCCCAATGGGATAAAGTCCTACATTTTGGGCAAGTCATTGGGTAATACATGTCAAAATGTCACACCCCAAACAAAAACAAAAACAAAAACAAAAACAAAAACAAAAACGAAAACGAAAACGAAAACGAAAACGAAAACGAAAACGAAAACGAAAACGAAAACGAAAACGAAAACGAAAACGAAAACGAAAACGAAAACGAAAACGAAAACGAAAACGAAAACGAAAACGAAAACGAAAACAAAAACAAATAGCCTTTTTGTCTGAATTGATTTTAATTTGATCTATTTATTTCTTTAATTAATCAATTTGTAATAGCTTACCCTGTTTTGTCTAGCGTTATTATAGCTTCTATTTGTTGCATTTCCAGGATATTGTCCATTGGCTTGAGATTGATACCCTGCTGCTGCTGATCCCCCACTTTGATTATAATGATTACCCACCATGGTTGTAGGTGGATAATTCTGGTAATAACCTGGATATGTAGGTGGCACCGGATAATGTGAAGATGGTCCATGTATCGGACCTTGGGGAACACCATTTTGCTGTGGTGGTGGTTGTGGCGGTCCTGTTGATTGCTGCCCTGATGTTCCATATGGGTGAGTGGGGTATTGAGGGTAGGAAGGGTGAGTATATGGTGGCTGATGCGGGGGTTGACCTCCCTGGGAATGTGAAGCAGGTTGGGGCGGTAATGTGGGAGGTGGGTAACGCGGCGGTTGCTGGGTATAATACTCGGACGGGGGACCATTTTGTATTGTGTTATTTGGCTGCAGTGGGGGAGCGGGATGGGTGGGTGGCACATGGGAAGGAGGTGGATACTGTGGGGGAGGGGCAGATTGGGGAAAGGAGGGTTGAGTTGGTGGGGGATAGTTGGGCCATCTTGTATCATGGGTATGTGGAGCTGCACCAGTGGAACTGTAATGAGGAAAAAATCACAAACAGTCAGTCAATATCTTAATATCTTGTACTTGATTGTATTGTTTGTTTAGAGTATACAGGACATCTTAACCCTAACCCCCCCCCCCCCCCCCCCCCCCCCCCCCCCCCCGAGTGCTAAAAAATGCTAAATTAACATTTATTAGCACTCAGTTTTTTGCCATGATAGTACACAGTGAGAGTAGCATTTTTTAGCACTTAGTTCTTTAGTGCAGTACAGATAGGTAGCATTATTTAGCACTTAGTGCTTGGGGTGAAAAGGACAGTATGTTTAGCACTTTTTAGCCTTTAGTTTTTGACCAACTAGGGATATGAGTGTAGCATTTTTTAGCACTTAGTTCTTTAGTGGAGTACAGATAGGTAGCATTATTTACATGTAGCATTCAGTGCTTGGGGTGAAAAGGACAGTATGTTTAGCACTTTTTAGCATTTAGTATTTGACCAACTAGGGATATAAATGTACAAGACAAATACTGTAATTAACAGAATATGGACCACATTTCATAATTTATTTACAAGTCGTACAATGTGCCGGTACCAGCCGTAAATTGCCGTAGTATATTTATATGAGGTTCATTAACTAATTACATTTAAAATAGTAATGTCATCAAATATGAAATCAATGGTGTCAAATTTAGCAGGAAATTAAAAAAATAGAGAGTGGATGGCGAGTCTTTCAGGGGAGAATCATGGCGGACCCCAGGCTTTGTCCATGAACCTATGTATAGTTACTCCAAGCTCCATCCACTGTACCACGGGTGCCAGCGCTGCCTTGGTGAGGCGGGGATATTGTTGATGCGGGGAAGCATCACTATACAACTCCTCTGTTTGTGCGCTGACACTAATACTATAACTTATCATGGTATATATAGTAACCCATGTCATCAAATATGAAATCAATGGTGTCAAATTTAGCAGGAAATTAAAAAATAGAGAGTGGATGGCGAGTCTTTCAGGGGAGAATCATGGTGGACCCCAGGCTTTGTCCATGAACCTATGTATAGTTACTCCAAGCTCCATCCACTGTACCACGGGTGCCAGCGCTGCCTTGGTGAGGCGGGGAGATTGTTGATGCGGGGAAGCATCACTATACAACTCCTCTGTTTGTGCGCTGACACTAATACTATAACTTATCATGGTATATATAGTAACCCATGTCATCAAATATGAAATCAATGGTGTCAAATTTAGCAGGAAATTAAAAAATAGAGAGTGGATGGCGAGTCTTTCAGGGGAGAATCATGGTGGACCCCAGGCTTTGTCCATGAACCTATGTATAGTTACTCCAAGCTCCATCCACTGTACCACGGGTGCCAGCGCTGCCTTGGTGAGGCGGGGAGATTGTTGATGCTGGGAAGCATCACTATACAACTCCTCTGTGTGTGCGCTGACACTAATACTATGTACGAGCACGGTTTATATAGAAACGAATGTCATCAAATATACAATCAATGGTGTCAAATTTCTTATTGCAAGTACCGTAATCTCCGCCCAATCAAGGTACCCTTATTTTGGCGGGAAATGTTGACAATATTATTGGTGGATTTTCCCGCCCATATCAAGAATCTAAATATGGCGGGGAAAATCCGCCCAATCAAGGTACACTTATTTTGGCGGGAAATGTTGACAATATTATTGGTGGATTTTCCCGCCCATATCAAGAATCTAAATATGGCGGGAAAAATACACCAATCAGAAAGAAATTATGTAAATTACCAGCACACCCGAGGGTATATAAGGAGTGAAAAATGAGTTATCGTCCTCTGATCATTTTAGACAACTTTGTTGTAGAAATCTAGAGATATTTATCCAATAGCTCAATCTAAGCAACTTCAAGTTCACCCTCTGTGAAATATGACGAGCCGTGAAGCACTACAACTTCAGGCTGGTATGTCTAAGAGTGAAGGTGACACATTTACAAATTCTGTACTGGCTGGGAGGAGAAAACGTACAAGAAGAGCTGCTATCATGAGGGGTAGACCAATAGCGGACAATGGTAGCAAGTCTAAGAAGAAAAAGAGAGAAGAAACATCACCTGATGAGTCTGAGACAAGTGATCCTCATCAAGCTCACAAGAAGAAAAAGTCAAAGAAAAGACAGAAGGCGTCCACATCTTCAAAGAAAAAGAAGTCAAAGCAAACAACTAGTTCCAATGAAGAAAGAGAGAGTCAGACCGAGAGATCCGCAAAGAAAAAGACAGATCAACCAGGAACATCCACTGGAGGGACAACACTTGCAGGACCATCTGCAAAACCAACATCAAAGAAAAAGTCGCTTTTACCCAAAGAGAAACAGCAGCGCTGTATTGAGTCCAGAAAAAGAGAAGAGAAAACAATGATGAGGGAAGCAGCGAGGAGGAGCCTTGTAGAACAGGATAGAGGGAAGTACCGTGCACAAGCAGAAGAGTCTGACATTGAAGAAGAGCGGATAGATCAGGTAGATGAAAGTGAAGAAGATGCAGCCCATGATAACATGTATGAAAGCGAAGAAGATGGGGAAGAAGATGATCTTCCGGATGACAGAGAGCTGCTGACTGACAATGATATCGCCAACATGCTTGGCATGGTTGATGATTATGAGAGTGCTGAGGACTATACATATGACCCAGATAATGATGATGGTGTTGATGAAGATGATCTAGATGAAGGTGAAGAAGATGAGCAAGATGAAGTTGATGAAGATGATCCTCAGCCACAACAGCAGACTACAAAGCGTGTTAGACGACGGAAGATAGTTGAACCAGGGCCGGACGCCAACCCTGATGGGCCATCTGCACTACCGCCTTCCGGTGAGCCACCTAATACTAACTGGACAAGCCGTCTGTCAAAAGTTCCGACCCATGACTTCATTGGGTGTTCTGAGGAGAGACCACCGGGACCTACTTTTCCAAAGCTCCAGCGTCCCGTGGATTACTTTCTCAAGTTTTTTCCAGTGGCACTATTTATCTTCATAGCTGATATGACCAACATCAAGCTAGCACAGATGAAGCTGAATCCAACTACAACCGAAGAGATTCGTGCCTGGTTCGGTATAAGAATGGTGATGGGACTTTGCATACTTTCTGACCAGGATGACTACTGGTCTGATCACCCTGGGTTCCGGAATGCGCTCATCTGCAAAACCATGACAAAGAATCGCTTTCAGCAAATCAGCACACACTTGGCATGCTCCGACCCAAACAGGGATCCAAAAGAAATGCCATCAAATACCACCAAGGAAAAGCAAGACAAGTTCAATTACATCCGCTCACACCCATTATTTTACTTCAGAACTGTATGGGACACGGTGCTTTCTAGTTGCAGAAGAAACTACAACTGTCTGAAACATCTAGCCATTGATGAGGCAATGGTGCCTTACAGGGGCTTTAAGGCATGGTGTCAAAAGTTTTTCATGCCATCCAAACCGATACGAGCCGGCTTCAAGGTCTACGCCATGGCTGAGGCAGCAACAGGTTACTTATGTAACTTCAAAATACATGTACCTTCAGCCAAACCAATCAAGTATGCTGATGTGGCTTTCGAAGTGGCTTCGACTCATCTGGATAAGTTCCATAATGTTTACACTGACAAGCTGTACTCGCACATGGATTTGGCGTCAAATCTACTGGGACGAAACACCTACCTCACTGGCGCCATAAAGACCAACTCAGCAGGACTGCCCAATGATCTATCACAGGCTCCTAAAAGAAATACCCTCAACCTGAAGGCCGTTCAGCAGATAAAGAAAACGCCAAGAGGTACATTTTATGTGCGGCAGAAGGGGCCAATCACCTACACTTTATGGAATGACTCATCCCTTCTGTCCATCCTATCCTCAGCACACAATGGATATCGAAACTCTGAAGAGGATTTTGTCACCCGGCGATACACGACGGACGGGGCAAGACGGGAACCACAAAGCGTACCAGCTCCCCCCGCAGTTATCGCCTATTGCCAGAATATGGGTGGTGTAGATCGTAATGATCAACTACGATCCTACCATGCCATAAACAGGAAATCTCAGCTATGGTGGAAGCAGGTCTTGTATTTTTTAGTTGACCTGGCTCGAGTAAACTCCTGGATCTGTTATAAGCACCATGCCACCAACAATGCCGATACTGATGATGAGATGGGATCAGATGGAGAGTTGAACCCCAAGCCAGATCACCTGACCCACACACACTATACTATGGAGATAGCAAGTCAGCTGATTGACGGCTACTGCCACGGGCAGAAAGTTCCTAGACAGGCTGCAGCACAACCCGTCTCGCTCCGAAACTTCAACGGTTTGCACTCTTCAGAGCATATGGGGACCAATTCTCCAAGGAGTTGTAGGCAGTGCTCATCAGAGAAGAAGAAGACAGCATCAGGTGGTTACGTTAGGACGCTCTATGGCTGCCCTACATGCGGGGTTCATCTCTGCCCAGTCTTCTGCTTTCCAAGGTAAGCCTACCACCATGTTTAAACCTTTTTTTGTGTGTGCAATCCATTTGCTAGATATTACGGTACTCAATTAAATCATAAATCAAAACTTGACTGAATAAAATTGATAAACATGCGACTAATTATTTTAATTAATTTCATTTACACAGATACCATGCTCGCGTCGGGATTCCGGTAGATGGTGGCAATTACTAAAGATGAGACAAGGAACTACAGGTATGTAAATTGTGAAACATGAACTAAACTAAATGATTTTATAATTGTGATCTGTTTATAATCTTTATATAATTCAATTGACAGTTGACACATTACTTATACTTTGCCTTTTGTTTTGTTTTTCTACAGATCCTGGAGGAGAGTTCAGCGAGACAGTTGAAACCATTTTGTTACAACTTTTATACAGCTATTTTGGTATTGTTTATATGTTATTTTGTCTTATAAGAAAAAGACATTTTTTGTTTATGAAAAAGAAAAAGAAAAAAAAAAAAAACCAAAAACCAAAAAAAAAATAACAAACAAAAACCAAAAACCCCCCAAAAAATGAAAACAAACTATGCAACGATCACGAGATAGCCATTCGGGTCAATTAGGACAAAACTAATACTCTTATTTTGTCCAGGAACTGATATGCTGACAGTAAATTGTATCATCTGTGGGAGAGAATCAATGATTTAGTTGTTTTTTATCCTTGATGATTACAAACAAACAAAGTTCACGTTAAATATATTACACTGACATTTAAATATGAATATTTAAGGTAGATATAGAGGTCAGAGCTAAATTTAGCAATTTAATCTAAACAAATTACAAGTACAATAATACTCCATACATGGTACAGCACTGAGTGCTAAAAAGTGCTAACATATACTACAGACTCAATTGAGGGCAGAAAACTAAGTGCTAAATAGTGCTAATTGGTGATAGCATTTTTTAGCACTTGGGCTTTGTGCTGACTAGTACACTGTAACAGTAATTAGCACTCAGTTCTCTAACACCCTAGTACAATGCTTTATTACAAAGTAGCCAGAGACCTAAGTGCTAAAAAATGTCATTAGCATTTTTTAGCATTCAGTACTTTGGGACAGAAGTACATTTAAGGGGTTAGGGTTAACTTTCAAAACAGAACAAGTGCTCCTAAGTGCCTCCCCCCCCCCCCCCCCAAAAAAAAGGGTGGAACTTGGGAAGCCGCAAACAAACAACAGGCAGGAGAATGAATCTGCACAAAGAATCCTGAAAAAAACCTGCAAAAGTAGTAAAATTGGGCAATAGAGGCCAAATAGGGACTGAAAATAACAGAAAGGGAGAACATTCAAAATAGAAGGGAAAAAAATAGCCGGATTATGGCAGAAGCCTGAATATTCTCAGGCCCGAGGATTTGAGGGTGTGTATGTAAAATTAAAGAGTTAATGTGCAAAATTAGAGAAAAAGGGTGAAAATAATTTAATTACATATTTATTTATACTAGCCGTAGCCTGAAATTTGAGTGCATATTTCCAGTTACATTTTGATATCATTATTTACAATCCAAGACATCTCGAAATACGACTACATTCTATTTATAAATCTGCCGGGAAAGATTCTGATATTCAGGAAGTAACAAAAACATTGCCTTTGATACACTAAATGTAGCAGCTATAGGTTAACTTGTCTGATAACTCACACAGGTTGTTTGAGAAAGGGAAAAATACAGTTCCAAATTGAGACTAAATATTAGACGGAAAGAAAATAGTTTAGGTGCTCAGTGAGTGAGAATAGGTGTGGTACCGTTGAGAAAATGGCACTGGCTCAAATTCCTTTGATGTAAAGGTTATCAATGGGTTCAAATACAGGGGGCGGTAATGACTGATATAAGAAAGCAATATCGTCAGCCTGCTTCAATAATTGCCTAACTCATTTTTTCTAGTTTTTAGAAAACAACAAAAATATGAAAAGTGAGTTAGACAATTTTTAAAGCAGGCTGACGATATGTTAAATAGCACCATGAATAGTGCAGGTGAATTCCAACAGGAGCAGTTACTGTTGGATAGAATTAGGTTGGGGATATACCTTTAAGTGAAATGTGGCTTGTTATAGGCCTAATACAAGTTAATATGACCCATTTCAAACATTTTACATCATTATTTCAATCTGCCTAACTCACAAAACTTAGGCAGAATTGAAATTGAGCATTTATCAACACTTTTGATTGGTCATTGACTTGGGTATTATTACAGCAATGTGCATAATGTAATGAAGTCATGATTTATGCACGAAGCTCAATTTCGCTGATAAGTGAGTTAGGCAATTATCGAAGCAGGCTGACGATATAGTAAATGGGTTCCTTTCACCCATCCTCAAGACCACTCACGTTTAATACTTTTATTTTTTATTATGAGAGCCAGGGTGGCACCCCTATCCTTATTAAAACTGAGAGTACTTACTTTCAATTAAACAGTGTATTGGTCCAAATGTATGATTTGCTTGGGATAATGGATTTAGACTCACTTTGAAATATTTTAAAATGTGAAACCCAAGCACATCGTAAGCAAACAAGACATGGTCCAAATATGCACGTGGGAAATTTTATAACAACACGGAAAATGGCAAATTCGATTAGAACGCGGGAAACCTATGTCTTTATATGTTAAAATACTGCAAGTCACGAATCCCCCTGGCTGGGAGATCAACTAAATGAGGTCAAAGGTCACATAGAGGTCATGTTCCCCTGGTGTTCATATTTCTTTTTTCCAAGTTTGATGTCAATCGGGCAACTTTTACGATTTGACCTCTGGATGACCTTTGACCTCAGATGACCTCTAAATATTTTGTGACATGTTCCCCCAGTGTTCATGTTTCTTTTCTCCAAGTTTGAAGTCAATCGGGCAACTTTTAAGATTTGACCTTTAGGTGACCTTTGACCTCAGATGACCTCTAATTATTTTGTAAAAACCCTTCCTAGGGAATTTTATAGGGATTAAAATAAAACTAGTATGGAAAAAATTGGCAAAATGTATTTTTAGTTATATTTTCCAAACCTAAAATGGGTCAAAAAATGTGTTTTTTATAATTTTCTTCAAAATGGTCAATTTCATGATCATGGATACTTTTATAGATTAAATCAATAATAAAGGAGTTACACCAGTTTTACGGAGGCTATGCTGAGGGTGCACACCCCCCTTAAGGGCTTTTTTCTACCTCAAAAATGGCTGATTCAAACTGGACCCATGTTTAGGGTATTTCCAGCACAAAATCATACCCATTCAGGCAGCCACCCCACACTGGGAGTAATATTATTAAAGTATGCCAAGACTGCACAAGATATATTTTTTCGCCAGCATTCTTTTTAAGTTAACCCCCTGGGGTCTACCTGTCTATCTTACAGTGGTTCTGATTGGTTTATTACAAGATGTACTCATATGAATAGCCAATTCAAATGCAGCTTATAAAATGTTTCACTCCCATCTTTATCAGGGATACAATTATTCTAACAATGCCTCTCATTGGTGCAATAAATGATGTATCCATCTTTCTGACCAATCGGCCGGTAGATCTCAGGGGGTTAACAATTCATGCACTTCTTACCTATCTTGTACAAATGGATAACAGCTAGTCATATAGCGGGGTAGCTCAGTAAGTGGCTGTCCATTACTTCCGACCTGGGGTGCTCCTACATTTTGGCCGGCAGCTGACAGTGGTGGTACATTTGCTGGCTGGTTGGGTTTTGGATATGCGCCCCCTGCTGTTTGATGTTGTGCGTAATGATGATGATTGCTGTAGTGATTTTGTTTGTTGTTCCAAGGCTGTTGTTGTTGGGAGTGACCTGGTACAAATGGTTCTACTTCTGCAGAAAGCATGGAAGCCTGTAAAACAATCAAACAAATCTACTGTTTATTGCATTTCTTGGGGCAAGTAATGAGTCTTCAGAGAGCTTAATAGACCATATTCACGCGGCAGCCATTTTCTAAAATTTGCCACCCAAGCCTCGTTCTCGTTACGTATACCTGCGCCTGCGTGACTTGCGTGAGGATGCGTACGCCGCGCGCTTTGGTACCACGCTTCTCGCGCAGTTCTATTGTGCAGCGCGAGGCGCAGATAGACCAAACGGGAACGAGGCTTGGGTGGCATATTTTGCAAAATGGCTGCGGCGTGAATAGAGTCTATTCAAGCCTTCATCCAAGAAAATACTTTGCACTTTTTCACCCATCCATTTTTCATGGTCTGATAGGCTCTGGCCTTTGAGACTCCTGACTTGTCCTGAGTATTTTTCATGTGATTCGTTAACATTTTTAGCATGTCACGATCCATGGTTTTTAACAACATAATTACATTGTTTTTAAATAGATAATGTACAAAGTCTCCTATGAAATGAAATGATTTCTTTTACAAAATGTCATTTAAAATGAAATTACAAGACATTCCTTGAAGATAAACACTGAAGTGAAAAATCAACATTTACACTCAATTTTGGCAATGATGGTACATAATTAGTCTCAATAGATACATAATAATCTTAAGTAAAGGGTTCAACAAAAGAAAGTATACACTTTGTTTATGTCATTTTGAGTAACATTCAATTTTTGTTGTTGACCAAACAGGCTAGATAGGCATTTAGATAAATCTTTTAAGCATAATGCGGGAAGAAAAGACCACATGTTACCTGTCCATAATCAATAGGCTAGCCCGCTCGTTCAGGCACAACCCAACGCATTCCCACTGTGTGATCAATATCCATTTCATTCCCGGCCATTCAAAGTGCCACGCACAGCATTTTCTCGCGGCTTGCGTGCATTGAAAATGAGGCTTTTGAAAAGTGGGGTAAACTATTGCCCCAAGGTGATCTGGAGACCGTAAGCCTACTATTTTCCCAAAGCCTACTATTTTCCCAAAGCCGAAGGCTGAGGGAAAATAGTAGGCTTAGGCCAAACAAAGAAGAATGTCTGTCTCAGAAGCCCGCCCGCATTGGTATGTGAAATGAGCTACGGAGCGTAGGTCTATGCGCTGGGGGCTAAAAAACTTCTTTCTTTTTTTTTTGTTGGATTTTTTGGAATTTCTTTTTGGATTTTGTTTGGATTTTTTTTTTTTTAATTTAAAAGTTCTAGTAAGCTTGGATAAGCAAATAAAAAAATAAAAAAACAATAAATAAAAAATTACATACCTCATAGCCTATTTTCTAAAAAAATAAATAAATAAATAAATCGCACAGCACTTAGCTTTTTTGCACAATGTTTCCGAGACAGACTTTCTTGTTTGGCCTTAGGTCTCCAGATCACAGAGGGACAATAGTTCACCCCATTTCACGAATAAAGAGCAGTCCATATTTGTTTTATATAATATAACGCATGAAAATATTTGTGTGTGCGATTTTGATCAAATTAAACCCGAAAAAGATATTACAGTCGAGTCGATCCTCCATGCCATTATGGCAAAATCGTATGAGTCAGGGCATTTTTTTTCTTTCAAAAAGTACTATTGACCGCCCGGTCAATAGTACTTTTTGAAAGACAAAAAAAGACAGGGAAGTGACGTAAAACGTGCAAGCATGAAATGGACCAACTATTTTGCATTATCTGATGGAGTAGCCACCAATCATATGGCTAGAATATTTTTCATGCGTTATATAATGTGATCTATTACATAGTTGTCGGCATTTTTACCAAAAGTAGCTGAAGTGGACTCAATGGTGAGAGATCGCGAACAATACACTTTGGGTTGAAAAATACTGGTTCGTCCTTGATTGATCCAAGAAACACATAGGCCAAGACTGTGATGCTAAGGGGTATATATAGGCCTATGCACGAGTAAGCCTGGCCATGTTTGTTTGTTATCTTTTTCTTTTGTCGTCTCGTTTTTTTAGACAATTTAATCGGTAAACTCTAGCGCACATGTAAACAAGCAAAGAATTATTGCGTTGTTCAAAGCAGATTGTCAAAAAGATTAACAATATTTTGCTTACATTGAGAAGGTTATTTCCCAAGTTTCGAAAGGTACGATCGAAGGATTTAACTTGTCGTTTTATCCAAGTTCCGGTCTGTTTATGGTTGATATTTAACTCAATCTTGCATTGGATGATTGACTATATTAATGGTGATCGATCTGATTTAGTGCCACCGAGAAGGACTTGAGTGAGTCTATAATGGCAGAAAACTGCTTGAAAGATGATTAGGCCAAGCAAAATAAATAAGTTGTTGCTCGTCCTCATTTTTTTGAAGACGAGAAGGACTTGAGTGAGTCTATAATGGCAGAAAACTGCTTGAAAGATGATTAGGCCAAGCAAAATAAATTAGGTGTTGCTCGTCCTCATTTTTTTGAAGACGAGGAGGAGGCAGGGCTTTACTATTTACTATTTTCCCATTTTTTGCTATTTTTAATCCAAAATGGTTGCCATCTTTAATATGCACGCCCAAGGCTCAAGATAACAGGTTTTTTACCGGGAGCTACTTTTTTCGGATCATGGGACTTATTGAGAACCAGGAGCTACTTTCAGTCTACCGGGAGCTAACCTTTTATTAAATCGTATTGTCAAATCGAAATTCGATGCTTTAGGCAAGCTTACCAATCATCAACGGGCGCTGGTTTGGACAAAATATCAGCGCTCCGCTCGGTTGTTTATTTTTCAGCATTACCGGGCGCTATGGCAGGAGGACCGAGGGGTAAAAATCGCCCAGCGCCCGCTTATCTTGAGCCTTGTGCACGCCATGGTATGGTTTTGTACTGTTTGAGTTACTGATGCAATATAATGACAAACAAATTATTTGTTTCATTTAAGTCCATTTAAAGCAAGTTTCTAAGTTCAGAAACAGTAAAAAAAAAGTGAGATCCTTTTTTTTTTGCCTTTTTTGTATTTTGAATAGTAAATAGTAAAAAAAGAGGCGGCGGCGGCCGAAAAGGAGGCGAGCGGGGAAGAGCAACACCTAATTTATTTTACTTGGCCTTAGTAGGAAAGTTTGTGTTGACCATCATATTTCATGAAAGCTGACTGTTGCTCAAGACACAGATTGACATTCGACGGTGACCACGATAGAAAACTAATGGGTTTTTTCTTCAAAACACCAGTATTCTAGGCCATTCCACGTCACCGACATGCATGTAAAATTTATAGGCTGCCGAATTTTGAACCGACCAAGCGAAAGTCATTTTTCCGATGTTATTTCTATTGGAATTATTCAAATAAATACTATACAAATATATTTCATTCGTTTACACTTTACACACTAAATCTGGATTCGTAAAACGTATAAAACCAAAATTAAATAAAATATCAAATATTTATAAATAGATTCACTTGGTACTCGCTAGATAGAACTGTGCTGAAGAAAGTTCGGGCCAACATAGTTTCTAGTATACATGTAGTCTTGTAGTCATGACGCGTGACGGGCGTGTTGAACGATCAAAAACCTGAAGCGTGCGATGTAGACTATATTCGATCTCTTACACTACAGTTTATTTACAATTACGTGTTGCCTGTAATATGCAATAGACACTTGTATTGTAGCATTATAGTTCAGCGAGCCATCGATTTCGTGTTACTGGCCATTCACGAGCACAATCAACAATGAAATTTGGGTCTAAAAATGTGCCAAATAGACGGGAAAACAGCATTTTAAGGGAAAATGTAATAAAATAAAATATTATCAAATAATAAAATATATGACGCGCTGGGACCTTCGCACACGCGCGTGTAATAGAGACTTGTATGTATCTCAGGTTTTTTTAAAACATTCATAGAGTGTGTCGAATTCAATTATAAAATGTATTAAACAACTGGCATGATTAAAAATTAATCCTGAATAAACAACACGCACGCAGCACAGAGAATATTGCGCCCGAAATTATCACGCTTATCATGGTTGTATGCGCTTCACACAATACGCTGCTTCAATGTGTTTGTTCAATTATAAATCCTAAACTGTTTTCCCAGGGGTGTGCGTATGTAGACATGTTATTTTGTGACTGGTGGACATGACTAGATCTGGACTTCGTGTTGCATGATGGGATAGCAAGGATACCGAAAACTCATTCTACTATTGCGTTACACCCCAGGGGGGGGGGGGGGGGGCACTCAACTTATTGGGGGGTTAGGGTGTGCCGCACAGGGTCTCAAAAAGGGGGCTGCAGAACTGAACTGAATGGATTTTATGACGAAAAATAGGGTCTTAGGAACTGATTTTTTTTTAAAGTAGGTCTAAGGCATACTAACTTCCATTTGAAATGTTCAGTTTACCAACATATTCGCTGTGTATCATATAAAATTTCATGATTTTCTTATGTATGTAGTTTCGAAACTAGGTGCTGAATTCGGAAGTTATGCTATCGTTTTACTCGCTGCCTTTCGCGGCAAATCTCAACCCGGAAGTGCCGTTATTTGCTTATTTGGCGTGAAGGCGATGTCGGAATTGTATCACATTTTGGATTTGGGCTATGTTGATGATTTATATCTTTATATTTAGTATCGATACATCTCTCTGTGCCCCTTTAAAAGAAAGAAGAGGACTTATGAAGGTGTGTACTGTGTAGCCAGTATGAAAATCAACGAGAATGCCGTTTTGGTGTAATTACCCCCGTATCATTGATATCGGCCATCATTCTAGTAAAGCAAATTGCAATTTCTAGTAACAATATCCCCATACGTTGGTGGGTGACTGATTGAAAGAAAAAAAACCCACAAAAACAATGTATTGTCGTATGGGTTTCCTGTACTAACTGAAACCACAACCAAGCATAGCTAGGCCCCCTATATAATTATAATCAAAACAAAAAATTGTCGATCACAGCGTTATAATCCGAGCGCTCGCGTTCATTACAAAGGTAGAGAGTGTCGTTGCATGCAGTGCGTTCCAAAAGAGTTGCAACACGATGTGGGGTCTTGTTGATTAGGGTCCGCGATTGGTCAATTACAATTACCGATTGGTGTACAAGCACGTCACATCTTCCGGTTTTACTGCACCCTGACCCTTGCCATCGCGATTGACTCGGTCACGCACGATATGCAATAGTCGCATGGGACGCTGGGGAATCGTATTCCAAACGCTGTGATCAACACATTTTTGTTTTGATTATAAATTATAGCATCCATTATATTTATAGCATGTGAATTGTGATTGGGTAAAAATTGGCTTGACAAATAAACCACATAGATTTTATATAGAACAGTACCATTTTTATTTCACTGCAATGCAGTATTGCAAGAAATGATGTGATGAAATTCTGTCCTAAACACTAAGGAACAACTTTAAAACAATGCACTTATTGCACTACCCCTTCCCCTCTTGTCATGCTTGTACTCGATTACTCGTTGCTGAATGAATGAAAGTGACCCTCCCAAAACCGTATGCGAGAAAACGTAAACATTTGCGTCATATCATATTCACTGTCGTGTCGTATTAAACACACTGACCTGCTGGGACTCGTGAATCCCGTCCAACTGAGCCATTGGCGAATATCTTCCCTCATTTAATTAACACATGGGTGATGTTTGACAATCAACTAATTGTCAACGTAAACGAGTGTTTAATCGGTCTCCAATTATCACTTTGATCAAGTTTGACGCAGCTCTCACACGCAGCACGGCGACGAGAAATAAATAACAACACCCTATTTTTAGTGTTTCTATACAATATTTCTCATATTCCTAGGAGGGTACAAAATGATATATTTTGCTTCCTTCACTAACCAATTTATTGTAAAGTTTGTTTTTATTTGTTTTTAACGTATAAAAGTAATTTCATCTCTTTTAGATATCAGTTAATGTTCAATCTTAGTTCAATTCCTCTAAGAACTTATGTAAGGTTTTTTTTACTTTAAAAAGTTCGGGTCAGGTCACGATGATTGATTGATTTACACAGTAAAATTCCCTGTACTACGGAGAAGAGGTTCCCATTGAGTCCTAATACTGGAGTTGGCCATGGTTCATTGCACCAGGGAGGTGTCAAAGTTTAACCTGTCTAAAGTTAGACTTTGGTCAAAATAAAGAATAGACCTTGCAGAAATGTATTCTTTTAAAACCCGTTCATTCTCCTTAGTGAAGTCCAAAAAGAAAGTGGGAGTGGTCAGTGGAATCACACAGTGGCGTAGCTAGGATTTTTTCCAGGGGGGAACAAAATGTTAATATCACCTGACGAATAAAATGTTCGTCAAAAGGTGTCCCAATTCTTTTTGCAGTCAGCTCAGAAACTTGAGAACGTGGGCGGGGTGGTAAGGGTATGTTTTACACACTACATCCGGAGAATGGGGCGGGGTCACTAATATAGGGCTTTGGGGCCGGCCGGGGCACAATGGGCTTTTTTTCTGCCAGGCGTGGGGGGGGGGGGGGGGGGGGGGAATTCCCCCACCCCGTCCCCCGGTAGATACGTCACTGGAGTCACCCATAATTAGGCTACTTGAACATTAAATGTTGTATTGCCCTACATTATTGTAGAATCAAATCATAAAAGGATCCTTTCTGGGAGGGCTATCCTTTATTTAGTACAGGTTTAAAGTTAGAACAGTTGTTTTATTAAAGGGACATTAAGTGGTGTTGAAAATTTTAAATGTTTAAAAATTTACTTCAGAATTCAAGATGAACATCAAAAATTGCTATTATTGTTGTTTCTACGAACAAAAACACAGCAAAACTTAAAACAATATCATCGCTATTTATTGAAAAACGCCCTCTATGCAAATATTGTTCGCGTTATGTATCACGCGTACTGCAGTGGGATACTGTCGGACGTAAAATGCTCGTCCCGGCTGTACGAGCATTTTTGAATCGACGTTTTCTTGTACAAAGAGGGCTGATTTTTCTTAATCCTTATAGGTGTAAGTTCAAACATGTAATACAATTATAAAAATATACTAAACCCAGTTTCTATCATAATTGAGGGCGCAGCCTCCAACACATCTTTTAGTGCCCCGACTTAGCGGTAGTGTGTTGGGTTTGTGGCATGGGGCAGTGTTAGTGGAATGGGGTGACACTGGAGGAGATGCCCGTGACATGGGAAGGTGTAGAGAATAGGGGTGTGTTTGTGTATGCAAAATAAAGAGAGAAGTAGGAAGGGCTGGAACTTCAGATTTGTTTTCAACCAGCCAGTTGGGCAGGGACTCACAACGGTACCAGCTCGACAGATATTCAACCGCCAGTGTAACTCACTTAGACTGTGAGTTTGAATTTTTTTACCCGTGAATTTGGTTTTAGTATAGGCGAAATTTTGTCTGAGGAGTTACCTATAATTATATAATCCCTGGTAGTGGGCCAGGTTAACGATTAAGCATTTAAAAAGCTGTTCCGGTTAAGGTCAAAGTTCAGGTCAAACCGCCTTTAGGAATCGTTCAAATACTATGGGGGAGGGGGGGGGGGGGACCACTCCCCAAAAGGAGGGGGTCGAAACAAATTGGTCCTTAATCCTGAGAACCTACTAGAATTCAAAAGAGTTCGCCACAGACGAATATGGTCAGATACTGCAGGTCACTTGATAGCGTCTTGCGTAGACCGGGCTTTTTTCAAGAATCGCGTGATGATATCGTTCAAGCTTCAGACTGGTATAACTTCTATCTTTGAGTTATTCTCTAAAATAATCGTTTTAATATATTATGAAAACTATACCAACAACATTTTCATTGAATATGAAAGGCTTTTATATAATTTTCTGTCCCATACCCCACTATCCATATGCTGATAATTTTGTATAAAATATGATTTTTCAAAGTTCTCGTACTTCGTATGAGCATAAAATGCTGTGAATGTATCCGGGGGTTTTGGTTTTCAAAATAAATAGGTATTGATACCTTTATAAATTATATATAAATACTGTCAGCTGAATAACCCTTAAGTGCCCATATACCCCATCCTACCCTACATTTAATATTGGAGAAAAATTAGTTTGAGTAAAATGCATGTGCTCTTAACCCCTACTTCCCCCTTAACATACATTACCATTACATGCATAAGAAAGTTTAATTTAGGTGGTAGGCGATTTTTTTTTTCCGTACATGATCCTATTGAAACATTTAATTCAGTATTGCTTAGATTTTATACGACGTGTGGACGCAGTCACGAGTATATTGGATTCGTTAGCCTAAATCTGGTAAAATCTGTTCCGCATAGAAAGCAGCAAGTGTTATGTAGTGATTTGTCTGTTACACCCTACTATTTTTGTCAGTCCCGACCCCTTTTTCGAAAAAGTAAGGCAATTGGAGACCCACAAAATCGATAGATTGATACCCAGTGCTGCGGGTATCATGCGGTCAAAAATATGTTGAAGAACTTGTGTTTTGGCGTGTTTTGCTGGCTTGCAATGCATTGTGGGATCATTTCTGACCCTGCTCTGGGTCGAATTCTGTTCCAGCCAATCATAACCACTCTTTCAGCAGATTTGAGAGTTATATTCTGTTGAGCATGGAAACACATTTATAGTTGAATGTATAGTTGGTTAAGGTAATGAAGTTTATGATGTTAACCTTTTTATTTTTGGACGAAAAGTAACGAAATGATTGATCAAACTATTCAATGAAATAAGAGGCATAAAACAGCATTATATTTACGAAAATAAGTACTGCATCAGTGATCAGTCATCAAGTACAAGCTAGATAACTCAATTGCGTTTAAATACTCTTGACCGTAAAACCGATACTAACTAACTGAGACTCAACTATTTGTGCCCTAATTGATCTGTCATCATGCAATTAAAAATGGCATTATATACATCAGGCATGTGTTCAGACGAGTTAAATCTGTTGATCTAGGGTCACTCAGAGTTCTTGATATCCCATGAGTATACTGCTGTTGAGCAAAAGATTAAATGTATCAAACGGTCCACAGATGAACGCTCAAACCGATAGTACCAAGTGTATGGGCGGCCAAAGGGGTCAAAATGGTATGAGAATCAGAAAGGTGTCGATGAGAGAAAGGTGTATAGAAAATAGAGAAAGGTATAGGATAAAAAGATTGAACATTCTAAAATCTATAAAAAGGTATAATTATATAAAAACAAGAGAAAGGGGTCAATGGAATAAAGAAAGGTGTGTAATTTACAGAAAGGGATCTAAAGTGAAGAGAGGTGTATAATATAGAGAAAGGGGTCTAGAATGGAGAAAGGTAGAAAGGGGTCAAAGGTCATGTAGGGAGCATTTGAGGTAAATGTGTGCATTTTTAAAGAACGGTGTCTAGATTGGAGAAAGGTGTGCAATTTATAAAGAAAAGGGTCTTGAATGGAGAAAGTGTACACGTATAATATAAAGAAAGGTGTCTAGAATGGAGAAAGGTGTATAATTTATAGAAAGGGATCAAAGGTCATATAGGGGTCATTAGAGGTCAAGATGTTTACACACCATGAGCACCTCAAGCCCCTTAGCTAATGTAGTTGTCTTTAGAGATCAATCTGTATACACCACATGAGCATAGTCTCCTTTACCCAAAGATTACTGTTACCAAGTATGGTTGCGATTGAAATCTGACTTTTCATATGAGAGCACTAAACAAGCCGAACGAAAGGCTATCCAACTTATCTCGCACGTCGTATACGGTTCCGATAGGATCCTAATGTGTCATTTAACAAACGCAAACCACATATTGCGTAAGCCGAGAACCGCGCCATCTAGTTCATTCTATAGCCTTATCAATCAGCTTTCATTTGCTCTTGTCCCAATACTCTACGATAAATAGTTTTTGAGTAAAAAGATGATCCAAGATGGCAACGGTTCACATGACCGACCAAGTAGCGATATTTGTTTTTAACCTACATACAACACCTAAGGTTTAAGTACATATATCCAATTAACATTAACAGTAGGGTAACATGGGGCAATATGGGACACGGGGTAATATGGGACACGGGGTAAAGTGGGACACTTAATTTAAAACGCTGATTTCTAATAGTAAAAATACATTTGGCTCACCCCTGATGTTGATTTTTTTCATAGGCCTACATGATCCTAGTGAAATCAGTTGATTTGTTAAAAAGAAAATCATTTTATTCAGTGAATTTTGTTTTATTCCGTATTAAAACGGAATAAAGTGAATTATGAACATCATCAGGTTTTACCAATAACCAATCAGATATATTCTTTAGGATCATGGTTTTATGAATCTCATCTGATCTAACTTTAAAATCATACCACTTGAAATGAAGATTCTAAGCTATTCTAGGGGCACATGCCACCCTTTAGTGGAGGAAGGTTGGAGGGTCTGCGCCAGCTTCCCTCCATTCAGTCCACTGTCCCTCCATTTTTAATAAAGGGCATCATGTGACCACCTTATACTTACGTCACCTTCACAACTTCACAACAAAAACAACGACAACCCTTTCTTACACCGTCTTAACGGCCTTTTTTTAAAGTTTGGGAACACATAGTGTTCCGACGCGTCCGCGAACCACCGGACGCGTTCTGAAGAACAGTGTTCCCAAACTGTCACAATAGACTAAAGGTGTTCTTTGTTTCAAACACCGTGATCAAAACAGAGCATCAATTTTCAGCTGTCGAGCTACCGGAGCATTCATAAGTACTTCAAGTGGTGGTGGGGAAGCTTGAGGAGGGTTAAGGGGGTCACCGCGCCTTGTTTATACTTTGTCCAGGAAAGGTGAGAACTGAGTAGACCTTTCCTGCTCAAGTTGTCAACTAGTGTAGCTGAACTTTACTTTATAGGCCTATCGCCTACTGAATTATCTTTATCTGATTTTTAGATCTAAATGAAGCAGTGGCAATACTTTACTCGTACATTTGACGGAACTATGAATAAATAATGTGCATAGATAGGCCTAACTGTTAAAAATTACTGTAAAATTTACAGTCAATACTGTAAAAAAGGTTAAAAAGTGACAGTATTTGGAATATAGCAAAATACTGTATTAAATCCAACTTTTACAGGTTTTTCCTGTATATTTTTACAACAAACTGTAAATTTTTACGCAGTAAACTTTACAGCTAGTTACGCAACGTAAAAAAGAAGTGGACAGGACTAAGTTTTGGGGCGATCGCCAGTGCTTTTTATTCTCTCATGCCCAAGCTCTCTATCAATCCCCAAATATGTATATTTTCAAGTGTTTATTGAATTATTTTTTACAGTAGGCCTAGGCCTAACTGTAAATGTTACGGTAAAAAGTTGGCATCCTTGCTGCCAGCTTTTGGCCGTAAAATGTTCTAACAGTGTATAAAAAAAATTGTGTGGAAATTAATGAGACGCCGGTTCAAACTTGCTTGACGCCCTCCCCCCCCCCCCCCCCCCCCCCCCCACCCCCCTTAGGGGGTTTCAAACCCGGTTTCAAAACTTGTTTGACCACCCTTTTGGAGCTTCAAACCTTAATGTCTACGTCACTGAGCAGTTCTTGGTTGGGACATGGACTTATCACTCAGAAGTCCATTGGATGATGGATCATCTCGTGAGTATTTTTCATCAAGTGTAAAAGGTGTGTTTCAGGTCCTCGTGAGCATGATGACGTCATTTCTATTCTGACAGGCAATATTTTCGGGATTTAGGGTCGGGCGGTATACAAATGTTTTACGGGTAGTTGTTTTAAAATTTTATAACTTCGTCGATTTTATCATACTGTGTAGAAAGCTCCCATAGCAGTTTATGGGCGTAGCGTGGTAGTTTTGATTGGGGGGCACCAACAGGAAAATTGTATGGGGCCAAAAAAATGTAATTTTGCTGGTACCATCCACGCGGTGCGCAGCACCGCCCTCCGAGCTATGCTCGGACAGGGGGTGTCTGAGGGGGGATGTGCCCCCCTGAGAAGTAGAATGTTTTTTAATTTTCGAACGCATTTGGTGCGATCTGGTGCATTACTTTTGAGCAAAATGTTATCGAAAAGCCACCTCTTAATTTCCAATAAATATATATATTTTTTATCAATGCACGAAAGCAGTTGAGCATATTATACTGATATATTTTTGATTTAAGTATAGATGGTTTAAAAGCTCGAACAGGGGGTGTCTGAGAGGGGATGTGCCCCCCTCAGAAATAGAAGAAAACAAATCAATTTTCGAACTCATTTGGTGCGATCTGGTTTATTGAAAAACCACCACTTCGAGACCCAATAATATTTGTTGAAACCCGAGTGTAGAAAAACGCAACAATTTTCAGTTTCTAAACTAAAATGGTCTAGAAAACTTGCCTCCTGAAGGCACCTTGTTTTAAGCTTATATATTTGTAACATTGAAACTAATATGCGCGAAGCGCGCAAAAAATTGCATTTGAACACTAAAAGGGTTTAGCAAGACGTTTTTAACGCCCTCCACATAATATTTAGAATATTATAATATTATGTGTGGTTCGAGATCTATTATAATACTTTTTTAACACTGGTTTTATTCTTTTTTACTCTCCTATTCGTCAATGGCCGGGGGGGGGGGGGCATGGCCTGCTGGGCCATCCCCTGGATACGCCACTGGCTCTCTCCCCCTCTCCCTTTTCTCCCTTTCACTTTTTTGTCACATTAATTACGTTGTTCAATTAAACATTAGAATTTAGTTTAAATACTTCTCAAATGTCTTTTCTTTGAAATATGGCACTGAAATATAATTGCAAATAATACTTCTTTTTTAAGAAACACCGCGGCGGATCCCGGAATTTTCGTGTTGCCGATGTGTTCAAAAGATAACCAGGGCACGGTCTTGCAAATGATTTCGCGCGTCATGCCATCGTCTGGATCCAGCCTTGAGTACCCCTAATGATTCCTGATCAGAATTCAACACCGTCCTGACGATAAACGATGATTATTTCGTTCCACTTTCTTCCTTTCTTTCCCTTCCTTTTTATTTTCTACTCTCCTCTTCCTTTCTCTTTTCTTCCTTCCCTTTCTTTTCCCCTTTCCTTTTCCCTTTCTTTTCCCTTCCCTTCTCTTTTTTTTCCTCCGAAAATCATTGGGCCCCCCCCCCCCCCGTGCCCCTATGACGCTACGCCACTGCAATGTCGCGCCAGGTGGAATACACCACTCATTTATTATTGTAAAATATCGAGAATACCGGGCGAGAATATTACTTTGAGAACCACCCTTATCATAATTGCTCTCATCGATCGAGAAAAAAACCACCAGCAAAATATATCCACGGGAATATATCAATAAAAGTTAGGTAGTAATTCGTAGAACGTGTTTTGCTGCGAGTTCCGGGATCCCATTCTATCCCCGAGTATCCCAAGTCCCCGGGGATAGCTATTCAGATTTAGATCCAGAAACAGTGACATTTTGATGAAAAGGGCATACCCGAGCTTTTATCAACCGTATGGATTTACTACTTGCGTATGCCTTGCCGCAACCCGAATCCACTTTTAATAACTTAAATAAGTAATATAAGTAATATTTATACTTCAAAGTAATAACCCCTCCCCCGGCCCCCCCCCCCCCCCGATCCGAATAACATCAATTCAAATTGGTCTGAGTGTTGTCCCAATTGTACTGAGTGTGTCCCAATTGTAGTGAGTGTGTCCCAATTGTACTGAGTGTACCATAAACCAGACATCATCCTGGGATGTGAGTCTAAGATTGATCCAAATATTAACTCATACTCTGTGTTCCCAAGCAATTACACCATTTATCGCAATGATCGGAACTCAAACGGGGGTGGGGTGTTCATCGCTATAAGAGATGTTTTCTTATCAGTTGATGTTCCTGACTTAGGATCAAACTGTGAGATATTATGGTCACGCCTTCAGTTTGTAGGTGCGAAACCACTGTACATAGCCAGCTACTATGGTCCCCATCAGAATAAACCTGCTGCCATCGATGAACTCACCAAGTCTGTCACAACGCTATTTGGCAAAAATCGGAAAAGCCTCCCAAATATCATCATTGGAGGTGATTTTAATCTCGCAGATATTGATTGGGCATCATGGTCGCCTACCAATAGTAAGACGGCATCAGTACATTCCAAGTTCCTAAACTTCCTACTTGAAAACTCAATGGCACAATTAGTCACTGAAATCACCAGACCTATTTCAAACAGTGTCCTGGATCTCATCACAACAACCTGCCCTCATCTTATCAGTGACATTGAGGTCCTGCCTGGCATCTCGGATCATCACATTGTACTCTTCAAAATTAACATGAAACCAAAAACCCAGCGCACAGCACCAAGGAAAATTCATAACTTCCACAAAGCAGATCCTGACAAACACCTAAATGACACCAAACAGTTCACTGAAAACTTCCTGTCTTCTGAACCTCATCTCAAAAGTGTAGACTCAAACTGGGGAGCCATTAGAGACCACCTCCAAAATAATATGAACTCAAACGTTCCCTCAAAAATGATGGGAAAGAGGCGCCACCTACCATGGATAACCCCCCAAATCAAACGCAAGTTGAGGAAAAGAGACAGGCTTTACAGGCGAGCAAGAAATTCCAGCTTATCATCACACTGGAGCGCTTTTCGCCAGTATCGTAACGGCCTTGCCAAACTCATCCATCAGGCCCACACAAATTATGTCAATAATGTTGTAGGAGCAAGCATCACAGAGAAGCCGAAGACATTCTGGTCATACGTAAAGCTGATGCGTACAGAAAACCTAGGGATTCCAGCACTTCGCACACGCACAAAATTATGCACCACTGATCTGGACAAAGCTCAAGCCTTAAACGCCCAATTCCAGTCTGTGTTTTCTACCCAAACCTCGGATGCCACAACAGTCAAAGGTACCTCACCATACCCTGATATAAGCCACCTGTCAATCTACCAAGATGGTGTTCTGAAACAGCTGCAACAACTAAATCCAAATAAAGCCTGCGGCCCAGATGAAATTCCACCAAGACTTCTCAAAACTGTGGCAACGGAAATAGCACCTGCCTTAACATTCCTCTTCCAACAGTCCATCGACAAAGGAACCGTGCCCTCACAGTGGAAGCAAGCGATAGTCACTGGAATATACAAAAAAGGCACCAAATCTGACCCTGCAAACTACAGGCCAATATCGCTAACCTGCATCTGTTGCAAAATCCAGGAGCACATCGTCCTGAGCCATGTTGCTAAGCACCTCAGCCTTCACAAAATTCTTCTTGACTCTCAGCATGGCTTCAGAGAACGACTATCAACAGTCACACAACTAATTACATCAGTTCACGACTGGGCATCCACCCTGGACAACAGAGGACAAACTGATGTCATTCTCTTAGACTTCAGTAAAGCGTTCGATAAGGTCTCCCATCGCCACCTATCCGCTAAACTACAGTTCTATGGCATCAGGGGCTCAACGCTCGGCTGGATCAAAGCCTTCCTCGCTGATCGCAAGCAAGCTGTTTCGGTGAATGGCATACACTCATCTTGGGCTCCGGTCACATCTGGTGTCCCACAGGGGTCTGTGCTTGGACCAGCCCTATTCCTACTGTACATAAATGACATCCAGGAAAGCATCCAATCCAATATCAGGCTCTTTGCGGATGACATCATAGTGTACCGTGAGATCCACTCGCCAGAAGACCACCAAGTTCTACAACAGGATCTTCAAACGCTAGCTCGATGGGCAGACACCTGGCTGATGGAATTTAACATCAAGAAATGCGCATCACTCAGTATCACCCGCAAGCGTCAGCCCAGTGTGTTCACATATTCCATCTTTGGTGAGCCACTCTCGAGCGTCAAAGAGCATGATTATCTTGGTGTGACGATTGCGGATGATCTCCGTTGGAACAGCCATTGCCAAACCACCATTAAAAAGGCAAACCGGACTCTGGGCCTAGTCCGCAGGACTCTAGCTCCCTGTTCAAAAAAAGTCAAAATCAGGGCTTACGAATCCCTAGTTCGGCCACGTCTAGAATATGCTTCAGAAGTCTGGAACCCTTTTACATCAACATTGGTAAACCAGCTCGAGCAAGTCCAGCGTGCAGCAGCGAGGTTCGTCTGTGCTGACTACAGGAGGACAACATCTGTGTCATCCCTCATCACCACCCTGGGATGGAACCCACTCCATGTACGTCGGCTTCTGAACCAAAATGTCATGTTCTACAAAATCCACTACAATTTAGTCAACATACAATTTCCACCATGCGTCATCCCAGCTACATACTTTGCCCGCCAGGACCACACACTTAAATATCAAATACCATCAACCACCACAGAGGCCTTCAAATTTTCATTCTACCCAAGAACCATCCGCATCTGGAATAATTTACAACCACCCATCATCATAGCACCCACGGTTAACGCCTTCAAAGGAGCGGCTCTGCCAGTCATCAGAGACATGCTGCCTCCGCCCAGCACCAAAATGCTGTAAACTGGGCATCTCCATGTACATAGTGCACATTTACTTTGTTTGTTCCTACTTGTCTCCGTTCCCACCTTCTTTTTTACTTGCACCTATTGGCTATGACGTCAAATCAAATCAGCACCACATCCTAGTTTAGCTCCCACTAGAGCTGCTATAAGGATTATTCACTTCAAGCTTCAAGCTTCAAGTGTGTCCCAATTGTACTGAGTGTGGTACCAATTATAAGAAAATTAGTGTGTATCACTTTATTTACTAAAACATCACAACGCCCATCCCTTCATCGTCACAATATTGAAGAGAATTTCCCTTCATGATGGCTGCATTTTTGGCTGTTCCGCTGAAACACAGTGCTGAACAGGATTTAGTTAGACCCATTAAAACTTTTATTCAAAATACTTATAGCTCGGATGGAGAAGGAGAAGACTACACTGCACAACTCAATGAATTCAACAAACTGAGGGTCAATGCAGTCTGTCGAAAACTCGATAAACATGCAAACTCACTGGAAACACTTATCAGGTGAATGTAAATTAAAATTGTAAAAAATAAGCTTCCTTATTTAAACCATTTTATACAATATAACAATGTATTATTTTCTAAAAGGTTTTCAGGTATTCAACTGATGTTTCTTTTCTCAATTTTACTAAAGCTACGTTTACTCATTTTCTGGTTATTAAAGTAGTATTGGTCAACTCCTGTTCTCCTCATTTTTCACAAGAGGAGACTCCTCATCTAATCTATACTAGCCTACATGTCATAAACTATGTCAGATGAAGACACCTTTAACCTTCACCCGGCCCTGAAACTGAACACATTAAAAAAAGTTACAGACCTTTTAATTGTATATCGTTAAGAGTAGGGCAGATCTAACTTTATATCCCCTATTGAATCTGGCTAACTAGTATCTGGATAGTATAGGTTATTTTTGAAAGGAAGTCAAAATTGTCAGACTACCCACCATAGGATTACAATGGCTATAATGAGGTTGATGAAATATTCATGAGATATTTCCAATGGGAAATTTGTATGGGGATTTCAAGAAGGCACATGTTTTCTTCAATGCCATCGAATTGAATAGCAGATTCAACAACACATTTCTTCAACTCATAGTGAAATATTACAGTCCAAATTGAATATATGGAATGATTTTGAAACCATAACCAAGTGTCCTAATACTTTTGGTTGCTAGTGTATATTATGCAGGCCTTAGGGTTAATCGTCACACTGTGGGAGGGGTGTGGTTGGTGTAAAGTGTAACTCCCAAGTCCAGCATGTCTCGGGGTATGTTTTCATCCTGTTAAAAAAAAACCTAAGTGATATGGACATGACACTTTCAAGTTTCAACACATGATATGAGCATCATTTTCTTTCTAGAACTTTTCCATTAAAATCGGATGTCATGCAAAATGTACATATTTTAGAGCCCAAATACCAAATTTTCCTTGAACATTGATGAGCCATTTGCAGATTTCAAGCTAATTTTGGTTTGATATACACTTTTGATTTGTGACATAAAATGGTAGATGAACTGGTACTTATTTCTGTATCAATGGAAAAAGGAGACTCATAGTCATAGCTATCCATAGACCGCACAATACACATTTAAAGTAAATAATGTGAATCCAGCTTCCGGCAGCTTGGTGCTAAGCATTGGTTTCCAGTTTCCAATACGATTTATTCCGTAAAATATATACTACCGGGTTCCAAATTATCGGTTCCTTTCATCTATGCTTAGCACCAAGCTGCTCAAAATGAGATTCAAATAATGTATAATAACTAAAATCTAGGGAAGGGTTAAATAATAATAATAATAAGCAGTTCTTATAAAGCGCAAAAATATTTGACAAACATCCCAATGCGCTGAAACAGCATAATAAACTTCATCATAAAGCAATTATATATAAACTACAATTCACACAAATGGAACATATGAGTTTTGAGAGAGTTCTTGAATTGATTGATTGCAACCACCCCTTCCTTCGGAGAACATATTACAAAAATTAGCTCACAGGAGGACGGAAGCTAAAGAACATTTGCGGTGGAATGCAGATTGCAGGGGTGTATTAGTGGTTCACATTGTGTCTTACCGTCTTACTGCTCCCATAACCCTCCAGGGTCGTAGGGGCACTGCATGACGGATTTCTTCACCACCTCCCTCCATCTGACCCGGTCATGTGCTAATGCTTGGGTTTCTGCGAAGGTTTTCCCAGTCCATTCTGTGATGTTGTCTCTCCAACTTTTCCTCTGACGACCTCTTCTTCGCTTGCCCTCTACGGTGCCCTGCAGGATGGTCTTGGAGAGGCCACTTGATCTGGTCACATGGCCATACCATTTTAGTTTCCGCTTTTTCACGGTGGCCAGCAGGTTTGTATAGTTCTTCATGTGCTGTGCCACTCTACGACGCACTTCCTCGTTTGTGATGTGGTCAGTATATGAAATGCCAAGGAGGCGTCTAAGACTTCTCATCTCTACCGCTTCAATCTTTCTCTGTAGTTCTGCTGTCAGAGTCCATGACTCGCATGCATACAAGAAGATGGAGAGTACATTGTGTATTGACAATTATTTTTCCTCTTGGTTGATTTCAGGTACTATGACCAATTGGAAGCCATCGATGGCAAACTGCCCATATGTGAAGGGCAGGTAAGTTGTACTAATATAATAATCTTCACTTTTTATATCAATTTTGTAACCATTCATTTGCAACATAATAGGCCAGAGTGATTCTTATCTGTCAATGCATATATCATAAACTAGATCAAATTTCTGTTTCTGTTTTTTTAGATCCCCCGCCCAAAAAGCCAAAAAAAACAAACAATAAAGAAACAAAACAGAACATGTTTATATTATTATCAAAGAATTGCAAGTAAGCGGAAATGTGAAAAAACACTGTGCTAATCAATGAATAGCAGTGAACCAATTGATTGGTCCATCAGAGTTCTATTTAGAGTTGTCAGCTTCATTTCTAATTACTTCATTGACCTTGTTAATGTTAATATATTGGGCTATTGTTCATATATTGGGCTATTGTTCACAATTGTGCTTTATATAATGTCCCCCCTAGACTTTATCCTCCAGTCGTACAATACGCTCCACTGCGTTTGCTGTTGTGACGACTGGAAATGTTCCAGCCCAAATGACGGAGCACTTTTTGACAGCAATTTGCTTATCGCGCGAGCTGCGCCTTGCACAAACACGCGCATTGGTAGGGCACTTACGCACACGCGGGCGCGCACATTCATGACATCCATTTAAAACACGGCTGAATCATGATCAATTTGATTGATCATGCATTTAAATTCATTTGTGTTTACTAGCAAAACCGTCGTTTTCTTTCGACAGCAAGCCTGCACTTTGCAGCTGTTTACATACCGGGTTGTTGGTCAATATTTTACGATGTACATATTTTCACATACCTAAAATAGATGGAAGAAACTCCCAAACCTAAGTTTTAAAAGGCCTGCTGCTGCGCTGCCTCATGTTTTTCATTCTTTTTTCGTAGAGAATTAAATCAATGAAGTGTTATAAATTATTTCCAATATCAGCCGGTAAAAAGATATAATTCGTACCGATGTGGCAGTAGGCCGTGCGCAGCTGCAGCGGGCATGCAAAAGTCTGATAAGTGATAAGCTTAAAAGTTTTAAATACCAGCTGGATGCATGGGATGCTGCTGTACTGTTGGATCATCAAGCACTTTGGTCACGATTGGCTCTGTCATTACAACATGATCATAGTTTTATAGTATCTGTACCAGACCACCCCTCCAGTTATGCTACTCACACACATACATAAATTAATAACGAAATATCGGAAATATTTAAAACAAATAAATAAATAAATGTCCTAACAAAAATTATAATAAAAAAATAAAAAACCCAATATTTTTTTTTTATCAACAACAAAAAATTCTGTTTTCTTTTTAAATTGTTAATTTATGGAATGTATGTTTTGCATAAAAGATAGGCCTAAATATGAATTAAAATTTTTAAACAAAATTAATTTGTTTTATTATGAGTTTGAGTGTGTACCTTCATCATAGGCTGAGCAGGATAGTGTTTGAAGGAGCAAGAAGGCAGGATATATAATAGGACTAAGACTAAGACTTAATAATAGGAGGGTACGAAGCCGGCATAGGAAGGTGTAGGAGGCTGGCGCAGGCAGGATGTATGAAGGCCTACACAGGGGCCTACAGTACAGATCTAGCGTACAGCATCGTACAGGTGCAGTAAGATGTATGGACATGTGGCACAGGAATGTGTACAAAGATAGCGCAGGAACAGGAAGGCGTTAGCGCAGGAAAGCGTAAGTGCATGAAGGTGTACAAAACTGGCACAGGAAGGCGTACTAAGCTGGTGCAGCAGGAGGCTTCGTACAGATCTGATGCACTTACTAGGCCTACAATGCTGGCGCAGGAGGCCTGTACAGAGCTGGCGCAGGAAAGCGTGCAATACGAAGGTAGCGCAGGAAAGCGTAAAAGTATCGCAGGAAAGCGTAAAAGTATCGCAGGAAAGCGCAAAGGTATCGCAGGAAAGCGCAAAGGTATCGCAGGAAAGCGTACAAAGGTATCGCAGGAAAACGCAAAGGTATCGCAGGAAAGCGTACAAAGGTAGCGCTGGAAGGCGTTCGAAGGTAGCGATGGAACGCGTACGAAGGAATGCAGGAAGGCGAACGAAGGAGTGTAAGAAAGCGTACAAATGGCACAGGAGGAAGCCTGCATGAAGAGCATGAAGCCGCTACACAAATCTGTGGAGGTTATTATGAATGGCATAAATTGACTGACATTAGGGCCTATTTTAATAACTAACTAATAGTAATACTATCATGGTATATGTGGAAAAGTAGGCGTCTCCCTCTCTAGCTCTAGGCTTTAAAAAGGGTCTCCCTACCCTAGTCCCTACCCTAGGCCTTTTTAAGGCCAGCCTAATTTAGCCTAAGCTGTACATCATGTAAATGTATGAACTATTACTAGGCCTAGTAAAATTACACAAAAGTACTGACCTCGTAAGACATAGTCGTACAGCCTAGCCTAGGTTAGGCACAACAACACTCATGTAGTCAATTGTCAAAGTAGGAGAATCATCTGGCCGGCCGGTACAACAATCGATTACAAATTAAATACAGCTTTAAAAAAAGGCTACCGCTTGTTTATCATCAATGAACGAGAGCAGCGGTCGCTCAACTCACAGCACAGAACAGTCGAACTAGGCTATGTATGCCTAGAATTTGTTGTTTAAATATCGAGGAACAACATACACCCCTCTGAACATATTATCCGGCAGAATTCTGTTGATTTTAACGCTGATCGTAAACAAAAATCTGCTGTAAAATGTAAACAAACAGGGTGACCGTACAATCTGGCCATCTGGGATCAGCTGACTACTTCGCGAAGAGTGTGTGGTTTTGAGGAGGCACGGGATTGGAATAGAGTTTGTGTTTTATTGTACTCTTTCTTTACAGAAGAGGCTTCTTTAGGTGAATAACTTCCCCCAAAATCAATAGTTTTACTCTTGCAATCATCAACCTCGCTGAACCATCACCGCGCCGCGAGCCGCGCCGCGTCGTGCCGGCAGATCTGCGTGGCACTACCAAAACCCTATTGTATATTTCACGGACATAAATTATGCTAATGAGCTCATTAAATGACGTCACTCACATCATCGGGTTTTGCCGATGATTGAAATACGTTGATTGAAATTCTAGGTCGAGTAAAATGATGTTCTTATTTGTTGTCTGTGAGCTTTTCTGATTTTTTTCCCGTATTGGAGTATTTTTTTATTGAAAATAGACAGTTCAAATTAAACGTTGGTTCCAAGTTCAAGTAACAGCACATGTATTAAAGGCGACAGCAAAGGCAATATGCAAGCAACATTTGAGAAAAAACGATGCCCGACTTTGCAAGAAAGTGTACGGGGAAGTGTACGAGTGAACATGACAAACCAAAACAGCCTAGTAATGATCACCTCCGTGGCGCAATTGGTTAGCGCGTTCGGCTGTTAACCGAAAGGTTGGTGGTTCGAGTCCAGCCGGGGGCGTTGTTACTTTTTGCATTTAATGCAGATCGACAAATGTAAAAATATAATATTGACAAAATCACAGACCACTTACACAAAAATCGCATCTGCGCATGCTCCTGTCGCGATCGAAATCTACCACGCAAGCAATGAGAGAGTTTTCATAGTGCGTGGCGAGTGACATGCATATTCATTTATGTAAATAAAATCACAATTCTGATTTTATTTTGCTCCTTCTATTTTCACGCTTTGTGACCAGTCCCCAAGTGGAGGACCGCGCTATGCATTCTGGGTATATTAGTTCAGCGGGTGCGGGACGACACTTCGGGGACTGGTGGAACTTGTCTAATGTCCCCCCCCCCCCAATGCCTCTCCCAAACAAAACAAAACAACAACAAAAATACCCACAAAAACATAACATATCCCTGACATACACCACAACATCTGCATGGCCTCTTGATGGATTTATATTTAAAGGAAATCGTCAAGTACCGCACAGGTGCTGAAAAAACCCTTAGTTATCCCAAATACACGTAGCCAATTCATAATCAATAATGGCCCAATTCATAGTATACAAATATTGAATGCCTGAGCGTGTAATAGTAAAAACTATATCACAAGGTCAAATTTGGATTTTTCCATTGCACGAGGCGAAGCCGAGTGTAATGGAATAATCCAAATTGGACCGAGTGATATAGTTTTACTATTGCACAAACAAAAGGCATTCAATATTTGTTTTATATCATGATATCACATCATTCTTGTCCAGCCATAATGATAGTAAAAACTATCACATGGCATGATATAATAAAAGCTAGCTCAAGTCATAATGAATATCAACCTACAGGGGTGTGAGAGTTCAGATTTTATCAGATTTCACAGACTTTCGTTGTTTTGATTTCAGCTCTTTTTTTGATTTGCTTCGTATAGGAGCTTTATGTAAAAAAATGTTCAGATTTTCATACCTGTTTTCAGACCCTTTTTTTGTATCTGTGGTTACCCACAGCCCTGATCCTAAGAAGTACTTTCATACCTGGACTTCTTATTGGTAGTGTATATTTCACCTTTTTGAGTGTAAATGTAAGCGCTAGCACCTTGAATAGGCGCGTGCATGTCTATATGTACTGTGATCTGTGAATGACGCATTGCCGTCACTGCCTTGTAGAAGCGAAATAGACTGTAGTGCACCACTGCACCTTTTGATTTGGTCTAAAAGGCTACTACTATAAGTATGGCCTACATGCCTGCCCTTTTGCATGCTGAACGCTTTGATTAAATCTGTATCTTGTGTTTTCAGTACAGAATCTTATGTTTTGAGCTTGGTCCCATCAATCAAAACCAAAGGATGTTTCCATTCTGTACACAAGCAAACTAATGCATTTCCATTATGAAGTTTATTCTCACAATAATAAGCTCATTTAAAATGTGTTGATTTCTGCAGATTACCATCAACCTTAGTTGGCTAGATGCATTTGACAAAGGATCTCTATTTAGTGGAGGAAGAAAACAAAGTAAGTCAGTCAGAAAAAATCACTTTCAACTCTTTTATTTCCTCCGGAAGTTGGTAGTATTTGAGGCTAGATTTCAGGTTGTCCTTTAAAAGCTGGAGTAAATACTGAACTGTCCAAACAATATTTGTCAGGCCAAAGTGCATTTTCTTCAAGATGTTAATAGTTTGTAGGAACTGGCTTCAATATCACAGCTTTGGTCAGTGTTCGAATTAAGGAAAAAAATCAGGTTATCCGGCGGATAACCATGATATAAAATCAGGTTATCCGCCAACATTTTTGGTTATCCGCCAAAGTCAAGATTTCTCGGGAATTTCAGAGACCTGTATAAACAACGAAAAAGCACATTTTCTGCAATTTAATCTTATACCACACGACACATTCTAACAATATTTAAATTCAGTAAATTAACATTTAATATGGGAAGAGAAGTGTTGCTTGAAACTTCTTGGGAAGAGAAGTGTTGCTTGTAATTTCTTAACGAAGCATCGTACGAATAAACGACATGGTCCATATGGTAGTACGCTTTAAAATACAGCTTTTCTAGAAAAATGGCCAGAGTTCCGAACAGGTTAAGAGTCTACATGTACATAGCAAATTATTTAACATTGAAAAATACCTAAATTTAGTATATTTCCATTTAATATGCGAAGAGAAGTGTTGCCTGTTACATGATATATAACAATAAAATAATATTAAATTTATTTGCAAATTGACATTAGAAAAATTATTTTTGTGGTTCATATGCATGTGATGTGGTAATGCAAAATGGTAAATCTGTGTATTAAAGATATTACAATGCATTCAAAACTTATGTGTTATTATTTCCATCATACATACATGAAACATCTTTTTTGACCAGATCACATGCATAAGAAATAAAGTTATAATTTTGTTGATGTCAAATTAAAAATGAATTTAAAAAAAAATGAAATAATTTATTCTAACATTATACATCTTTTTAATGCTGCATCATGTTACAGGCAACACTTCTATTGCCATAACAAGCAAAATGTACATGTATAGTTTACTAAATTTAGTTAGATGTTGTTTGTTACTCATAAATAAATAAATGGTATTTTTTACACTGAAAACGGTTCTCAAAAGTCATACTTTTAATCAGAATATTATGAAATACCTACCAATTAGGCTTGAGTTATCCCGTGCTTTTTCTCTTACGTGACACGGGTCATTCTATACGTGCGTGTCACGGGTACCCGTATCCCGTAAGTCTCACTCTCCGTGAATTCCCAAACCCAACCCACAGTAGAGCCCAAGCCCCGTAATAACCTGCATAGTGCATACCACCACGCAGCGTTCGATTTAACCAATGTAGCATCACGAAATGCGACACACTTTTGAACACTAATGCACAAATATGTATCAAAAGTGCTACGCCAAAAGATTCCCTACTTGATCTCTGATCACATACCATCAAAGCCAAACCTAAAGATTGTGTTTCATCTTCAAATAACTAAAACAAAGTATGGTAAATCTGAAATATCGGCAGTTCATTTTCACTTTCGTCCAGAGTTAAAAATCCCATTGGTTTACACGTACATGCGCAGAATTTTTCTGTCGGTTTAAAATTTGTACAAAATGGCGGATTTCTGCGCATCTCGGAGAAGTAATAATCATGACGTCACTTCTAGTCTTGTTTTCGTGTCGCCGAGTGTTACGAAATGGAGCCAATAATAATGATTTGGAACGGCCGCATCCGTCTGGACATTATTTTTAATATTTCGGTGCACCAGGGGCACAAGAGGAATCGCATAACAATGGCGCGGCGCTTTGGTATTTCCATCGATCGTGACTCGAGCGATCGAAGTGCCTGGTAAACTCCATATTATATAGCAGTAATAAGGGATAGAATCATTGTTTTTTATTTGAATTTTCATGCACATAGTCAAAATAAATGGCTAATAATCCTTAGTTTCCTTGTATTTCCTTGTGTTTTATTACGAAAATGGGTTAGTTCAAATTGTAAAATCTAGTTCGTGTTTTCGTATGCCGTGTTTTGCTTACGGGCCACGGGTCATACGTGCGTGACACGGTTGAACCGTGACACGGTCGCATGCCTACTACCAATGTACTTTTATAAGGTAGGATCTTAAGTTATAAATTACCATAGCTATGGTGTGGGTCATGTGGTGTTAAGTGAATTATTTCGGGTCAAATCTGGATCATAAGGTCATGTTTTATATAATTTTTTTTTTTTTTGGCGTCCGACGGATAACTAGTCTACTCGTATGCCTTGTATAATTTCCCTGTCACACAATCGAACAACACCCCCTGATACTTCCCATCCGAGAACCGACCAAATACAAGGTCTACTGGCATTGGATTTACAAAAGAACTGTGCTTGAGCACACTAGGGATTACTAGGGACGATGCTTTTTATGCGTCACGATAGTATCACACCCCTTCATAACGCGCTAATATTGAATTTGCTGTTTGTACATCTAAAAACGCGTGAAGGGGGTATTTCTGTGGCTGTGTAAGAGTCTCTAGTTATTGAAAACAATGATCAAATTATTTGTCTCTGTTTAAACGTAAAAAGGTTTTTTATTACACGATATTGAAAGATAGGAAATAGCATGGAAATAGTCACATATGCGGAAATGTAGCTATATCTCTGAGGAACATATTTTGGGCGAGAACCAATGTCAAAGATAACTCCTAAAGTGTGATTTTAGACCGAAACGGCGGCTACAGTGCCAGAAAATCGACATTTTGAATTTATCAAGTGAGCAAGATTCGTCTCTCTGCGTAGACGTATATAAATATTCATATTCTTCGTATTTATCGTGTCTGCCATTGGTTAATTTTGAACCCCACGCGAACAAATTGCTCATTACGTATGCGTCCAATTTTTGGACGAGCACTAATGTAAAAGTATACGGAGGTCAACGAGGTCAATCCAATGCAAGTAGACCTTTTTTTCTCGGGGGTGAGATCAGAGGATGGGGAGCGGTCCATGGGGAGTGAGCCCTCTATCGGTACATGTTCATAGAGTGACAAGAAAAAGGTATACTAAAGCAGACTAACGGATAACCAGCATTGAATTTTATGTTTTCCGGCGGCCATTTTGGGCATAAAAACGCCCGGATTACCGCTTATGTCGAACGCTGGCTTTGGTATCTTGACTCGGCGCTTAGAAGTGGATGCAGAATGCAGAAAACACACAATTGAGCTTGATGACAACATTGTCATCCAGCGCGGCCTGGTAAAAGGCAGCAAAAAAATATAAGTGTCCTATGAAACGCTGTCTTATTTTATTATTTACATATTATACGTCTCCTACTGTATAAGAATGAGAGTTAAATACCCATCAGGGCCATCAAATGTTGGACATGTCATTGTTTTACTGCCTCAAACACTGCGCTAGCACAATTTTAACACAAGCTTTCGTGTGGCAGGTAATTCACGCACACTCCGGCAGGCAAGCTTTTGTTTGCTTGTCTGCTGTGACGTTACAGGTGACATCATCTATACTGAGAGTGAAATACCATTCAGGTCCACCAAATGTTGGAAATGTCATTGTTTTACTGCCTCAAACACTGCGCTAGCACAATTTTAACACAAGCTTTCGTGTGGCAGGTAATTCACGCACACTCCGGCAGGCAAGCTTTTGTTTGCTTGTCTGCTGTGACGTTACAGGTGACATCATCTATACTGAGAGTGAAATACCATTCAGGTCCATCAAATGTTGGAAATGTCATTGTTTTACTGCCTCAAACACTACTCTAACACAATTTTCTGACAGCTCTCCTTGAAATGGTTAAGGTTGAAGAATTTACAGCTCTAATTATAGGGCATGTGTGGCACAGTGGGTAGAGCACCGGACTCTTGATCTAAAGGTTAAGGGTTCGGGTCCCGCTGTGGTCAACATGTTGTGCTCTTGAGTAAGGCACTTAACCGCAATTACTCCTCTCTACCCAGGTGTATTTAAATGGGTACGGCATTTTTCAGTGCTGGGAAGGTAATAGACTCGCGGTGGAGGAGTTGTAGCGAGCCCCACACAGCAATATTATAAAAAAGGAGTGAGTCTGGCCCTATCGCTTTGAAAGAGAGATGGGCACTCCGCTCCTGGAATTACAGGATCGACCGCCTTTACCTTTACAGCTCTAATTATATGATCAATGATACAAACCTAATAATGTGATGTAGGGAAACTTTACACAGTCATTTACATTTTTTTCTTTCAGCCATGCAATCTGCTGGGTTTGAAAAATGTTGTACTCTGTTCAATATTGCTGCTATGAATTGTCAGATTGGTGCGTTACAAAACCCAGAAGATGATGATGGACTCAAGACAGCCGCAAAACATTTCCAGGTAAAGGATAATCTTATTATTGTTTAGGCCACTTATAGGTCAATAAATGCGTATGTGTTTTTCGAGAGAAATTAGACAAATCAATGCAGGCACGCCGATATTGATGTGTGAATAATGACACGACCCCGCAGGCTATTATGAGCATATCAACATTTGAGCAAGTGCATTGATTTTTCTAATTTTTCGAGCAACAAAACATACGCATATATTGACCTTTTTTTATACATAACACTATACAAATCAAAATTCAAAATTCAAGAATGATTTTGATCTATGTAAAAACAAATAAAAACATGTTAACAAGTTTGCTAACACCCGCAGTAAAAATCGGCAAACCCACGATTCCTGAACAACGAATCAAAACAAGGCGCACAAAGCGCACACACGCGGAGTGCATTGGACACTTTCAATGCACTCCACGTATTTTGGTTTATTGCTTTCTGATTGGTTTGACACTACTAAGAGTGTATGAATTACAATTAATGATCAGGTTCTTGTAGCATGTTTACGAGGGTTAGACCGCTAGAATTCTATAAAAACACATGAAAGTATCCATAATTTGACTTGTTTTATTTTAACACGGTATCAATTACCTTTTAAACATACTCTTTTATCACACCCAACTATGTGTTATTCCTGATTCATTCAATTCTTTCAGGCTGCTGCTGGTATTTTTGACCACTTGAAAGATGTGATTGTATCCGTAGTCCAAAACATTCGCACCTTTGACCTTCATCCTGATTGTCTACAAGCATTGGGGGCGCTGTGTTTGGCGCAAGGGCAAGAGAGCTTCATGAGGAAAGCCAGGCAAGGTGAGTAGTCAATTTTGAAGCACCTCTAGGGTCATACCATAACAAGTCACATACTAAATACATGTATACTTTATAAATAAAGTGGCTTACATGATAGGAATCCAAAATCTTGGTTATAGCCTTTATAAATTGGACCACAATACGTAGTACAACGTTGCCCCCTTTGTCCACCGATTGTGAGAACAGGGGAGTGTATAACTTTGATTGAAGTTTATCTCAAGATCATGTAATGCAGATACTAATTCTGCTTTAAAATTGAGGTATATCAGAAATTCTATAATTTGCTCCAATGAAATTTTCATAGCATAATTTCAGTCTACACATCTGTGATCAACAATAACGAAGAGTGAACATATGAACCAAACAGTCTGTTTCTAAACATCATCCCTTACTCTATAGTTTAATCAGTTTCAAATTGGCGTGAAATATTTGGTTTTTATCTCTCCTCCCGCAAAAGTAATTCAAGCATACACAAGTAATTGTGTCCACACGCACACACGGTTTATAATGCACAGTGCGCTAATTGCCTTCATGCGTGCCCACATCATTCTGTAATCATTTTCTGTTGTAAGAAGGCTTCACCAATTTGGAGCTAATCAAACTATAGAATTTCTGATGTGTGACTCAAACAGTCATCAGAAGAGATCCAGTTATGTTGTTGATTCTGCATTTTGTTGACCTCTGGCATCACTTTATGAAGGTATTGTAAAGAGAGGGCAACTTCAGCCTTGTTGGTTCCAAAATACAACATGTTTTAGGTTTTGCCAGGCTAGGGTAATTTGTTATTGTGTTATTATTAGCTTGTATATTCTGTCCATTTGTCATCAAAGATACAATTTATGCATCCCTGTAAAATGTGATATTGTCACTGTTCTGTCAAAACCTTATATCTCCATCCGGCCCTTCAGCATGTATAAAGTAATACTTCCTATTTATAACCTTATGGCAGTCTGTTCTAAACATATTCAAGGGTACAAATAACCCACATCTATCAAAATCTTGTAAGTGTTCTTGTCCCTGGCCCCTGCACATGTATAAAGCAGCACTTCCTATGCATAACTGTTGGGCAATTTTACTTTATACATGCTGAAGGGCTGAAAAATATATGGCAGTTTTTTTCTCAGAATGTTACTTTCATGATGTCCCTATTCCATCATAGGGAAATCTTATGAGCTTATAAATACAATATTGAATTAACACATAGCGCAAAGTTTCACCATTAACATTTTCTATCATCTCTTCTATACACAATTCCAGATAACATGAAGAATAACATCATTGCCAAGCTAGCCCAGACTGCCTCAGATCTATACGCTGAAGCCCTAAAGCGATGTCAAGTTGCTCATGTAAAAGAGGTGATCCCAAAAGAGTGGTTGCCAACGTTAGCCGGTAAACAAGCCTACATGCACTGTCTGGCGGAATTCTATCAGGCAATGGTATGCAAGGATAGCAAGAGCTATGGAGAGGAGATTGCAAGACTTATGGTTAGTATAAAGATTTCAGGAATGAAAAATAAATGCAGATCATTTCATAAAAGATGTGGTAATACACTATTCTTTTGTATGGATTAGCTGTATTTCAGGGTCGAGCATAACAACATTATATTTTCTTTTGTTTTTTAATAGCATGCCTCAGACCTGTGCAAGGCTGCCACTACTAGAGCTGGGCAGACAATGAGTTTCAAAGACATTCAAGGAAAAATCCAGAGGGCGATGGAAAGTGCCAAGAAAGACAACGACTTCATCTATCATGACGTTGTACCAAAAGTTGAAGGCTTGTCTTCTATAGGATCTGCTCCACTGGCTAAACCTACAGAGATATCCAAGCCAATGAATCCAAGTTTTCAAGGTTTGTTACTTTCGTTTTTAAAAGAGTTTGTCTCAGTTTTGAACACAGAATAACACAGAAAACAGGGAAAAACACCTTCAAAATTTACATTTACAATTACTTAAAACTGATATAAACAACAGCAGCACGCGAGATCTGGAGACAGGCTCTTGCGTTAAACGACTATGCACTCTACGTGCAGAGAGATACAAGACCCGGGGGAGTACTCGGATTTGGTTTGGTCGAGTGTGTGTGGTTGGAGATTCAAAACCCCTACCCATTTTTAAGGGTGATTTTAGAAAAAAACAGTACCCATTTCTAAGGGTTTTGCTTCATTGCATTGCTTCATTTTTCGCAAATTTTCGCAAAAAATAGACTCATTTATAAAAAGTGACCCAATTATTACGGATTTTCCAGCACAAAATCATACCCCATGTTTAGGGATTTTTTGCAAAAAAAGCTACCCATTAGAGCGGCACATCCCCGTATTAACAAATTTGGCGAGTACCCCCCGACCCCCCCCCCCATCCCACCCCCCAGATATGAGATACGCATTATGTGATACAAACTTTCATATTATCTGTTGAAAATCTGTGATGTTTTCCTCCTCCCAGATATGTTCGAGAAACTGGTTCCTCTTACTGTTCTTAATGCTGTGGCTGCATATGAAGCCAGGAAAGTAGAGATTGTGAGTCGTGAAATAGGCAAGCTGAGAGAGAGTACACAACTTATGAATAGGTAGGTTCAGGAGGAGTAGACTGAGTCCCTATTCCCTCTATAGCTTGCCTAGTAGAGATTGTGAATCTTAAGATAGGCAAGCTGAGAGAGAGTACACAACTTATGAATGGGTAGGTTCAGGAGGAGTAGACTGAGTCCCTATTCCCTCTATAGCTTGCCTAGTAGAGATTGTGAATCTTAAGATAGGCAAGCTGAGAGAGAGTACACAACTTATGAATGGGTAGGTTAAGGCAACACTGAGTCCCCATTCCCTCTATAACTTACCTAGTAGAGATTGTGAGTCGTGAGATAGGCAAGCTGAGAGAGAGTACACAACTTATGAATGGGTAGGTTCAGGAGGAGTAGACTGAGTCCCTATTCCCTCTATAGCTTGCCTAGTAGAGATTGTGAATCTTAAGATAGGCAAGCTGAGAGAGAGTACACAACTTATGAATGGGTAGGTTCAGGAGGAGTAGACTGAGTCCCTATTCCCTCTATAGCTTGCCTAGTAGAGATTGTGAATCTTAAGATAGGCAAGCTGAGAGAGAGTACACAACTTATGAATGGGTAGGTTAAGGCAACACTGAGTCCCCATTCCCTCTATAACTTACCTAGTAGAGATTGTGAGTCGTGAGATAGGCAAGCTGAGAGAGAGTACAGTACTTTTGAATAGGTGAGTTATGGATGGGTAGATGAGTCCCTCTATATGTAATAACACTGAAAGAGTACACAACTAATAAATAGGTAGGTGAGGAGTCGCTCTGAATTGTTATTTATGCTTTTCTCACACCAAATTGATGAGAAAGTAATAACATATGTGAACATGTTTCTTAAATTAAAATGTCAGTTTTTATATAGCCCTTTTCCAAATATGCTCAAAGTGTGTACATTTAATCTGCTGTCACTATAGGATTAATCAGGAACAGTTCACTTCACTTAGGTGGTTGCGTATCTTATAACTTTACTGATACTTGCACACATTCCTATCAGACACTTAGATTGTAATAATCCCCAAACTGCTCCCCATTTCAACACCTGGATGGAGATATGGGCAGATATAGGCAAGTGCTGTAAAGTGTCTTGCCAAAGGACACAATATCATTGTCATAATGGTACTCAAACTCCAATCATCAGTCAATACTTGGAATATTTGTCTTTGTAAGAAAAGACATCATAAATTTATGATCTTGATCCCATCGTCATTACATTTTCCAACAGGTTGTTTTCCTATGTTTAGTCCAAGCAATTTTGTCAAGGATTTCATGCATACGTCTTGTGGTACATTGCGCAAAATGTGTTAATGGTCTTCTGTACGCTGAATAGACCATTGATCATATTCTAAATAATGCTTGAGAAACTTAATGCAATGTTCTTGCCAGAGTAATATCATTGTTGTTCTGTCAAAACCTCTTATCTCGATTTGGCCCTTCGGCATGGATAAAGTCATACTTCCTATAATGTATCACCTTTGGGCACTGGTAGTCTGCTCTAAAAAGGGTTGAAAAACACATTCAAACCTTGTAAGTGTTTGTGCCCCAAAACATATATAAAGAACACTCCCTATGTATAACTGGTGGGCGGTTTTACTTTATACATGTTGAATGGCTGGAAAAACATACACGGTTTTGACAGAACAGCAACGATGTGTCGAGATATCCCACAACCAAGCACAGTTAGACGGCACATTCTTGAACACCTGTGTAATGATTCAAAACCTTTTGTTTGTGGTTAACAATGTGTGTCGTCTACTCAGAAACTATCTGTAACAAATCTGATAAGAGATTGTATAGGTTTCAGGTTTATCGATTATACCAAAGATAGGTACTGCAAACTGACAGAGTTGACTTGATGATGGCTTTTATGTAAAGATGGATGTTCCGATCACTTTAGCTTTTTTTGTTGCCCAGAAACATATTTTGATATCAGAAGAAACCTCATATTTTCTCATTATTTCTGTAAAATGTTTGGCGCAAGATATGTTCCGTTTAGACGCCGTAGGCCATAATGCAGTGAATTACTGCCAAAGGTGGTTTGTGTACTATTCAATGGGCAAATTTCATGTCATCTTGTGCTTCTGAAATAAGAACCATTGGAGTCGTGCAACACAAACTTTGGAATACGACTATTTTAAGGATGACCCTTCATGTAGAATAGAAAACATAAAGTTGAAAATCTGGTGAGCAATCGGAACACCTACCTTTAATCAATTATTTCACAATTACCCTTTTTTGAATGAATGTGTTAAATAAAGAGGAAAACGTATTGTTTTCAGCCATTGTCATATATTAGATGTGACATTTTACATGATCAACAGTACTATTTTTGGCAGGAAAAAATTAAGAAAATTGCTATTGCCCATGTGAAATGACACAACAGACAAAAGTCAATATCTTCTCTAATTAAAACATCTTTGTCATTTTGTATGATTCATTTGTCATTGTGTCATTGCATTCAATTTTGCATTACAGCGTACTAGCCTCCCTCAACTTACCAGCATCAATTGAAGATCTGGGTGGTGATGCCATTCCTGCTTCAATCCTGGAGAAATCTCGTGGGATCCAAGCTAAAGGTGGTCTTCAGGCTATAGAGAAACTATTTGCAGATCTGCCAGAATTGCTACAGAGGAACACAGAGATCCTAGATGAAGTAATTATGAATTTCACTGGGATGCCAATGTCCCTGCAACATTTTAGGCCTAAGAGAAGTTCCATTTAGATGCCATCAGTGAAAAGTAGTGCAAGGGTTAATCACACCAGAAAAACATAATAAATTCACATGAAAACATCAATTCAAGATAAAAGATTAAATTTGATATGTCTTTGGTATGATATTTTCATTTCAAGGTTAATAATTGTTGTGAGCAGTGTTCCATCTGATATTTTTGTAATGGATAATGTCAAAAAAGGACATCTTAACTACAAAGATATGAGCAATTAAAGAGTTTTCAAAATAACTGAAAAGGATTTCTTTTCTATTTAGTGGTTATATCTCACAATCTATATACCTGACATGTGACTCATTGGGCTTGATCACATCACTTTTTGTGCTGTTTGGGCTCAAAATGTTATCAACAAAAATACCTTTTACAATGGAGTTTATACTTAATGCATATGTAATACTCTGTATCTGGGGTTTTGTATGTTCTGTGATTGTAAATGTTTTCTGTTGTCAAAAAATGTCCATTTTGTGAGCGCTAAAATAGAAGAAAAAACAATAACCTTTTAACTTAGTTCTATATACATCAGACATAACCCTAACAGAGCATTACACACACACACACAGAATCTGAATTTATGAGAATTAAATCAGCCCGGGAAGGGGTACTCACATGTATTGGTCATATCAGTATCTGGGGTGCTGAGGACCTCCCGTTTCATTCCAAAAGGCAGTTCCTGAAGACCCCCATTTGCAGCATATTTCATTTCTTCAACCCCCCACCCCCATTTCATCCAAAAATCACAAAAATGTAAGTAATATCAGCTCCATAGCCTCTAATTTGACTTAAATTCAGTTCCAAGGTAAATTTTCATGTAAAAATCATGTTCTTCAAAACCCCAAATTTGGCAGTTTGTCAGTTCCACAAGCCAAGTGCGGCACACCTGTACCAAATGAAAGTTGAGTACTGCCTTGGTGATCAGGCTTCTAAATATATCTGAATTCAAAACACTTGCTGGCTTACCTGAATTACTTATATTTTCTCTCTTTCGTCAGGCTTTTAAACAACTTGATGAAGAGGCCGAGGGCGACAAACAGATGCGAGATCGTTTCAAGGAGCGTTGGTCTCGTCTGGCGTCAGCACAGCTTACCAGTACACTGAGGACAGAGGGAGGCAAATACCGGGCTATTCTTAACAACGCCATGGAAGCCGATGGGAAAGTTAGGCAAAAGTTTAATGACAACAGAGATTTTATTGCAATATTATCCAAATCACAGGTGTGTGTTTAATACTAATAGTAATAAAAAAATGCAACAAAAGCAAAAAAACCAACAAAATTGAAAGGACAAAGTAAGGCATCATACGATCTGGAAAATAAATTGAAGCCATAGAAAGAATTCTTGGTAGAATTCTTTAATGGACATTTTTGGAATACTTTCAAAAATATTCCTGACCTAAATTGTGTTCACGCATTTAATTGCTCTTTTATTCCAAGTAGAGAAAGGTTTATTGATCATGCTTTGGATAAGTGAATGTGACTTCATCCATAAACCTCTCTACTTGTTATGGATTCCCGTTGTGAAATTCTATCTATAAGACGACGAAAAACAGAAGCCCTGTTCTACGGGCAAAGGTACTTCTCAGGATGGGTCGATCAGACCGGGAGGGGGGGGGGGGGGGTTAAAACTTTTTTTAAACAACTATTTTTCCCTTGAAAATGATCGTAAAAATCAAACAAATCTTTAAAAATCTTGCCATATTTTGACAAACCCCAACAAATTATTTGGGTCAGTATTCATTTGCACGTGAAATTTTTTTGCACCGATTTCTAAAAAAAGGTCAGTCAGCCCGTAGAACAGGGTTTCTTATTTTCGTAGCCTAACTGTCTAGCTTTTAATTTTACCACAGATTCCATCCGGTTAAAATGCCATCAAAACCTATTGCTTAACTTCATAAAAAAATATATCTAAGAAATATTTACTACATGTATTTGTGCCGCTTGAGACTCTCAACAAAGTCTTTGTGTACATAAGCGCTAATAATTCTGGTGCCCATGTAAACACAGCTTCTTTAGTCTAGTGGGTAATCCTTCGTCGCGATAGCGAGAGGGACCGGGTTCAAGACCGTTTATAGTTTTAAGATCTTTGTTAATTTCGTTCATACTGGTTTATCCGAGTCTTTATATTATTAAAACATTATTTTTCTCTTGATTTTGTTTTTCAGGGTGAGCTAGCAGCAGCGTTGCCCCCATCCACTGCTGGAGCTGCCCTAGCTAAGACTCCCGTAGTACAAGAATTACGAGGGCAAATGCAAAGTATAGAGGCTATAAAGAATGAACGTGAAGTTATGGAATCTGAAATCAAGAATACAACTTGTGATATGCGTATGTTGTTGGTAATCATTTTATACCAAATGATACTGATTTGCTTGTGAATACCATGGTCAGGTCCAGGGGTGCTTAAATGATTTTTGATGGGTGTGCCGCTGGAGGTTTGAAATACTGACCCACTTAGGTTTTTTTTACCTCAAAAAATGGCTTACTTAATTAACTGGGTTTTTTTAGAGAAATTCTTCAAAAAAGTGACTCATTAGAGCGGCTCATACCTGTATACCTTAGATATACGAGTACCTCCCCCACCCCAATGGGGTGAGGGGAGGGGAGGGGGTAGGTGCCTAACCTGTATTCCTTAATGTAACTAGAGCGGTTCTCGGGTTTCGCGGTTTTCGAGTTTCGCGGTTGATGGGGTTTAGCAGTGTCAGATGTAGTGGTTATCAATAGGGCAGTTATTGACATTGTATTGGTTTTAACATGATATGTTAGGATCTGACCAGAACCATGGAGGACGGGCGGAGAGTGATGGTATGAAAATGAAATGATTATGAAGTGGTTTGGATTTATTGTGTGGGAGATAATATTTGAAACCCGTTTATTTGTTCTAAAGGGTTTGCTTTGTATTTGATTCAACCATAAGAATGAATTGCTGACAGAGCTGCTGTTGGTGTTTGATGTGGCCTGGAGATTGTGTTTAGGTGTGAAGGTAAAAAGTTTGATTTGATAATGTACTTTCCGGTTGCAACCTTCGCCCTAAGGGGACCTAGGACTTAGCGGTGACCATGCGGGTAAGAAAATGTTGCCTTTCTACGCAGGGACAAGATTCAGTACTCATTAGTGGTATATCATTACGTTTTGTCACCAATACAATTGTAGCAGGGAGGTGTAGGTAATATAACATCTCTCTGATTGTAGCATGTAATTTATATAGACATGCTTGTCTATTAATTAGCAAGAGTTGAAATGCAAATTCCATTTAAATGGAATGGGGCTGGTGAAAGTTTGAGTGAAGTGCACATTTAAACACACTTGTACACAAAATGCACAATATACAAAGAAGAATAGGCAGTAGAAACAGTAATGTAATAATCTTTACATAAACAGTTTATTAAGATGAACATGGGTCCATCCACGAAGTTGCGTACACAAGGTGTGACATGATAGTCAAATTTAGTTGCCTGATTTAATTCCAAAACATCATTTTGAACTAACAATCCTCACAATCACGAGGGCCGACTTGGCTATCTTATTCGTTATGCGTCATTCGTCATCACCGGCGAGAGATGAACGAAACTGATTAGAGCATGCGCATTGTGTTCTTTCAACATCGATCAGCTGATCGCCCGGCGGCATATGATATTATTGTTTACATCGTAAAACAAGGCAATATACACACATGCGCTTTTGAACGGAATAGCCGCGATCGATTAAAATTAATAATTTTGTAAATTCGTCTTTGTATACCGACAGTCCAGGCAAACGCTAATTGAAAACTTGGCTTAAAATTTCTTTAAACTGCATAAAGAGGCATTTAAAAGCTTTGCGGTAAAATGGGTTTTGCTTTCAATTGACAGCGAATACGCATAATTCGGCAGTCTCGCGATGCATTGAATGACTGAGATTAGTTTTCGTAGTCGATTGAAAACAGATATTTTGCCCGTAATTTGATCAGCATGGATATTAACATAATGTAATCTTAACTCTAGTGTGATTATTTTTGTCAAAGATTCGATCATTCATCTTTATTTACTTGTTTTGTTACTGCCATTCACTTGCACTTTAGTTTACACTACAGTTAAAAAATGCCAGTGCAGTAGTTGCTTTTTGCTGTTTTATCACCTTTTTAGTTACCTATGAGATCAATTTGACAACAATTATATTCGCATAGAAATCATAAGGATTTTTTTAATTTGCCTCACCGCCAAATGCCGAAATTTGAAAAATGGACCCAAATATCATTATATGATTTTTTTTTGTTTTTTTGATACGTATGAGATCCATGATACAAAAAAGTTAAGCCGCAATCAATTTGGCGACAAAAAAATCATTTGCATAGAATTTTTTTTTTTTTTTAATTCTAAAATATCAAAATTTGAAAAATTAGCCCAAATACCTTTATTTGGTTAAATAATTCAATTTTGTTTGGGTACGTATGAGATCAATGTTACAAAAAAGTCAAGCTGCAATCAATTTGACGACAAAAAAAATCATTTGCATAGAAATCATAACATTTTTTTTTAATTTTAGGCTTGACCGACAAATATCAAAATTTGAAAAATTAGCCCAAATACCATTATTTGGTTAAGTAATTCAATGTTTGTGGGTACATATGAGATCGATGATACAAAAAACTCAAGCGGCAATCAATTTGGCGACAAAAAAGTCATTCGCATAGAAATCATAACAATTTTTTTTTAATTCTAGACTTGACCGACAAATATCGAAATTTGAAAAATGAGCCCAAATACCATTATTTGGTTAAATAATTCAATTTTGTTTGGGTACGTATGAGATCGATGATACAAAAAAGTCAAGTCGCAATCAATTTGATGACAAAAAAAGTTGTTCGCATAGAAATCATAACAATATTTTTGTAAATTCCAAGCTTGACCGACAAATATTAAAATTTGAAAAAATAGCCCAAATACCACTATTTGGTTAAATAATTCAATTTTATTTTTGGTACGTATGAGATCGATGATGCAAAAAAGTCAAGCCGCAATCAATTTGGCAACAAAAAAGTCATTCGCATAGAAATCATAATTATTATTTTTTAAATTCTAGGCTTGACTGACAAATATCAAAATTTGAAAAATTAGCCCAAATACCATTATTTGGTTATTAGAGTAATTCAATTTTTTGGGGTACGCATGAGATCGATACAAAAAAGTCAAGTCGCAATCAATTTGACGATAAAAAAGTTGTTCGCATAGAAATCATAACATTTTTTTTTTTTAAATTCCAGGTTTGACCGACAAATATCAAAATTTGACAAATTAGCCCAAATACCATTATTTGGTTAAATAATTCAAATTTATTTTTGGTACATATGAGATCGATGATGCAAAAAAGTCAAGCCGCAATCAATTTGACACACAAAAAAAGTTGTTTGCATAGAAATCATAACAATTTTTTTTAAATTCTAGGCTTGACCGACAAATATCAAAATTTGAAAAATGAGCCCAAATACCATTATTTGGTTATTAAAGTAATTCAATTTTTTGGGGTACGTATGAGATCGATGATACAAAAAAGTCAAGCCGCAATCAATTTGACCACAAAAAAGTAATTCGCATAGAAATCATAACATGTTTTTAAAATTCTAGGCTTGACCGACAAATATCAAAATTTGACAAATTAGCCCAAATACCATTATTTAGCTAAGTAATTCAATTTTTGTGGGTAAATATGAGATCGATGATACAAAAAACTCAAGCCGCAATCAATTTGGCGACATAAAAGTAATTTGCATAGAATTTTTTTTTTAAATTCTAGACTTGACTGACAAATATCAAAATTTGAAAAATTAGCCCAAATACCATTATTTGGTTAAATAATTCAATTTTGTTTGGGTACGTATGAGATCGATGATACAAAAAAGTCAAGTCGCAATCAATTTGACAAAAAAAAAAAGTTGTTCGCATAGAAATCATAACAATATTTTTTTAAAATTCCAAGCTTGACCGACAAATATCAAAATTTGAAAAAAAAAGACCAAATACCATTATTTGGTTAAATAATTCAATTTTATTTTTGGTACGTATGAGATCGATGATGCAAAAGTCAAGCCGCAATCAATTTGGCGACAAAAAAGTCATTCACATAGAAATCATAATTTATTTATTTTTAAATTCTAGGCTTGACTGACAAATATCAAAATTTGAAAAATTAGCCCAAATACCATTATTTGGTTATTAGAGTAATTCAATTTTTTGGGGTACGCATGAGATCGATACAAAAAAGTCAAGTCGCAATCAATTTGACGATAAAAAAGTTGTTCGCATAGAAATCATAACATTTTTTTTTTTTAAATTCCAGGTTTGACCGACAAATATCAAAATTTGACAAATTAGCCCAAATACCATTATTTGGTTAAATAATTCAAATTTATTTTTGGTACATATGAGATCGATGATGCAAAAAAGTCAAGCCGCAATCAATTTGACACACAAAAAAAGTTGTTTGCATAGAAATCATAACAATTTTTTTTAAATTCTAGGCTTGACCGACAAATATCAAAATTTGAAAAATGAGCCCAAATACCATTATTTGGTTATTAAAGTAATTCAATTTTTTGGGGTACGTATGAGATCGATGATACAAAAAAGTCAAGCCGCAATCAATTTGACCACAAAAAAGTAATTCGCATAGAAATCATAACATGTTTTTAAAATTCTAGGCTTGACCGACAAATATCAAAATTTGACAAATTAGCCCAAATACCATTATTTAGCTAAGTAATTCAATTTTTGTGGGTAAATATGAGATCGATGATACAAAAAACTCAAGCCGCAATCAATTTGGCGACATAAAAGTAATTTGCATAGAATTTTTTTTTTAAATTCTAGACTTGACTGACAAATATCAAAATTTGAAAAATTAGCCCAAATACCATTATTTGGTTAAATAATTCAATTTTGTTTGGGTACGTATGAGATCGATGATACAAAAAAGTCAAGTCGCAATCAATTTGACAAAAAAAAAAAGTTGTTCGCATAGAAATCATAACAATATTTTTTTAAAATTCCAAGCTTGACCGACAAATATCAAAATTTGAAAAAAAAAGACCAAATACCATTATTTGGTTAAATAATTCAATTTTATTTTTGGTACGTATGAGATCGATGATGCAAAAGTCAAGCCGCAATCAATTTGGCGACAAAAAAGTCATTCACATAGAAATCATAATTTATTTATTTTTAAATTCTAGGCTTGACTGACAAATATCAAAATTTGAAAAATTAGCCCAAATACCATTATTTGGTTATTAAAGTAATTCAATTATTTGGGGTACGCATGAGATCGATGATGCAAAAAAGTCAAGCCGCAATGAATTTGGCGACAAAAAAAGTCATTCGCATAGAAATCATTTTTTTTTTAAATTCTAGGCTTGACTGACAAATATCAAAATTTGACAAATTAGCCCAAATACCATTATTTGGTTAAATAATTCAATTTTGTTTGGGTACGTATGAGATCGATGATACAAAAAAGTCAAGTCGCAATCAATTTGACACAACAAAAAAAGTTGTTCGCATAGAAATCATAACAATTTTTTTTTAAATTCCAGGCTTGACCGACAAATATCAACATTTGATCAATTAGCCCAAATACCATTATTTGGTTAAATAATTCAATTTTATTTTTGCTACGTATGAGATCGATGATGCAAAAAAGTCAAGCCGCAATCAATTTGGCGACAAAAAAGTCATTCGCATAGAAATCATTTTTTTTTTTAAATTCTAGGCTTGACTTAATATCAAAATTTGAAAAATTAGCCCAAATACCATTATTTGGTTATTAAAGTAATTTCAATTTTTTGGGGTACGTTTGAGATCGATGATACAAAAAAGTCAAGCCGGAATCAATTTGACCACAAAAAAGTAATTCGCATAGAAATCATAACAATTTTTTTTTAATTCTAGGCTTGACCGACAAATATCAAAATTTGAAAAAAAATTAGCCCAAATACCATTATTTGGTTAAATAATTCAATTTTTTTGGTACATATGAGATCGATGATGCAAAAAAGTCAAGCCGCAATCAATTTGGCGACAAAAAAAGTCATTCGCATAGAAATCATAACGATTTATTTTTAAATTCTCGGCTTGACCGAAAAATATCAACATTTGAAAAAATAGCCCAAATACCATTATTTGGTTAAATAATTCATTTTTGGGGTACATGAGATCGATGATACAAAAAAAAGTCAAGCCGCAATCAATTTCATGACAAAAATGTCTTTCGTATAGAAATCATGAGCATTTAAAAATAAATAAATAAGTAGGCCTGAGTCTGACCGACAAATGTCAAAATTTGGAAAATGGACGCAAATATCATTATAATATTATTAATGTTTGGATAATTTATTTTTTATTTTTTAAAGAACCGATCATTTCTATGTGCGAGTCGATAATATATTCAATTAAAAGGTATAGCCTATTATAATGCATGGGATGTTCATATCATTGACTTCAGAGGGCGACAATTTGTGAAAATTAGTTGACCAAAATATGTAGAAAACTCCATGTTTACCTAGATGAATACAGCGATGTAGTACGATGGGGCTAGAATGTATTCACTGATGTCTATATAACCCCGCACAAGCAACTAAAAATCATGAAAGTAAACCGCTTTTTACCTAAAATGGTTTAAAAATGTGCATGATTTGCCCATAGTTCTTTACGAACCATGGACTTATAAGTCCATGTACGAACTAACGTTGTGGCCAACTTTGGCAATGATTTTGAATAGATTACATCCCCCAGTCTTCAATATTACCGTATGGTGTAATACTAGCATGTATTACAATGGTATAACTAAAACCGCGGCGACAAGTTTTTTCTGTTTGTTATGTAAACAAAAAATAATTATGTAAATGTCCACGCTCTTTCCATGTACTAATGAATGGGCCCAGCGTGATTCAGTGAAAAAGGCATCCAATTGTTACGTAAACATCAAACAATTGATTATCTATACAGCAAAGATTCGCCCTCATACATCAAGTATGGTGATCCGTAGCAAGTATTACAATGGTATAACTAAAACCGCGACAAGTCGGGGGACTCTATTTGTTATGTAAACAGCAAACAAAAATAGCAACGCTCATACATCCCCGGGAAAAAGGGGGGGGGGGGTACTCAGATTTGGTTTGGTCGGGGGTGTGCCGCTGGAGAATCAAATCCCCTACCCATTTCTAAGGGTGATTTTGGATAGACCCATGTCTAAGGATTTTTCAGTTGAAAAGCCTACCCATGGCTAAGGATGTCTCATGAAAAACGACCCACTGGAGCGGCACCTCCCCGTATGCCTTACATACGTGAGTACCACCCCCGAGCATGCATCGTTGTATTTTACTAAGAAAAATATGCTTCTCAAGGCAAAAAAATAGTTTTACTCCTATGAGGCAGATTAACCCCAACTTTGAACTCGTCCAAGTTATTTGCGATTTGTACATGCTCACAAAATCCGGAATCCATTGATGGATTAATAAAGACGAAATCGCAAACACAATTTTTTTCTGAGGCAATCTCTAGGGTGGTACATAGCCTAGCGGTGAACAAAATTCAACAAACTCAATTGAGCGTAGTGGCGTTTGGGATGGGGGGATTCATATAGTTTTAGCTTCATGCTCTATTACGCTTGAACTCTTTCCGCCCACACACATGAGTAGTAAACCAAGACAAAACAAAATTACGCCCCTTGATTGGAAAAACGGTGATCCACGCTTGCGATCAGCGACGGAGCGCATGGAGTATATAAAACATTATGGTGATATACGGGGGGTACAATAACTAGAATCGCCGCCATTTTCTTTGATGTGACGATGGCGGAATAGGAAATAAATATCCCTATCGCGGGAACATTATCCCTCATAATTCTCCAAATAACCAGTCACTCGAACTCAGCCGAGGTAAATACTGTACCAATATCGTGTCCACAAATCTTACTAATTCAAGCTGTATTTTTCGAGATATTTCGCACACAAACTTCGATTTGAAAATCTTAGGATGCCGGTACCCGTCCTCCAATTAAAGCATGTACCATACCAGTCAGAACACAGTGGCCCTGCCAGGTAGCATCAGTTCATCAAATGATTGAAACACTTTCTAATTAGGTTTCACATTTATTTACTAACTTTAGGCTTACAACACTAACATTTTCTGTGAAGCTTTAAAATGTTTACAGCACAAACATTTTCTGTATAGCTTCAAAATGTTCATCAACTTCAGGCTTACCAGCTCCAACATTTTCTTTCTTTCAGGTTCCAAATTTTTGACAGCTTTAGCAGCTGATGGTGCAATCAACGAGGAAGGTCTTTCCAACACCAACCTAGATTCAATGTATGGACCATTGATACAACAAGTTGGGGATAGTCTGCGTAGACAAGAGGGCATACTCAATATTGTACAAGTAAGCTAAATTGATTGATCACAAATAGCCAGGGAGCCAAACAAAACTTTTTTTGGTTAACTGTGGATGGTGCAAATAGTTGTGTGCTATCAGCTGGTGACGTACCCAAAGTTTCCATGTCAAATCGATTTGTCAGGCTCCCTTGCTATGAAACAACAACTTAAAGTTATTCTACATTTTTGTTTGTGGTTTTGAAGTAGAAGGTGGTGGTTCATACAGTTTGGACTGATATTTCACGAAGATCAACTGAGTAAATGGTTACACTGAAAGTTCAAGAGTATTATATCCTTGCTATGAAACAACAACTTGAAGATATTCTACATTTTTGTTTGTGGTTTGGAAGTAGAAGGAGGTGGTTCATACAGTTTTGACTGATATTTCATGAAGATCAACTGAGTAAATGGTTACACTGAAAGTTCAAGAGTATTATATCCTTGCTATGAAACAACAACTTGAAGATCTTCTACAGCGAATCTTCAGAAAACACAACATAGGTTCTGCAGTAAAACCACACACCAGCCTCCGGAATATATTAGTGCACGCGAAAGACAAACAGGACAATGAGGACAAAGCAGGCGTGGTCTATGAGATCTCTTGTCAGAACTGTGACAAGACGTACATAGGCGAGACAGGCCGCCGGTTCGGCACCCGCAAAAAGGAACATAAAACTGAAACGGACAAAATGACCGACCGCAAATTCACCCGCACGGCAAGGAAAGACTCTCAAAACATAGAGATGAAGTCTTCCATCGCAGACCACGCTGCTACGGAAAACCACTTAATAAATTGGGACAATACAAACATTCTCGCGAGGGACGACGCCAGAAATACCAGATGGATCAGAGAATCCATTTGGATCCGTCGAAAAGCCAATAATGACATGAAACAGCACCTAATGAATGGCGACGAGGGGGCCTACCAACTTAGTCACCTGTACGACCCATTGATCCGGATTACGTCATCAAAATCAACACGTGACGTCACCAGAAAATCAACATCTTCTGGCAACACTGGATCAGCGGTCATACACCATTGATAAAGACATCCGAACGGACGTCGAAACTGTCTGGAACAGTAAGTTCAAATTTGGAATTTTTCTATGAAATTTTATTATTAACAACTTGAAGATATTCTACATTTTTGTTTGTGGTTTGGAAGTAGAAGGAGGTGGTTCATACAGTTTTGACTGATATTTCATGAAGATCAACTGAGTAAATGGTTACACTGAAAGTTCAAGAGTATTATATCCTTGCTATGAAACAACAACTTGAAGATATTCTACATTTTTGTTTGTGGTTTGGAAGTAGAAGGAGGTGGTTCATACAGTTTTGACTGATATTTCATGAAGATCAACTGAGTAAATGGTTACACTGAAAGTTCAAGAGTATTATATCCTTGCTATGAAACAACAACTTGAAGATATTCTACATTTTTGTTTGTGGTTTGGAAGTAGAAGGAGGTGGTTCATACAGTTTTGACTGATATTTCATGAAGATCAACTGAGTAAATGGTTACACTGAAAGTTCAAGAGTATTATATCCTTGCTATGAAACAACAACTTGAAGATATTCTACATTTTTGTTTGTGGTTTTGAAGTAGAAGGTGGTGGTTCATACAGTTTTGACTGATATTTCATGAAGATCAACTGAGTAAATGGTTACACTGAAAGTTCAAGAGTATTATATCCTTGCTATGAAACAACAACTTGAAGATATTCTACATTTTTGTTTGTGGTTTGGAAGTAGAAGGAGGTGGTTCATACAGTTTTGACTGATATTTCATGAAAATCAACTGAGTAAATGGTTACACTGAAAGTTCAAGAGTATTATATCCGTGCTATGAAACAACAACTTGAAGATATTCTACATTTTTGTTTGTGGTTTGGAAGTAGAAGGAGGTGGTTCATACAGTTTTGACTGATATTTCATGAAAATCAACTGAGTAAATGGTTACACTGAAAGTTCAAGAGTATTATATCCTTGCTATGAAACAACAACTTGAAGATATTCTACATTTTTGTTTGTGGTTTGGAAGTAGAAGGTGGTGGTTCATACAGTTTTGACTGATATTTCATGAAGATCAACTGAGTAAATGGTTACACTGAAAGTTCAAGAGTATTATATCCTTGCTATGAAACAACAACTTGAAGATATTCTACATTTTTGTTTGTGGTTTGGAAGTAGAAGGTGGTGGTTCATACAGTTTTGACTGATATTTCACGAAGATCAACTGAGTAAATGGTTACACTGAAAGTTCAAGAGTATTATATCCTTGCTATGAAACAACAACTTGAAGATATTCTACATTTTTGTTTGTGGTTTGGAAGTAGAAGGTGGTGGTTCATACAGTTTTGACTGATATTTCACGAAGATCAACTGAGTAAATGGTTACACTGAAAGTTCAAGAGTATTATATCCTTGCTATGAAACAACAACTTGAAGATATTCTACATTTTTGTTTGTGGTTTGGAAGTAGAAGGTGGTGGTTCATACAGTTTTGACTGATATTTCATGAAGATCAACTGAGTAAATGGTTACACTGAAAGTTCAAGAGTATTATATCCTTGCTATGAAACAACAACTTGAAGATATTCTACATTTTTGTTTGTGGTTTGGAAGTAGAAGGTGGAAGGTGGTGGTTCATACAGTTTTGACTGATATTTCACGAAGATCAACTGAGTAAATGGTTACACTGAAAGTTCAAGAGTATTATATCCTTGCTATGAAACAACAACTTGAAGATATTCTACATTTTTGTTTGTGGTTTGGAAGTAGAAGGAGGTGGTTCATACAGTTTTGACTGCTATTTCATGAAGATCAACTGAGTAAATGGTTACACTGAAAGTTCAAGAGTATTATATCCTTGCTATGAAACAACAACTTGAAGATATTCTACATTTTTGTTTGTGGTTTGGAAGTAGAAGGAGGTGGTTCATACAGTTTTGACTGATATTTCATGAAGATCAACTGAGTAAATGGTTACACTGAAAGTTCAAGAGTATTATATCCTTGCTATGAAACAACAACTTGAAGATATTCTACATTTTTGTTTGTGGTTTGGAAGTAGAAGGTGGTGGTTCATACAGTTTTGACTGATATTTCACGAAGATCAACTGAGTAAATGGTTACACTGAAAGTTCAAGAGTATTATATCCTTGCTATGAAACAACAACTTGAAGATATTCTACATTTTTGTTTGTGGTTTTGAAGTAGAAGGAGGTGGTTCATACAGTTTTGACTGATATTTCATGAAGATCAACTGAGTAAATGGTTACACTGAAAGTTCAAGAGTATTATATCCTTGCTATGAAACAACAACTTGAAGATATTCTACATTTTTGTTTGTGGTTTTGAAGTAGAAGGAGGTGGTTCATACAGTTTTGACTGATATTTCACGAAGATCAACTGAGTAAATGGTTACACTGAAAGTTCAAGAGTATTATATCCTTGCTATGAAACAACAACTTGAAGATATTCTACATTTTTGTTTGTGGTTTGGAAGTAGAAGGAGGTGGTTCATACAGTTTTGACTGATATTTCATGAAGATCAACTGAGTAAATGGTTACACTGAAAGTTCAAGAGTATTATATCCTTGCTATGAAACAACAACTTGAAGATATTCTACATTTTTGTTTGTGGTTTGGAAGTAGAAGGAGGTGGTTCATACAGTTTTGACTGATATTTCATGAAGATCAACTGAGTAAATGGTTACACTGAAAGTTCAAGAGTATTATATCCTTGCTATGAAACAACAACTTGAAGATATTCTACATTTTTGTTTGTGGTTTGGAAGTAGAAGGTGGTGGTTCATACAGTTTTGACTGATATTTCATGAAAATCAACTGAGTAAATGGTTACACTGAAAGTTCAAGAGTATTATATCCTTGCTATGAAACAACAACTTGAAGATATTCTACATTTTTGTTTGTGGTTTGGAAGTAGAAGGAGGTGGTTCATACAGTTTTGACTGATATTTCATGAAGATCAACTGAGTAAATGGTTACACTGAAAGTTCAAGAGTATTATATCCTTGCTATGAAACAACAACTTGAAGATATTCTACATTTTTGTTTGTGGTTTGGAAGTAGAAGGAGGTGGTTCATACAGTTTTGACTGATATTTCATGAAGATCAACTGAGTAAATGGTTACACTGAAAGTTCAAGAGTATTATATCCTTGCTATGAAACAACAACTTGAAGATATTCTACATTTTTGTTTGTGGTTTGGAAGTAGAAGGTGGTGGTTCATACAGTTTTGACTGATATTTCATGAAGATCAACTGAGTAAATGGTTACACTGAAAGTTCAAGAGTATTATATCCTTGCTATGAAACAACAACTTGAAGATATTCTACATTTTTGTTTGTGGTTTGGAAGTAGAAGGAGGTGGTTCATACAGTTTTGACTGATATTTCACGAAGATCAACTGAGTAAATGGTTACACTGAAAGTTCAAGAGTATTATATCCTTGCTATGAAACAACAACTTGAAGATATTCTACATTTTTGTTTGTGGTTTGGAAGTAGAAGGAGGTGGTTCATACAGTTTTGACTGATATTTCATGAAAATCAACTGAGTAAATGGTTACACTGAAAGTTCAAGAGTATTATATCCTTGCTATGAAACAACAACTTGAAGATATTCTACATTTTTGTTTGTGGTTTGGAAGTAGAAGGAGGTGGTTCATACAGTTTTGACTGATATTTCATGAAGATCAACTGAGTAAATGGTTACACTGAAAGTTCAAGAGTATTATATCCTTGCTATGAAACAACAACTTGAAGATATTCTACATTTTTGTTTGTGGTTTTGAAGTAGAAGGAGGTGGTTCATACAGTTTTGACTGATATTTCATGAAGATCAACTGAGTAAATGGTTACACTGAAAGTTCAAGAGTATTATATCCTTGCTATGAAACAACAACTTGAAGATATTCTACATTTTTGTTTGTGGTTTGGAAGTAGAAGGAGGTGGTTCATACAGTTTTGACTGATATTTCATGAAGATCAACTGAGTAAATGGTTACACTGAAAGTTCAAGAGTATTATATCCTTGCTATGAAACAACAACTTGAAGATATTCTACATTTTTGTTTGTGGTTTGGAAGTAGAAGGAGGTGGTTCATACAGTTTTGACTGATATTTCATGAAGATCAACTGAGTAAATGGTTACACTGAAAGTTCAAGAGTATTATATCCTTGCTATGAAACAATAACTTGAAGATATTCTACATTTTTGTTTGTGGTTTGGAAGTAGAAGGAGGTGGTTCATACAGTTTTGACTGATATTTCATGAAGATCAACTGAGTAAATGGTTACACTGAAAGTTCAAGAGTATTATATCCTTGCTATGAAACAACAACTTGAAGATATTCTACATTTTTGTTTGTGGTTTGGAAGTAGAAGGAGGTGGTTCATACAGTTTTGACTGATATTTCATGAAGATCAACTGAGTAAATGGTTACACTGAAAGTTCAAGAGTATTATATCCTTGCTATGGAACAACAACTTGAAGATATTCTACATTTTTGTTTGTGGTTTGGAAGTAGAAGGAGGTGGTTCATACAGTTTTGACTGATATTTCATGAAGATCAACTGAGTAAATGGTTACACTGAAAGTTCAAGAGTATTATATCCTTGCTATGAAACAACAACTTGAAGATATTCTACATTTTTGTTTGTGGTTTGGAAGTAGAAGGAGGTGGTTCATACAGTTTTGACTGATATTTCATGAAGATCAACTGAGTAAATGGTTACACTGAAAGTTCAAGAGTATTATATCCTTGCTATGAAACAACAACTTGAAGATATTCTACATTTTTGTTTGTGGTTTGGAAGTAGAAGGAGGTGGTTCATACAGTTTTGACTGATATTTCATGAAGATCAACTGAGTAAATGGTTACACTGAAAGTTCAAGAGTATTATATCCTTGCTATGAAACAACAACTTGAAGATATTCTACATTTTTGTTTGTGGTTTGGAAGTAGAAGGAGGTGGTTCATACAGTTTTGACTGATATTTCATGAAGATCAACTGAGTAAATGGTTACACTGAAAGTTCAAGAGTATTATATCCTTGCTATGAAACAACAACTTGAAGATATTCTACATTTTTGTTTGTGGTTTGGAAGTAGAAGGAGGTGGTTCATACAGTTTTGACTGATATTTCATGAAGATCAACTGAGTAAATGGTTACACTGAAAGTTCAAGAGTATTATATCCTTGCTATGAAACAATAACTTGAAGATATTCTACATTTTTGTTTGTGGTTTGGAAGTAGAAGGAGGTGGTTCATACAGTTTTGACTGATATTTCATGAAGATCAACTGAGTAAATGGTTACACTGAAAGTTCAAGAGTATTATATCCTTGCTATGAAACAATAACTTGAAGATATTCTACATTTTTGTTTGTGGTTTGGAAGTAGAAGGAGGTGGTTCATACAGTTTTGACTGATATTTCATGAAGATCAACTGAGTAAATGGTTACACTGAAAGTTCAAGAGGTTATTATATCCTCATGTTTTTCTGTTTCAGATAATTCAATATTGATAGACTTCCGTTACCGAGAATTGACAATTGAACCAATTGATAATCCAGCCATTTTCCCAGCAATTCATACTACTTACCAGACCAGAGATGTGAAGTCGGTTGGGGTTGAAATCACTGCACAGGCGGATGACTGCACAATGACTGATTTATTTATTCATGTTAAATTGTATGTAACAGGAAAAAACAAGTAAATGAGCGTTCAATTTGATTATTTTTTTCAATTTTATGATGTCTTGGGGAACAGTAACTTTCAAGGGTAAAATGACAGTAGTTTTATAGTTGACTTTACGATGAGATATAGCAATAAATCTGATTTGTATGTGCTCTTTTGTAGGATGCTAACACCCGATTCAGTGCAGCTAAACAAACCGATAATAGTGCACAACACAGGGAAGATGTACAGCGGAAGTTGGCCACTGCATATGATAACTACATGGAATTAACTGCTAACTTGTTGGAAGGTACCAAGGTAGGTAGACTAAACTGATATTTAGGCCCCCATAAATTGTGTTTATTTGTTGAAAAGGGAGGTGGTCAGATTGTGACAGATTTGCTACCTGGTTGCCAATATAATAATGGTAACACTTTCCGTTGTCATTGGAACTGAATTACAGTCCAACCCCAATGCCCTATGATGGGGCATGATAGGACCAAGCAATGGCCGGATAAGTGGAAAATCTGGATAAGCGAATTATGTGTCATTGACTGTCCTGAAGCACTCAGATTTGGACAAGGGTTCTGAATGAGGGGTATTTACAGTGACAATGTATTATGTAAGCACTAAACAGCACTACCAACAAAAGATGGCTGAATGATCAGAGTTATCCGGATAAAAGGGGGTCGGATAACTGGGGTTGGACTGTAGTTATAAAGAGGCCTAAATGTTTAGTATTATAAAGAGAGCAAAACTAGTAAAGCCTATGCCTATTCGACTAAACCATTTTGCTCTTTCTTTCTTAATCTGTTCGCAGTTCTACAACGACCTTACCCAACTTCTTGTTAAATTCCAAAGTAAAGTTAGTGACCTGTGCTTTGCCAGACGCACCGAGAAAGAAGAGCTATTGCGTGATTTGACCCAGAGTATTGCTAATCAGCCGTCTGGACCGCCCCCTACCACGCCACCTCATCATGCACTGGGTAAGTAAGACAGTCTTACAGTCACATACTATGAGGGCTTATGAGGGCTTAGTGCTACAAGGCCCTATATATAATAGCTGCCAGTTGTTATATACAGGGTTCTTTATATGCCGAGCAGTTGATAACAACTAAATGTAACTCAGAGCAGCTATTGCAAATATGTGACGGGATCAAGTGAAATGAGTCACATGTCGGCAGTTTTGAATTTTGATATTTGTCCATCATTTAAAAGCAGGTGAAAATGCTACAGTATGGTTCAAACCCCACTAAAATCGAACTTTTAGTTTATAAGTTACAAACAGTTTACCAACTGAGAAAACAAAGTAAAACATAAGAATTTATCACTTCTTTGTACCTGTGACTCAAAATCAATATTCTGGACATACGACTCATTCCACTTGATCGCGTCACATGTTATGGTCTATTGTTTTGAATTCTTAAAAAGTATGTAGGTCTATCACAGGTTCTCTTTTTAATTTCAAGGGGGAAAAAAGATAATAGGATTACAATCAGATAGAGCAATCCTCATCAACCATTGCAATGTCTATACAACATTGCTAGTTTATTGTTGTACAAGAGTATAATTTAAATTTGCATGTGCTTCAACAGCAACGTCAGCAGGTGCAAGTACAACTGCAACAACAGCTTCTAATGCTGTTCCACCAGCAAGGCCTACTCCCGCTCCTCGGAAAGGAACTCCTGCTGCTGGTAATATCTTGTTTTATTCAACATAGATTTCTTCACATATTATCATTGGTCAATTACTTTCATCCAGCAATCATGCATGCATACATACAGGGTGTCCCAAAATGATTTATAACAGGAAAGTTCATTTATTGAGCTATGAATATCGTCGTTATTGGTCAAATTGCTTATAATTCTATCACTACATATATTTACATCTACAAAGCTTATTTAGAATTTAAAAAATCAGACATTTCTGACAGAGATTATGGATTCTTTTGTAAGAATGGTAGATTCTAAGTTTGACCAAAAATGCCTCTTTTAAAACCCTTAAAATCATTGAACATGTTCGGCACAAAGCTCAATTTAAATGATATTCAGGTAATTTGCTGAGTCCTCTTTTGGTTTCCACTACAAAATTAATAGATATCAATTGTTGGTGATGTTTTATGAAGCAATATATTTGAATGGTGTGAGGGAATTGTTCTTGTTTTCACCGATTTTCAATAATGTCATGGCATAACGGAATGGATAAAGATATTTTGATGAAATTAACAGAGTAAGTAAGAAACAAGTTCCCTGTTATAGTGCAGACATTAGACTTGGACTGGACTGCAATATTGTTTTTATACTTTTATTATTTTTTCAAACACGGTATAAATAATTCTGGGACACCCTGTGCACATAATACTCCCTGCTATAAAAGTATACCTAGCGACAAAAGAAACTTGTCACTACTTTTCATATAAAGGACACAAATTAAAGTTCTCTCCATAAAAATATTAAAAAAATTGTGAGTGAGGTAATTATCTTGATTACTGACATGGGTCTAATAAAACCTATTGAAGTGTACCTGGGGACAAATATTGATCATTTTTATGCAGAGAATTTTAATTTTAATGTGTGTCCTTGCAATGAAGTAGTAAATTTCTTTTGTAGTTCAATTTAGTTGGGAACCCAAATCACATATACTAAGACATAGACTGCCAGATGAAAATATTACAAAGTCTGTAAACATCATTAGGGCATAGCTGTGTTGTGTCGTGTTGGTTTCATTTGTCAAACCTGTAAAGTCTGTTTCCTAGCTCAATTAAATACACTTTGTATCATTGAAATCAATGATCTACAAGCAGAGATCAGGGTGATTGTAAATAAGGCTAAAGAAATGTAATACTTTGTCTCAGCGGCCCGTACGCATTGCTTTTAAAATGGGATTTAGCGCGTAGCGAGTCAGCCTTTTTCCCTTTTCTTGACCAATAATTATAGCATACCCCTTGCACCTATCTCTCACCATGTACAATGTGTTATTTATCGGAATAATGTGCATGGTGAGAGATAGGTGCCAGGGGTAACTAAGAGAACACAAGCATACAATAGGCAACTAAGAGAACACAAGCATACAATGTGCATTGATCATATCTGATTAGTTTTATTAAAAAGAAAAAAGCACAACTATTGTCTATTATTATTTTTATTAAAAAAAATAAAAAAAAATAGAGTGCATAGACCATAGCTTATTTTGGTTAAAAAAAAAAATACATAGCACATAGCTTTTTAGCCAAAAGGTGCTGAGACTAAGTATTTAATTTTATTGGCCTAACTGGTAGTTACACAACACTGGCCATTTGTGTCATGATTATCAATGACAAACTGGTTATATTACTATGGGTGTGACACAAAAGTTGCCCAATATACCAGTTAGGCTTTGAGTTATATCTGAGTGTAGACCATTGGTTTGAACAGAGCAAAGAAGGTTTTATTAACTAAGAAATGCTAGTTTACAGGTTGAATTTTTGAAACATTGTTTGTGAAAATATTGTAGTGATTGAAAATTCGAACAATTAAATCAATTCTGTGGAAATGAGGGGGAAAAATGAAAATTCAGTGTTTACCTTGAGTCCAAAAGATAGTTTTATGATACAAAGAATTACTGAATGATTCAAACTACCTATTGATTAACGGCATCATCTGTCTATCATGTTTTAGTCATGTTAGTGCACAACTACACATGAGCAGGGAAATAACTATAGAATAGTAAATTCAGAAATGATTGTGTGCATTGAAATTTCGCTAATATTGTGAGGAGCACTTAGTCGCGAAAATGTAATGCCGCAAATATTTCCAATCAACCAATGTAACTCCAATGTTTCCAGTCGTTAAAATGTATTGCCATGAATAAGGCCAGTATTGCTGATTCTTGAAATTTTAAACATGCACATTTTTCCCTTTTTTGTCTCGCCTGATGTAATCAGAAAGAGACTATGTTATCACTATTTCTGTCCGGCGTCCGCCGTATGCCGTCCGCCGTATGCCGTCCGCCGTCCGCCGTCCGCCGTATGCCGTGTGCTAAGAAATACCTTTGTGACGCGATATCTGGAGATCCGTAAGGCCTATCGTGATGGGACTTGGTGGAGGGAAGGGGGGTGGTGCGTTCTGTTGCTGATTGATTTTTCAAGGTCATCGGGGGTCATGCAAGGTCATCGGGTCAAATATGCGTAAAACTTTTGAGACGCGTTGTGACGCGATATCTAGAGATCCGTAAGGCCTATCTTGATGGGACTTGATGTCAGGGAAGGGGGTGGGGTGTTTCATTGCTGATTAGATTTTCAAGGTCATTGGAGGTCATTCAAGGTCATCGGGGTCAAATATGGGGTCAAATAAGATCCGTAAGGCCGATTTTGATGGGATTTTGTGGAGAGAAGGGGGTGGTGTGTTCTTTTTGCTGACTAAATTTTCAAGGTCATCGGAGGTCATTCAAGGTCATCGGGGGTCAAATATGGGGTCAAATAGATCAGTAAGGCCTATCTTGATGGGATTTGGTGGAGGGAAGGGGGTGGTGTGTTCTTTTTGCTGATTAAATTTTCAAGGTCACCAGAGGTCATCGGGGTCAAATATGGGGTCAAATAGATCAGTAAGGCCTATATTGATGAGATTTGGTCGAGGGAAGGGGGGTGGTGTGTTCTTTTTGTTGATTAATTTTTTGGGGTCATCGGGGGTCAAATATGGGGTCAAATAGATCAGTAAGGCCTATCTTGATGGGATTTGGTGGACGGAAGAGGGATGGGGTGTTCTTTTTGTTGATTTTTTTTTCGGGGTCATCGGGGGTCAAATAGATCAGTAAGGCCTATCTTGATGGGATTTGGTGGACGGAAGAGGGATGGTGTGTTCTTTTTGTTGATTAATTTTTCGGGGTCATCGGGGGTCAAATATGGGGTCAAATAGATCAGTAAGGCCTATCTTGATGGGATTTGGTGGAAGGAAAAGGGATGGTGTGTTCTTTTTGTTGATTAATTTTTCGGGGTCATCGGGGTCAAATATGGGGTCAAATAGATCAGTAAGGCCTATCTTGATGGGATTTGGTGGAGGGAAGGGGGGTGGTGTGTTCTTTTTGTTGATTAATTTTTCGGGGTCATCGGGGGTCAAATATGGGGTCAAATAGATCAGTAAGGCCTATCTTGATGGGATTTGGTGGACGGAAGAGGGATGGTGTGTTCTTTTTGTTGATTAATTTTTCGGGGTCATCGGGGTCAAATATGGGGTCAAATAGATCAGTAAGGCCTATCTTGATTGGATTTGGTGGAGGGAAGGGGGTGGTGTATTCTTTTTGCTGATTAAATTTTCAAGGTCATCGGAGGTCATTCAAGGTCATCTGGGGTCAAATAAGATCCGTAAGGCCTATCTTGATGGGATTTGGTGGACGGAAGAGGGATGGTGTGTTCTTTTTGTTGATTAATTTTTTGAGGTCATCAGAGGTCATCTGGGGTCAAATAAGATCCGTAAGGCCTATCTTGATGTGATTTGGTGGAGGGAAGGGGGTTGGTGTGTTCTTTTTGCTGATTACATTTTCAAGGTCATCAGAGGTCATCTGGGGTCAAATAAGATCTGTAAGGCCTATCTTGATAGCAAGCGATCTATGCTCTCAGGAACGCCAGATGACAGGAAAGGTTCATGGTTGAAGCATTTCTCTACTCTTCTTGGGAAACCACCAACAGTACCAGACAGAGACTTCACCATCTCCAAGGTGGTTGATGATACACTACCAATCTCAACCTCAGAGTTTACGTTAGCTGATCTGGAAGAAGCGCTTTCACAGTCAAAACCAGGAGGTGCCTTAGGACTGGACAGCATTCCACTTGAGCTCTGGAAGTCGGACACCTTTAAACCCCACCTTCTTCATCTGTGCAACAATCTTCTGCTACACCAAGAGAAACCTAAGCAATGGTCAACAGGTGGAATCATTCCCATCCCAAAGAAAGGGGACCTATCAAAACCAACCAACTACAGGGGCATCACCCTTACCAGTATTGCAGCCAAGCTCTTCAACAGGATGGTATTAAACAGGATAAGACCATTTGTTGACCCCTTGCTGCGTTGGAACCAGAATGGCTTCAGACAGCATAGATCAACCGTCTCTCAAATACTGGCTCTGAGACGTATCATTGAAGGCATGAAGACAAAGAATCTTCCTCTGGCAGTAGTATTCATAGATTACTCAAAAGCTTTCGATTCGATCCATCGTGAACGGATGTTCCAAATCCTACATGCGTATGGTATTCCAGGAGTCATCATTGATGCAATCAAGGCTATCTACACAGATTCATCTGCCTTAGTGATATCTGCAGACGGTGATACCGAACCTTTCGAGATTCTGGCTGGAGTTCTACAAGGAGACACCCTTGCTCCATTCCTCTTCATAGTGGTAGTAGATTACATCATGCGGCATGCCTTGAAGGACATCAACCAATCCACCGGGATCGTTCTTGAGAGAAGGAAGAGTAGACGTCATCCAGAGCTACGCCTTCATGATTTGGACTTCGCTGATGACATAGCACTCTTGTCTTCATCCATTGAGTCAGCTGAAATTCTGCTACAGCATATCGAAGAAGCTTCAAACTGTGTTGGCCTGCACCTTAATGTTGGAAAAACCAAGACTCTGCTAGTCGGCATCCCATCCTCCACAAATGTCACAACTCTGAGTGGTGCCAAACTTGACAACATCAAGGAGTTTAAGTACCTAGGATCGTCAATGCCAGACTCTTTCCATGAATTCAAGTGCCGGAAAGCTCAAGCCTGGGTTGCATGCAACAAGCTGGAGAAGATATGGAAATCTAAACTTGATAGGCCAACTAAAATCAAGTTTTTCCGAGCTTGCGTGGAAAGTATTCTACTATATGGTTCAGAGACATGGACAGTTACAAAGACTTTTGAGGACAGAATAAATGGATGCTACACACAGTTGCTGAGGAGAGTCCTTAACATCAGTTGGAGAGACCACAAAACTAATGAAGAGGTGTATGGTGAAATTCCTCCGCTGGCTAACTCAGTAAGGAAGCGACGGCTCCAGTTTGCTGGACACTGCCTACGAGCATCCGATCAACCTGTCTCCCGAGTGCTTTTCTGGACTCCAAGTGAAGGCCATTCATCCCGTGGCAGGAGATCCACCACCTATCCTGACAGCATCTCAAAGGACCTTGATCTTGAACCCAATGAAGTTCAACAGCTTATGTTGGATAAACTTGCTTGGAGGAAATTTGTAACTGCTGCTTCCAATATTCCGTCCAAGGACGACCGATGATGATGATGATGATGTGATTTGGTGTAGGGAAGGGGGTTGGTGTGTTCTTTTTGTTGATTTAATTTTTGAAGGCATTACATCCCTTGCATTAACTACAATGCATACCTCTGTGACAGTGCTACATTGTATCATATGTTTCATCATCATTTCTTTCAAGTCACTTTTGATGAACAGGCGAGACGCGCCGTTCGAGAACCGCCTTGTTTAGTACCCCTGGCACCTATCTCTCACCATGCACATTATTCCGATAAATAACACATTGTACATGGTGAGAGATAGGTGCAAGGGGTATGCTATAATTATTATTAGCAGGGATATACTTCATTGAAATAAAATAGAGCAGCAAGGGCTGACTGTCATTAATGTCACTAATGGTATCTCAAATAGTATACCCTATGCTTCGGCTTTGCCAAAATATGTTCAATAGGCAACTAAAAAAAATGATGACATTTTAAAAACAAATAGACATTTTTTGACAATGTTGAGGGAAAACGAAACAGGAGAAAAATGTTTACGACTATGGTTGGTACCTACAAAGTGTTCCCTATGCTTTGGCTTTGCCAACATATGTTCAATTATCTTCGCCGTTATTTTAATGCATATATAGTCGGTTTCATAATGCTATGGACGAATTCAAGCTATTTTACGCGAGCGTGTTTTGCTGAAATTTACCGATTTTCCAGGGAAATGGATCCATATGTTTAACCAAGGCGCATAATTTTCCCATAATTTTGGGTAAAAAAATGTGAGGATATTTGACCTCCAGATTTCCGGTATTGCTCAAATTTTATGAAATGTGGCAAATTACAAGAAGTTCAACCCATTAATTTACCAAAAATATATATGAAAAGGGGTCATTGGTGGCACATCCCTATAAATGCATCTTATTGATTCAAGCATTGGTTACCTTCCTTATTCTGGTAAAAAATATTTTAAATATTTATGTTGGCTTTGAGTACAGGGTATTTTACTCACCCTGTAGCTACTGTTTGCTAACTCAGTGTGCCACTTTACCTTGTAATAAACACAACACCAAAAGTAAGTCCCCCTCTCAAAATGTCGTCATAACATCGTCAGGTAAAACATTTTACCAATAAAACTTAGGTAGAAATAATCCTATGACTGTTTCCTAAGTGGTACGACTTCATGGCTGAACGAGCTCAAATGAAAGACAAAAACTGCCCTTCTCAAAAGTCACAAAAGTTTATTAATTGCTTCTTACTAATGGAAAAACACCCGTGGTTGAGCGAATATTACTGTAATGTGTAATCAATTCATGACCATTCAGCCATGTAAATCCACTTCTTGGCTCAGATATTAGCACAGTGAGTTGTGACTTTTGAGAAGGGCAGTTTTTGTCTTTCATTTGAGCTCATTCAGCCATGAAGTCATGGACATCTTTCATTTTCAAACACCACTTAGGAAACAGTCATAGGATTATTTCTAACTAAGTTTTATTTGTAAATTTTGTTACCTTACGATGTTATGACGAGATTTTGAGAGGGGGACTTACTTTTGGTGTTGTGTTTATGATGGTTAAGTTGTGTCACAGGGCAGCTATTGCATTTGGACTTCCAGTCCTTCTTCCACTTACCCAGTTTATTGCTTGCATTCCATCTAACACAATGCATATATTAAATAGTACTACTTTATTCAGCCAACCACTGACAGCATAACACATTTTGGCAATGTCTGCATCAACCACCCAAATGGAATAGACCATATTCACGCGGCAGCCATTTTCTAAAATTTGCCACCCAAGCCTCGTTCTCGTTACGTATACCTGCGCCTGCGTGACTTGCGTGAGGATGCGTATGCCGCGCGCTTTGGTACCACGCTTCTCGCGCAGTTCTATTGTGCAGTGTGAGGCGCAGATAGACCAAACGGGAACGAGGCTTGGGTGGCATATTTTGGAAAATGGCTGCCGCGTGAATAGAGTCTATAAGCTTAAGCTTATATACACAACTTTAATATAGCACACAGCTTTATTCCGCCGGGTGAAAGAATCAGATAATGTCCACATTTTAGTACTATATTTAGTATTAATTGTTTATATTTAGTAAATTAGGAAATCCTTGCTTACTTAACCATCTCCACTCCAGTCACAGGCAATTCGTTGGAGTAATCCCTCCTCTGTTATTAACCTGCATAGTGTAAGGGGCAGGGTGTTATATATATATGGATAATATGAGATGACTGGGTCCATACACTGTTAATTCAAAGTGTCTAAGTTAAATTGGGCAAAATGATTAATTTTGCAGGAGCTATATCAATGGGGATTAAGCTTTTGTTGAACTAATTACAAAACTGAATTATAGACAAATATAAATGCAATATTGTACCAGTTGGCACCTGAATCCAATTTTCCTCCACAAACGGTCAAAGGCCACACTCAACACGGAGGAAAACAATTAGAGTTTCGCACCAATTGGGCTACATTTCTACAAAATTCAATTCATTTTTTAGTCCAACATTGAAGTATCAACAAGGATATTTATAATTTGTGTGGATATAAAAAAAGCTAATTCCCCATTCACTGAACATCACAAATTATAGACATTTTGTTCAATTATGGACGCTTTGAGTTTACAGTTAGTTATAAATGCATTGATTGCCATGATTACAGCATTCAAGTTAGAAAGATAGCAATTGCTATATATTATGAAACAATACTGTCATAATGGTAATTTTCACGCTTTGCAAATTTTCAACTGTTTTGTGTGTTTTTAAATTCGTAATTTGTAGGTTCATCACACATATCAATGCGCAAATAAACATTGCTGCGGTAGCTGGGATGGGAGGCTTGATCTGATCGGGGTTTTTTTATGGGGGTTGAGAGCGCAAAAATGAATATAGCATGAAAATGTCCACTTTTACAGTAGTATATAGATTTGCAGCAGTTGACAAGTTTACTACATAGCAATGGCAAGCACTTTTATAAAATGAACACACTTCCAACTTGCCATGTTTATTTTGATCTAATGTTATGTTTTCATTTTAGGGGCGAGATGAAACCAAGTTGGTTTAAAATATTCATTGAACAGTGTATTAGTCGTTTATGTGCTTTTGAGTTAATTTTCAGTATTTTCTTGATTCATCCCTGTTTTTTCCACTTGTTCTTCAGTGGCGTGTCCTAAGGGGCGGAGGCATGCCCTGTCCCCCCCCCCCCCCCCCTCTCCACCCTCCTTTGACTATCATTAAGAGAATTGCACACATTCGGGGGAATTTCATGGGTTTTCTTTAATGTCTAGGTGTCAGTCAGGGATAAATCAAAATTAGTAAAAAAAATAGTCCATATATGCGCGCATCATGCCCATCTGTCCAGAAATATCATTTTAGAAGCCCATATAAAAATCAAAATGTACCTTAATTTTGGCCAGTCATGTAAATGATAAAAATCAGAAACCGATAATCAAATATAAAAAAAATAATCGATAGGCAAAAAGGTGTGAAGTCATTCGGGAAATCCTGAATACGTCACCACTGTTCTTCCAGCATAAGTGACGCAAATGTAATTGATTTTTTCCCTCCTTGAGGCTGTATAGCAATTACAAACTCAGATTGTATTCTTTGTTGTAATTTTACAGGTGCTCAACCAACTAGACAACTTCCCTTGGAAATTCTGCACATGCCACTGCTGTTCTTCCAGCTCAACCGACTCAATTTATTTCTTGTTTTGGGGATTTTTATTTTTACAATTTTGGCATTTTTTCTCAAAAAACACTTTAAAAATATAAATAATTCCCCCCCCCCCTCTTGAGACCCTAATGACAAATGTATCCATATTAGAAACTTATATATTGTATTCTTTGTTGTAATGTTACAGGTGCTCCACCAGGGAGACCACCTCCCCCAAAGACAACCCAACCAAGTGCCGCACCATCTGCTGCCACCGCACCACCCCCAGCAGCTCCATCGGGATATTCAACACCCCCAGGATACGGTCAAGTTCCGGCACAGAGGCCACCCCCGGCAGCGATGCCCTATCAGAACCCTCCCCCTGCCGGACAGCAACCAGGGGGATACCCTGCTCAACAATATCAGCCTGTGCCATCATATGCTCCATATGGGGGTTATGCGCCAGCACAGCCAGCACCATATAACCCGTATGCAGCACCACTACCACAGCAACAACCGTATCCTACACAGCAGTACCAGTACCCCCCGCAACAAGGCTATCCAGCCCCTGGTGCCCCTTATGGACAGCAACCACCATCTTATAACCCATATCAACAACAACAACAACAACAACAGCCCCCTCCTAGATAAATATTTTCTCATAAAACATTCCCCTTATAGATATATCCCTTTACTTTACAGATAACAGGCACATACACATAATTTCTAAAAAATAGGAATTACTGTAAAAGCCAAAATATGTGCGAGTTCTATATTCGCACACTTAAAGGTAGATGACCCGATCACATTTTCGTAGCACAGAATTATTTCAAACATACAGAGATTTTCATATCATATGAAAGCTCGTATTTTTCTCATCATCATACTAAAATTTGACAGCCTAAATCGGTATAATTGATGAAATAACGTCAAATTACCGCGAATGGTGGTAACCACCGATATAGTTTGTGTACTACTCAATGGGTACAGTTCACAGCATCTTGTGCGTCTAAAATAAGAACCATTAGAGCTATGCAACTCAAACTTTGGAACACAAGTTTTTTAAGGATGACATTTCATGTCGAATAGAAAACTTCAAGTTGAAAATCGGAACATCTACCTTTAAGATGCATCATAAAATTATAGAATGCAAAAATAGTGCTTTCAATATTGTCCCTGTACGGCGCCTGATGGGAGACATTGCTGTGTATGAAAACAACAACTCGCAACAATATCAATGTCGAAATGTGCAGAAATATCTTTACACACAAATATTTGGTCACACATTTTCTTAGTTACTTGTATACAAATACAGCATGGCAGTGGCATAGTTAAAAGGGGGAGGCAGGGGGCCATCCCAATTAATAAAAACGTCATCCATCTTTCCAAGTAATACAGTTGTTATCCGACACATGTTCTGTTTGTGTCAGGTTACAATCACTCTAGGTTATACAACACATGCGTATTTCAGCATAAGTGCCGATCAAGTGGATTGATTAATCAATTGATTACTTAATTAATTAAATAGTGAAATACTTGGTTACTTTATTAGTTTGGCCAACAACCTAGTACTTTAGTAGTATTATGTTCGAGACCTTTACTGCATCCAATATAAATGTAAGTTAAGTATTGTTATGTACAAATTGGATATGGTTTTCTATTTTTAGCAACGATACCAACACTTATTGGACCATATCTGATATCCAATTAGGACAACATGATGGATCTTTTGATGAAGGGATGCTTCAAAATAATATTTGATATTGCTTAGTGTTACTACATTTATTCATATCTAAACATTGCCCATTCAAGCATCACATTTATTGACAGAATTTAAACAAATCATGATCCCTGTGATAGTGAATGCAAAACCTGACAGGACAAATGTATGTGTTTTTGTCTGATGAAAGAAAACAACTCAGCTCAAACTTAACGTTTCTAATCCATACACCCCTATAGGGAGTATGAATTTAAAATAGGGTTACCTGTCTGGGCGACTCTACATGAATCTACACTCCCTATGTGGAAGATTAAGGTTATGTCTTCCATAGGGGGTGTATGGATTTTAACTAGAATAGCCCATTTCAAACAGTGACATTTTTCCTTTTTTATTTTGACTATATGTGATGAACTCACTGATATACAAATAATTGCCCCCAAACTTGTATTTAAAAACATAATTTTTTATAGTAGCATGTATGTAGATTTGTATTGAATTCTGTTCTGTGGATAAAGTAAAGTATGAACCTTTTTGAATCAATGTAGAACTATCATAATCTGCTGAAACATCCGGTCGTCCGGGGAGGTGTAAACAACAAACCTACTGATGAAGGGTGCAAATTAGGAATAAATCTACTATGATTCAAAAAAGTGTCTTTATACTAGGAGACAAAAAACTCACCCTGTTGTACAGGCAAACTGACCTCTCGGTTGGTTGGGCTTTTTTTCTTTTCTTTTTATTCTTATTTTCCCTGAAAATGAAAGTAAAAAAACAAAAGAATCTATAAACATTTTGCTGTTTTTCGACAGGCAAAACAAGAAAATTGGGTTGGTATTCATGTGAAATTTGGGTCAGTCGCACACGTACAACAGGAGATTTTTTGTCACTGTACCTATAATTTTTTATGTTAAATTATAATTCAAATGTTTATTCAATGTATGATATTTACATTTATATAATAGTATGAAAACAAGTCATAATTTTGTCTTGCACTTAGTGGACACAAATCTTCACCCAGAATGAATGGTGAAGTGAACCATTTGCAATTTTAAAATCATGGAAAATTTAAGGAAGTTTGAATAGATGTATCATATTGAGAAAAAAAAACCTAATAGATGCTCGCTCTCTTGTTCTCAAACTCATATAAATATGAATGGATAATTTATCAATTATCAATGATATAAATGTTGTTTTCAACATAGCTAAATAAGCTTGTTTACAAGAAGTACTATGAAATAAACAAGATTATGTACATAGATCTTTCTCATGAACACCACTGTTAAGTCCATATTTACTCATTCGTTAATATTGCCCTAAATTTGTTTCCTTGCTTCAATATAAATACCGCTAATTCCCAGGGCTGTACCCGCAGCATGTCCACCGGGGGAGGGGAGGGGGCAAAGGTATATGTTGGTCTATCTAGTGCCCTTTTCCCCGGTCAGTACGGCACTGCTCATTCCAGAGGTTATAACATTGTATCTGATCACTATATTATGTCATAAAGTGGCAGTTTAAAAACAAATCCAACTGTCTAGACCTGAGACAGTTAACCACAATCACACATTTGACAAGTTTGTAACCATCTCAATTCACCATAAAGTCTGCAGTCCATCAGAATTTAATTGATATTGTAAAATTACTTGTCAAACGTGTCATTGTGATTAAAGGTCTCAGTAGGTCTTGAATTGTCTAGACTGTTTAATTTATGATTTGTTTTGAAACGTTTTCAGTGTGTTCTCTTCTACCAATAAACTGCTAAGGAGCCAAATAATTGGTATGATATTTCAACATAAAGTTTGGTGCACTTATAGCTCTAAGCATGATATATGATGATATTGTTGATATAGATCTTTAAAGACATTGTTAACTTCATTTTGATACCTCGTTTGCTACAAAAGACAATAAATTGTCACAGTTTGATAACGATTTATGAAAAGATGCAGTTCCAAATGTCGTACGCACCATACATTTTATGTACTAGAATATTCATCAGAGCCCTGTTGACTAATTTTATCCATGGGATGTTTAGGCGGGCTATTCAATTCAAATCTCCGCATGCTGCATACATAGCCCTGTAATTTGTGACATTTCAGACCGCATGTAGGGTCATAAAACGATTCAAAGGTGTAAATCAATCTTAAGAGGATTAGAATCAAAGTTAGGCGACCAAAAAACCCAACCATGTTCTACGGGCCCGACCGACCCATTTTTTTCCCTTCAAATTTGTGAATTTTTCTTCTTTTTTGTGTGAACATTTTTGCAATTTCTTTTTTAAGAATTGACATTTTTTGATTTTTCCTTTGAACATTTCGAAATTGATGAAAAATGCACAAAAACAAGAAAAAAATGTTTGGGGAAAAACAAAAAAGCAGTTTTGTCTGCCTGTAGAACAGGTTTTTTGTTTGTTGCCTTATGGCCACTGTAATAAGTGAGGACTGTTTTTATATTTCGCAGTGTTTGCTTTTATTTCTCTTCAATCAATTCAAAAAGCTTTCTAAAAGAGCTTATTAGAGTGAAAGTTCATCTGTGTTGGTAGTCAAATAATTTGAAATTGATCTTTCATTCACAACACAAGATCACAAGATAATAATTACCTGGAATTTTCAGGTGTTGCTACACCTTTCATCAATCAACAGAGATGGGGGCCGATACCAATTGCCGAGCGTCTATGACCCGATTCTGACGTTACATTTCCAAAAGGTCAAGTCCGTCAGTTTGAGTCATTAGTCTGCTGATGAAAGGTGTAGCAACACCTGAAAATTCCAGGTTATTATTATCTAATGTTGTGAACGAAAGATCAATTTTATATTAAAAGAGCTTATGTTGTGTTTATTCATTCCATGGAAAAAGCTGATTTTCACCCTTTTCTATAAACAAAGCTATCCCATATCTTCAAAATGCAAAAGGGGTAACTTTATCAAATTTTTAAGTGATCATTTGTGAAGACATTACAGCTTATAAATATGTAGAGAAATAATTATCAATGATGAAAAAATAAACTTCTTATAAAGAAATTCTAAAAGTCCATGTATGTGGTTATTGCATATTAGAGAAATATAATAATCCAAGGACTTATAATAGAAAAGCTATTATTTAAGTGCCCGGTTCCATTCCATGCATGGGGGAACATGCATTGACTACTGTTGTTACAGACAGTCAGCCGTCAGGTCAAGCATAGCGTTCAGTAGTAATGTTTCCTGCCATAAGGCCAACAAAATGTAATACTTTGTCTCAGCGGCCCGCGCGCATTGCTTTTCGATTTATTTATTTTTATTTTTATTTTATTTTTTCAATTTAAAAAAAATTAGTAAGTTTCGGTGATACTCGGCAACCTTGTGACTGAGAACACACATTCAGCTAAATTTGTGAAGTTAAAGAGATAAAGAGGACACAAGCATACAATGTGCATTGATCATATCTGATTACTTTTATTAAAAAGACAAAAGCATTAATTGACTATATTTTGACTTTTATAAAAAATAAATCACATAGGACATAAATTATTTTGGTAAAAAATAAAATCGCCTAGCATATAGCTTTTTAGCCAAAAAGCGCTGAGACAGTATTTAATTTTTTTTGGCCTAAATTGGTCGTTATTTATGTTTGAGATAGCAAAGACTGCAGATAATTTGCATCCACTTAGCTTTGCTTTGACAATAAAACTCCCATACTTCCATTTCGTTAGAAAGCTAATAGGTCTTTACTCGAGCAATTCTTTTTTCTGACCATGAATAATAATATCTATCATTTATAAAAAAAAACAATGCTCATCAACATGGTCCAACTGCTACCTGATTTGACTAAGAATATAAGTCAGTAATACATAAAGCTAGCACCTATGGCAGGTTAAAATAATGAAAATGTATTTTAAAAAATGACTACTGCGGGATTCAAACAGTGTCTCTCCGGCTTCAAAAGCGCACGCTCTAATCACTGAGCTATTAAGAGAGCGTTTCATACTAGGTGTCTCAGGGATTATGATATCACAGTGAATTGGGCGCAGGCTGCAAACATGGAGGAAATTCGATATTTGTTGACTATTTAGGTCTACATTCTGGAATGATTTACTGCTTTAAAATTGATCCTAACGATGACAACTATAAATATCAGGTAATTTCATCTTATGTTGAGATCATAGAATCCATCTAAACTGCTCACAAAAAGTATCGAAACACTTAGAAATGATCCAATATATAACGGCTCGAAAGTGTATGCATTAATCGAAGCAAATAACCAAGTGCATAATTTTATTCTGCGTATTTTGACACCTCGATCGATGAGATACGATGTTGAGGAGCGGAGTTATTGTCATTTCAATGGTCGTGGGTCCAGTTTCAAAATTGACAATCATCCTATAGAAAGAGGTTTGCATTACTATTTAGAATGATCAGATTTGTGCTTTTCAATAGGGATGAGTGTCACTTTTTGAAACTGGACCCACGATCATTGAAATGGCAATAACTCCGCTCCGCAACATCGTATCTCAACGATCGAGGTGTCAAAATACGCAGAACAAAATGATGCACTTGGTTGTTTGCTTCGATTAATGCATACCCTTTCAAGCCGTTATGTATTGGATCATTTCTAAGTGTTTCGATACTTTTTGTGAGCAGTTTATAATGGTGTACCTAATGTTTTGGCTTAGAAAGAGGGAGGAGGTATATAATGTACACTTATATTTTGTGCAGTTCAATTTTACAAATGTGGAGCGATCTGTTAAAACCCGCCACATGGTGGGATTTTCATAAGAGAGATATTTATATCATAAGAAAGCTGAAACTGCTGATTAAGGAACTATTTCGATCATTTTCCTGCAGTACCTACAAAATAAATTATGAGTGAATGATGATTGTGATGTCGTAGAAAGCTACAAAACAAGAAATCATGAAAACAGCCCAAACAAGGTACATAGTCCAATAGAATAACGTAAATCAGAAAAGTGACTTGAAATTTCAATTTCATGAAAGATGATGATTATACAAAGTATAAGAAATGATTTTTTTCATAATCTCTATGTCACATCTGGCGACATGTGGCAAGTTTTTTACAGATATCATCACATATGATTACACAAAACGTTTCATGGTAATCATATAAGTAAAACTGCAAGAGGCCGGGTTTACCGGTAGACTAATATTTCTGGCCAAATGCACGCCAAAGTATTCATGCATCAGCTCCTTTATCATATGGCTGCATGTTTTGAAGTAGAAAATAAACGTAAACAATTTGCGGTACGGTATGAATGTGACAGAGCACATTCTTAGGTACTAAATACAGTTTACTAGGTGTTTTAAAAGTTTGTTGTTACGGAAAAAAGGTGATTTATTCAAAATTGTTTTGCTTGGAATATGATCAAAATCGATCTAGTTTGAGGTTTTGAATCATGAAAATTCTTCTAAAACACACTGATCAAATATTTTCATATTCTTGGATAAGTTGTCGTATATTACGTTCTAATTCAAATGTGGATATAAACATCTGTTTTATTTTAAAACAATTTTACTGCTCAAAATGTTGCTCTTTATCCAATTTTGGATGTATTCTAGGCAAAACAATAGCAAATAATATTAATGATTTCTCCATGAAAATTCCCTTAAAAATCACCGACCAAACTTCATACAGAACGGTGTTATTGTGTTTTGGTTTTAGTTCTTATTTATTTAGGTCCGTATGCACAAAAGAGTTAGACCGAGTCTAAAGTTAGACCGAGTCTAAAGTTAGACCGAGTCTAAAGTTAGACCTGGTCTAAGTGGATTTTAGTTTTTGTGAAAGCACACCTTTAATTATATTTCCTTCTCAAATAAGCTAACAAATTGTAAAGATTCGGATGTAAAGTTCAAAAATAGCACAAAATATCTCATGAAAATGCAGAGGAAACAGATTTTGAGGCATAAAAAAATTTAACTTAAACCAGGTCTAACTTTAGACCCGGTCTAACTCTTTTGTGCATACGGACCTTAGAGTTTAAAGTATGCAGCCATGCGACTTTGGCAATAAATCAATCTGACATGAACCGTGTAGTGATGGTGCGTAGCTGCATGCCTTTTTGTCTCGCCTGATGTAATCAGAAAGAGACTATGTTATCACTATTTCTGTCCGGCGTCCGCCGTATGCCGTGTGCTAAGAAATACCTTTGTGACGCGATATCTGGAGATCCGTAAGGCCTATCGTGATGGGACTTGGTGGAGGGAAGGGGGGTGGTGCGTTCTGTTGCTGATTGATTTTTCAAGGTCATCGGGGGTCATACAAGGTCATCGGGGTCAAATATGCTTAAAACTTTTGAGACGCGTTGTGACGCGATATCTAGAGATCCGTAAGGCCTATCTTGATGGGACTTGATGTCAGGGAAGGGGGTGGGGTGTTCTTTTGCTGATGAGATTTTCAAGGTCATTGGAGGTCATTCAAGGTCATCGGGGTCAAATATGGGGTCAAATAAGATCCGTAAGGCCGATCTTGATGAGATTTGGTGGAGGGAAGGGGGTGGTGTGTTCTTTTTGCTGATTAAATTTTCAAGGTCATCGGAGGTCATTCAAGGTCATCGGGGGTCAAATATGGGGTCAAATAGATCAGTAAGGCCTATCTTGATGGGATTTGGTGGAGGGAAGGGGGGTGGTGTGTTCTTTTTGCTGATTAAATTTTCAAGGTCACCAGAGGTCATCGGGGTCAAATATGGGGTCAAATAGATCAGTAAGGCCTATATTGATGAGATTTGGTGGAGGGAAGGGGAGTGGTGTGTTCTTTTTGCTGAATAAATTTTCAAGGTCATCAGAGGTCATTCAAGGTCATCGGGGGTCAAATAAGATCCATAAGGCCTATCTTGATTGGATTTGGTGGAGGGAAGGGGGATGGTGTGTTCTTTTTGTTGATTAATTTTTCGGGGTCATCGGGGGTCAAATATGGGGTCAAATAGATCAGTAAGGCCTATCTTGATGGGATTTGGTGGACGGAAGAGGGATGGTGTGTTCTTTTTGTTGATTAATTATTCGGGGTCATTGGGGGTCAAATATAGGGTCAAATAGATCAGTAAGGCCTATCTTGATGGGATTTGGTGGAGGGAAGGGGGTTGGTGTGTTCTTTTTGTTGATTAATTTTTCGGGGTCATTGGGGGTCAAATATGGGGTCAAATAGATCAGTAAGGCCTATCTTGATGGGATTTGGTGGAGGGAAGGGGGTGGTGTGTTCTTTTTGTTGATTAATTTTTCGGGGTCATCAGGGGTCAAATATGGGGTCAAATAGATCAGTAAGGCCTATCTTGATGGGATTTGGTGGAGGGAAGGGGGGTGGTGTGTTCTTTTTGTTGATTAATTTTTCGGGGTCATCGGGGGTCAAATATGGGGTCAAATAGATCAGTAAGGCCTATCTTGATGGGATTTGGTGGACGGAAAAGGGATGGTGTGTTCTTTTTGTTGATTAATTTTTCGGGGTCATCGGGGGTCAAATATGGGGTCAAATAGATCAGTAAGGCCTATCTTGATGGGATTTGGTGGACGGAAGAGGGATGGGGTGTTCTTTTTGTTGATTATTTTTTCGGGGTCATCGGGGGTCAAATATATCAGTAAGGCCTATCTTGATGGGATTTGGTGGAGGGAAGGGGGGTGGTGTGTTCTTTTTGTTGATTAATTTTTCGGGGTCATCGGGGGTCAAATATGGGGTCAAATAGATCAGTAAGGCCTATCTTGATGGGATTTGGTGGAGGGAAGGGGGGTGGTGTGTTCTTTTTGTTGATTAATTTTTCGGGGTCATCGGGGGTCAAATATGGGGTCAAATAGATCAGTAAGGCCTATCTTGATGGGATTTGGTGGACGGAAGAGGGATGGTGTGTTCTTTTTGTTGATTAATTCTTCGGGGTCATCGGGGGTCAAATATGGGGTCAAATAGATCAGTTAGGCCTATCTTGATGGGATTTGGTGGACGGAAGAGGGATGGGGGGGTGGTGTGTTCTTTTTGTTGATTAATTTTTCGGGGTCATCGGGGGTCAAATATGGGGTCAAATAGATCAGTAAGGCCTATCTTGATGGGATTTGGTGGACGGAAGAGGGATGGTGTGTTCTTTTTGTTGATTAATTCTTTGGGGTCATCGGGGGTCAAATATGGGGTCAAATAGATCAGTAAGGCCTATCTTGATGGGATTTGGTGGACGGAAGAGGGATGGGGTGTTCTTTTTGTTCATTATTTTTTCGGGGTCATCGGGGGTCAAATATGGGGTCAAATAGATCAGTAAGGCCTATCTTGATGGGATTTGGTGGACGGAAGAGGGATGGTGTTCTTTTTGTTGATTAATTTTTCGGGGTCATCGGGGGTCAAATATGGGGTCAAATAGATCAGTAAGGCCTATCTTGATGGGATTTGGTGGAGGGAAGGGGGGTGGTGTATTCTTTTTGCTGATTAAATTTTCAAGGTCATCGGAGGTCATTTAAGGTCATCTGGGGTCAAATAAGATCCGTAAGGCCTATCTTGATGGGATTTGGTGGACGGAAGAGGGATGGTGTGTTCTTTTTGTTGATTAATTTTTCGAGGTCATCAGAGGTCATCTGGGGTCAAATAAGATCCGTAAGGCCTATCTTGATGTGATTTGGTGGAGGAAAGGGGGGGTTGGTGTGTTCTTTTTGCTGATTAAATTTTCAAGGTCATCAGAGGTCATCTGGGGTCAAATAAGATCTGTAAGGCCTATCTTGATGTGATTTAGTGTAGGGAAGGGGGTTGGTGTGTTCTTTTTGTTGATTACATTTGTCAAGGTATTACATCCCTTGCATTAACTACAATGCATACCTCTGTGACAGTGCTACATTGTATCATATGTTTCATCATCATTTCTTTCAAGTCACTTTTGATGAACAGGCGAGACGCGCCGTTCGAGAACCGCCTTGTTTTAATTGACGCGACACATCGCGTGCGGTGCTTACTGATATCCTCTTTGTTTTTTCTGGAACAAATTCAATATTGATAGACACTGGTTCTTAAAGACTTGAAAATGTGAAGAAAATTGAATAAAAATAATAAATCAACAATTACAGTGCACAGTCATCTTGTGATTTTTCCCAGCAATTTGTGATCATGGACGGGACCTTCGTCTATCGCCACTAACCACAGGTGCAAGGTCTCATTTGTGGTGGCTTGCTTATTGCTGAACAAAACTTATGACTGCACAGTGACTGATTCATCACTTCGTTTAAATATCTTCACATTATCAACTCTCAGGAATTACCGTCTTTGTCAATTTATGTTTCTGGAGGGAGAGCGACTTTTTCTGGCACTTTGTATTTAGGTTGTCAACTAAATCGTTGATATATTTGATGCTTTCTTCATCAACAAGGGCAAACTGAGGTATTTGATTTTCAATCATTTATTCCATTTCTTAGGCCTACATGTCCGACAAAAAAACAAACTAATGTAAACAAAAATGCAGACGATGAAAAATGCAAAAAGGTCAGTAGTGTTCAAAACAAAATTGTTTGCCGTATTATTAAGTTCTGTCAATCGGGGTGGTGATATCATCAAAAAGACTGCCCAGGGCATTTTTCATGACATGTTGAAATTGAAGTCATAGCTTGATTATTCCCTCATTTTTAACCAAATGACAGGAATGTATATGAGGTATATATCTGATATTGTGCTCGTTTTGTTTTAGGATGCTAACAGCAGATTCAATGCCGCTAAAGAAACTGATAAGATCCAGGAAAGGGAAGTTGCATTGCAAGAATTGGCTAGTGCATATGATGCCTATATAGAATTGTATGTTAACTTGACAAAAGGTTCCAAGGTATGTTGTATAAACAAATATTTTGGCTCCAATAAAGAGCTGTTCGTTTGTCAAGTTATTTGTCATCATTCTATGGATCAAGGGGTGATTCTTTGTGACCCTATTGATGATGGAGTGCCATTGTTGTCTATATTGTTACATGTGATGTGCAGAGATAAGAAGTAGACCTGTTGCTTCCTTAATGCTGCCAGTCCAACAGAGTGTTTGTCTGCCACGTTAACGCATTCCCTCAATAGCTCTTTCAGTTATCACCTTTTCTAGATTGTCTCCTTGTAGTCTAGCATAGCAATTTGTATTGCATTTTGTTGCACAATATCTTATTACACAGAGAAGTTTGGTCCCCAATGTTATTAAAAGTGGGGGTGTGTGTGTGTGTTTATAGGTTTTTTTCTTTCTTCATTATATTCAAATTTATTTCAAAAACATAATCTCAGACAAAATGTATTCAAACACAGACTCTATTGACTGCTATTTTGCCAAAACATGCTCATTATGCGAGTCACATACAAATAGAAACATGTTTATGGTTGCCCCTTCCTCTCCCCCTTCCTCACCGATCAATGTTGCAAGACAATATACTCAGTGGCTCAGACGTGATCCCACCCTCAAACAAAATCTTGTGCCCCAGATTTTTCTTTCACCTGTTTCCCCACCCCCAAAATGTTGATGCTGGTGCCCTGCATGTGCTGATGGTGGGCAAATTGTGTGGTTCAACATTGATCAGGGGGAAGGGAAAACACTTCACATCAGACCTACAATGTGATTAACCCTAACCCCACTACACCATACAAAATCATCCAAAATACTAAACCATCTCCACCAAGTGCTGCTGCATTGGCTCGATTACGCACCTACCGCAGGCATATGTGGGCATGAAGTTTGTGGCCGCATATGCGCTGGGGAGTTAGCTCGGTTGATAGGGGCACAGACTGGGGTGCAGATGGTCCCGGGATCAAATCCCGGAGGGTGCTCAGTGATTTTTCAGGTTAAAAGAATTGTACTTTTTCACCTCCCACGATACACAGGCAAAAACATAGCCGTGGGAGTTAGGGTTAAAACACACACTTTTTCAATGTTCCAACCCACTACACCATACAAAATCATCCAAAATAAAACCATCTCCACCATGTGCTCGGTTGATAGGGGCACTAGACTGGGGTGTGGATGGTCCCGGGATCGAATCCCGGGGGGTGCTTGGAGATTTTTTGTGTTAAAAAAATTGTACTTTTTCCCCCTCCCCCGATACACGCAAAAACCTAGCCGTGGGAGTTAAACAATATTTTCATTGCAGTTTGATTTTGTGTTTTTTCCTGTATATTGTAGAATCAAAACAGAGAAAGCTCAAGATACCCACAGAGTACGGGGTGATACGCCCACATAATCTACAAAATAGCCCCTGTGGCAAAATATTGTCAATCAATGGCAAAATTCAAAATAACTTTCGGGAAAATCTGAGGAAAACAGATAGCCCTTGTAATAAAAAAGCATTTTTAGCAATGGTGTATTTGAGTGAAATATTGAGGTATGTTCTTCTTTCTCCGTTTGTAGTTCTATGAGGACCGGACCTCAACGAGATTCTTTGCAAGTTTCAAAGTAAAGTAAATGACATGGTTTCTGCCAGACATTAGAAAGAGGAGCTATTGCATGATTTGTAACCAAATGCCACCAATCAACAGTCTACTGCACCACCCCAACCTGATACACAGGTAAGTAATGAAATATCACATATATGGACCATTTCCCCCTGGTGGGGGATAGTTGTAAGCCTCCGCGTAAATGAAAATGTCAGAATAAGGGTCCGCTTTTTTAAAGACAACTCGAGTCTGCGCAGGCCCGTGCTAAAAATCGCACAATTTCTCAAGTATCAAAATTACCCAATTTCCGAGAATAAGGGTGTCTTTAGTTTTCACCAATATGAATCGGCGCTAAGGGTACGTAGCTTGAGACAATCACTATGATCACAATAAACTATCTTAAAATGGGGAAAAAACACCCTGAAATTGCATAAATATTAAAATCATGGGGAATTTTTCCAACTAATGCAATCATTACCGATCGGCATTCGTTCATCTGACAAAATCAACAGCTAGCGCGAGCTGCCTGCTTTGTTCACTTTGGACAGCTCTTTCAATGTTAGGTTTTTTGCAAAAATCCCTTAAGCATGGTATGATTTGTGCTGGAAAACATGGGTCTCAAATACAACAAACTCAGTCAAATCAACCTCTTATGATGGCTTTGAACTTAGTTGCAGAATGCTCAGCTCAAACTGTTGATCAACAGTCAACAAGATAATGGCTTCTCAAACTCTTCAGAAGGCTGGAACCAATTCATGTCACAGAATTTTACTTATACATAGCTCACAATTTGATATCGTGTCCAGGGCTGGAACTTCAGGTTTTTTAAATAAGTCAGTTGGGCAGGTAACTGTAAAAAAAATACCTGCCCAACAGAAATTCCACCAGCTAGTTTAATCACTTACACTGTGAGTTTGACATTTTTTACCTGCCAGTCGGTCAGGTACTTATGGATCTTTACCCGCCCAACGTAAAAGTATTCTGCTATAAGTGGGCGGGTGGATTTCCAGGCCTGATTAAATCTTGGCACTTAGGCATTTTAGCCTCTATTTTGTCGTAAATAGGCAAAAAAAGGTTTTTTTCGTTGTAATTTCTACGCAAACAACATTTCTGTCGCCAAATTGATCCGGGATGGACCGGTTAGTGTCACCGATCTAACAGGTAGTTAAAAATTTGATATCGTATCTGTAAAAGCAAATCGCAGAATGTCATCATATCAAAAGGTTTTGAGCTAAAGGGTACCCTCATTATTTATAAGTTGTTATAAACAACCCAAGGTTGTATCCTATGTGATATGTGTGTAGGGTAATGCATGGATGAACACCATTGATTTATATCAGCCACAAAATATCAATACTTCTAATAGATTTTATGATATCCATATTAACTATGGCCATGTGTTTTGAACTCGCCACCCTTCCCATTGCATGTCCAGATTTTTACATGTTACACCATCTGAGATTCGAATAATAGCATATCGCAATTATTACTTGTTCTACCCCATAAAAAGTATATATTTTCTGAACGGTAATCTCACAAGAAATCCAAATATGCTATTGGAATTTAGATAGGACCTAGTGGTAACATGTTGTGATTAAGAATGTTCAAAAAAATATTGATTTTTTTTCTCTTCATATTTTGATTAAAGCTTAATAATAGTTGTATACCTATCCCAATCATAATTGTACTGTGCATATTAGTTCCTCATGCCATTACCCATCAAAACATAATGGTCGTCAAGGATAAAATGTTGAAATAAACTATACCGGGAAGTAAATGAGCACAACCGTTTACATTTCATAATTATTACAAGCATATTTTTGGAGGTATGCACCCTATCCAGATTCAAACATCATTTTTGAATCCCCTTATTTTGAGAGCTTTCCAAAAATATATAATTTTGCTATCATCGGTTCAATACTTTTTTCTCTTTTTTTCATGTATGTAAAACCGATAATTTGGGCAAGTTCACTGTGCAGCGAATAGGGAGAAAGCCAAGGACAATTCAATCGATTCATGATTACAATTGTTACATAACAGTTGTCACGTTTATTGAAACAGAATCTTATAGAATATAAAACCATCTTTAAAATGAGAGCAAAATCATGTTTGTACCATACAGGGACCCTGACTTTCGAAATATAATCAATCCTATCTCAGCCAAACAGTTATAGAAATACCTGATTTATTCACACAATGTTGCTAGATAAATAGGCTTTTAAATGACGCCTAAACCATAGCTCTACCACATTTAGTTGTGGATTTATTAAAGAGAGATGGATGATTCGTCACCAAAAATGCAACGCCGCCACCCTTTTTGGGTGGTGAATTCAAAACACATGGCCCTATGTGACATGACGATATGTTCTTCTACCAACATCTTTGAAATCGTGTGATATAAAGACTAAACTTAATCACAATAATAATAATAATATTACTGAACATTTATTATGCGCGCAAATCTGCCGAAGCACTCATGGCGCAGTGAACAATTAAACAAGAGAAACAATGAAACCAGAGCAGAGAACATTATACATATACAAATAATGCATAAAAAAGCAACAATTATACAATGCAATAAATCACAAAATTAAATGTAGATGCATAGAATGTAGCGTAAACGTGCTGACTGTGCGAGAGACTATAATCAGTAGAATAACACAGAAACTACATCCCAGAACTACCAAACTCACTCTCTGACCCTTGAAATCTTGGATACGTGCTTCCCCTCTTTATCTAATCAGATTCATTTTTACATGAGTAGACATCGAATATTCTTGGCTTCTTAAAAACCCCTGATCATTAGGGTCGTAGACTGCCCTCATTTGTTATTGAACCAGCAGAAGAGCACAGTGTTGGACTCAAAATGCTTAAAAACAGCGTTCCGCAAGGTTTCACACAGGAAACGGCATGGGTTTTTTTCTTCTGAAATTAACACCAATTACAAATTGTATGCGCTTCTCCTGTACTATTTGTGTTTGGAAATAGAATATTTTGAGAGAGGATATTATTAGCTTCACACTGATATCGATTATTAGGTTTTTCGAGCTGTATTTCTTTTATTTATGATAATTTATGTGTAAACGGTAGGTGTTTTGAGATGATTTTGGTGCGTTAACAATAGAAATTGAACAATAGAAACTGCGTGTGAAGTATGAATATTTGAAAAGGTACCAAACGTTTTCATATTGTTAGCCTGATTTGTTGGAAGTTAGGCCCAGTGGTGGCCCTAAATAAACATTTTGAGGGGGCAAACAGGGGGAAAGCAAAAAACAAATTTCATGAAATTTATACATCGCTCAAAGTCAGTAGAGTAACTAGGGTCTTCAGTTTGGGTGGGGGGGGGGGGGCATGAAGGGGACAGGACTGTGACCAGGGGGGCATAACCAACTATTATTTGTGAATATACATAAAGTTTTCATTTCATTTGGGGGGCATCAATAGGGGGGGGGCAAGTCTTCTGGCAGGGGGAAAATGCTGAGCGTTCCCTCGTAGATCAGACCCGATATACGCTTATCATTTTAAAGTTTAATATCATATCTGAAAAAGCAAACATTGGCACATTTTAGGCAATTTAGCCTCTTCTGTCATAAATTAGGCGAACAAACCCAAAACCCTTTTCTTTGTTCTTTCTATGCGAACAAATTTTTGTCATCAAATTGATTGCGGATTGACCATTTAGTGTCACTGAGTTTTAATAAAACTCAAAATTTGACAATTCATCCTATCATCTGCGTTCCAGCGATGTCGGAGTTAACAAAAACTTGTTACAACATAACCAAATGCACACATATGAATTCATGAATAGCATTGTATACAGTACTCAAAGAGTAACTTTTTTTTCATTTTCAAAGCCCGTGAGGGTCTTTTTTTTTTTTTAATTCTTTAACTCACAAAAAAAATCACATAAAAAACAACAACAATACAAACATGAGTACAAACTTAAATTTACATTCTACATAAATTTACAAGTTGACACAATTAAACTCAGCCACTAGATGACATTACAAAATAAATTGTAGTAAATGACCTTATCATCAAAAAGAAATATATATTATTATAAGAAAGGTTCCCATTTCTTAACATGAGACCCATATTTATCTCTATTTTTTGCAATGTTCTTCTCAATCTTTTCAGTAAAAATTACCACATTTTTGTAGTCATTGAACAGAGGGTGCATTTCTTGGACCCTACATCTATAAATGTATCTTTTCAAAAGTAAAATAATCATATTCAAGAAAGAAAGGTACTCTTTATTACCATAAATTCCAAAGCACACATCTCAGTATGTTATATTTACATTAATGTTCAAATCTTTCAACCAATTGCAAACATCACTCCACAGTTTGGAAACATAATTACATGACCACATCAAGTGTTTCATTGTCTCTTCCTCTGTTTTGCAAAAATTACATTTATAATCATCAACTAAACCAATCCTATAAAGAAATGTATTTGTGGGGAGGATTTTATGAATAAAACGATATTGCAAATACTGTGTTTTTGTATCTAGAGTACATCTATATGGCATACTATAAATATTTTTCCAAATAATTTCCTTTGAGTCTGGCATGTTGTCAAATTCAGTGATCCATTTCTGTTGTGCTTTAGGCACAACATTGACTTTGTTACTCAGCAATTGATATGCAAATGAAGTTGTTTTCTTCACAATTTTAATCTGTCTCAACAGCTCAGATTCATGAGATAAGTTTTGGTTCATCAGCTGTTTATCAAAACATGTTGACACAGCATTAACTAGACCAAAATATTTCATATAATTGCAATTAATATTATGAAAGGTTGTGAACTCATTGTATGTCATAAAACGCTGATTCTCATATAGAAGATCAGAAGTAAAATTTACCCTTTTACACTCCATGTTTTATAGAAAACAGTATTTTTGTTAACCTTTATCTTTGTATTATACCATAAAACCTCATCAGTAATTGTGTCATTACTAGATTTTTTCAATCTATACCATGCTTTTATAACATCAGACAAAAATGCATTACACAATTTATCATAACAAAAATCAGTATCTTTTGTAGGATTACATAGCCATATCCACTCACCACCAATGTTTGTGATTTCTTTACAAAATATAATTTTCCATTTCCCTAAAATTCTCACTATCAAGGTATCTTTTACTTTTAACCCATGCAATTTTCAAAGAGTCAACAAGATTATGAACATTTGTCATCTTTAATCCACCATCCTCCTTATTACAATACATAGTATCTCTATTTATTTTGTCTGGTTTACCATTCCATATGAACTTAAATAAAGTTTGCTCTAATTTTTTCATAAAATTATTAGGCGGGTTTGGCAAAACAGAGAATAAATAAGTCAACTGAGAGAGAGCTAAGGATTTCACAATAGTAATTTTCCCAATTGGGGTCAAATCTCTTTGTTTCCAGATATCCAGAGTATTTTGTAACTTTTTCAATTGAGTTTCATAGTTCAACTGGTACATCTCATTTTTGTTCAGTGATACATTGACACCTAGAAATTTGATTCTTCTCTGGAAAGAAATTGTCATCATTGTTTTGGAGAGAACCAATTTTCAAGAAATTAGATTTAGCCACATTTAACTTCAACCCAGAAATATCACCAAAATTCTCAATTATCTTAAGGCCCCTTGCAATTAAATGTGAGTTTACTGTTGCCCGCGCCCGTCCAAAAGTCACCCGCGTGATATATGTAATATTTTTAAAATATTTAATTATTTCATTGTTTACAGCTTTTTCATAAGCTTTTTAACACTTTTCTGATGATAAAATTAGCCGATGAGCCGCATTGCAATACTTCCGGGTTGGGAAAACATTTCTGGGAATTAAAAAACTCTGCACGAAACTTGCAACTGTCGCTTTGTATTGAAATGTGTGCATTTGAAGCATATTCGTAGGCACGGCAGTTGATTACTGCGCAATCGCTTCAGCGCATGACGTCACATCAAAACCACCGAACTTCTTTGGAGTTTCCTAGTGCATTCTGGGTAATATTTCAAGTTTGTTTTTCGATCGCCATCTTTAAAATTCTCCGAGCTAGCGTAACGAGAAAAACAAAAACAAACATCGATCGAATATATCATAATATTCAAAATAGGGATGCAAATATGAGTCAGACTCCTTTATAAAAGAAACAAAATGCAAAGCCAAGGCAGTAGGTGGTGGTAGGACATAATTAACAGCATTTGAATTGTATTTGTACCTTTGATAATAGTTACCAACGCCGACAATATTAAATCAGGTGACTTTACCCCAAAATATTACAATATTAATATTAAATAGTCACCTCGTCCTGCTTTTCAAAAACGCAACAGTAAACTCACATTTAATGCAAGGGGCCTAATGGCATTACAAATAGATGATTTAGACCCGTCCAAAATTAAAGTGGTGTCGTCCGCAAATTGCGTAATTTTAATTTCACTGTCATCAATATTAATACCTTTAATATTTTCATTACAACGTATTGCAATACTCATTATCTCCGCACATATGATGAAAATATAGCAACTTAGGGGGCACCCTTGATGAACGCCGCGGGTTAATTTAAAATAGTTTGAGGTATGGCCATTATTGATAACACAACTGCTTATGTTTGTATAGAATAACTTGACACATTTCTTATATCGTTACCAAAACCAAACTGTTCAAGGCATCTAGCAATGAAGGACCATTCTAGTTTATCATACGCTTTTTCAAAGTCAATGAAAAATAAAATACCTGGAATATCATTTATGTCTGCAAACTCAATTACATCAAGAATCAATCTTACATTCTCCCCGATATACCGGTTAGGCAAAAACCCAGTAACTTGCTGGGTTATAAATATGCTTTTAGCTCCAAGCAATTTATGTACAAATATTAAATTATATAATTGAGATATTGGACGTTAAAATAGATATGTTTCAAAAACCCAAACAAAGCACTTTGTCGTTTAGCATTTGTTTTTTCTACATGCAGCCTCTGTTTAGCAATAGGCAGATTATTGATTTAATTTGACGTGACAACTCGCATACCTGTTTATTTATTTATTGAGGGTAATATGCATCAGTGACTTGCAATGCCTTCCAAGCAGGCCCTCATTTTGAATACATAGACACGCTGACACACATTATAATGTAAATGTTACAATCTTGCAATATGAATAAATTATGAAAAATAGCATCACACTAATCTACAGGTTCTTATTTATCATGTTTATTGCATTTTTCAACTGAAACAAATTTGTATTGAATAAAATGTATTCAAGTTTACTCACAATCATGCACATTTATACATTTGTCACACTATCCTACCTAACCCATGTTGCGAAAATGAAAATCGCACTTTGTTTCAATCTTTTTGGTGTAGTGTTCTCAATTGTTAAATGATCTTTGCGAGAAATATATCAAATTGAAGAGAAATCAATCCATAAATGTGACGCGATCAAGTGGAATGAGTTGATGTCGGGAATATTGATTTTGAGTTATAGGTAAAAAGAAGTGAAAATTCTTGTTTTACTTCACTTTCTCAGTTGGTAAATTGTTTGTAAACTTAAAAACAAGACGTTGATTTTAGTGGGGTTTGGACCATGCTGTAGCATTTTCAACCTGATAGACAAATATCAAAATTGAAAACAGCCGACATGCGACTCATTTTGCTTGATCACATCACAAATTGATAATTTGATAATTGTTGGAACTATTATAGCATATCTATTACCTGGTAAGTTACTTTCATAGCACTGTATACATACATAATATGTAACAGATGGTCCAAGTTCACACAGATGATAATTATTGATTATAGGAAATAGCACTTCCGTTTTCACAGCTTATTTTGCTGGTGATAGTTTGCATTAAGCAAACAAAAAATGTTGTGTTGCCCTCAAGTACCAAATACGCTGAAGTCGGGTCGGTCGTTGTTTTTTGATTGCGGAAATATTGACAGACTGAGGCTAATGTGGTTCAAAATTGATAAACATAAATTTTGCTAATGTTTCTAGCACCTTGTAATAATAGTTTAAAACAAATTATTCATTCAAATGTATTCATTTCAAGCAGAAAATAGTAATATTTTGACAATTTGTGTAAAATTTAAATCTTAGAATGAAAAAAACTGTGAGCCTAATTATTTTTAAGATTTTAGGGTCGGTCGCTGAGGGCAACACAACAATTTGTTTCTTATCATCGTGTGATGTTCATTGTAGCTGAACACGTGTTCAATGCCCCATCACTTGAATCAAATATTAAAGTGTATTTTAGGTTACAGACATGTTCACAATTTTTTAAGCTTCAGGAGGCAGTACATTAATTGCAGTGGAGGCACCAGCATCATAAAAAAAAAATTGGGGGGGGGGGGGAAGGGGGACATGAAGAAAAAAAGAAGTGCGTACATTTTTTGCCATTTTATGCTAACATTGTCAAATTTGGTCTGATTTGGTATTGAAATTCGCTTCAGGAGGCAGTACATTAATTGCAGTGGAGGCACCAGCAGCATAAACAAAATATTGGGGGGGGGGGAAGGGGGACATGAAGAAAAAAAGAAGTGCGTACATTTTTTGCCATTTTATGCTAAAATTGTCAAATTTTGGTCTAATTTTAACTAAATTGAATTTTTATTTGGGGGAGGGCAGACAATTTTTTGGGGGAATGCGCCGCCACTGATTAATTGGGCTATTCCATTTGAAATCCATAACCCCCTCCCCCTCCCCCTCCCCCATGATGACCTTGAAATCCTCCACATAGAAAGTGTGAATTTCAAATGGGGTTACCTGCATGGGTGACTCCATTTGAAATCTACACTCCCTGTGTGGAAGATAGGTCATGTCGTCCATTGGTAGGGAGTGTATGAATTTCAATTGGAATGGCCCATTTCCATGTGCAGTTTTGTTCTATGAGCACTGAATATTAAATAACATTTTACGAGTATTAATAATTTGGAAGAAATTTCTGTTCGCGAAATTCCCTAAAATGAATTCTTCACATAAATAACCGCTGAATATATGCAGCGATGGAAATACCCACATGACTTTGCACTCGGGGTTGAATAGGTAGGAACTACACCCTTTGTAGACTTAAAATATTTCTAACCACTAACTTTACAAAAGGAAATAAATCAGTTGAAAAAGTGGTCCTAGTGGGAATCGATCCACTGACCTCTGCATTGTAAGGCTCATAACTCAACCAATAGACTAGTGAGGGGTGAACTGGCCAAGACATGATTTTAATCCCTCTTATTATTACGGAATAAAGCAATACTACTATTAATATGATCAGTACACACAATATTATTAATAGAGCTGCGACACACATGATCGTCAACCCCGGGATGACAGTCATATGTGTATTTACATTACTGCATATATACATATTCCTTTTAGGAAGATTTATTTGTCCCTTCATTTTTCACCCTATGGGTTGCTGAATTTGCAGAATATGTAGCCTACAGTTTAGTCACTTCCAAATTGGCAAATCTGCTTACAGTAGTGAAAGAATTCAAAAGACTGTGGGCTCGCATTGCGCAACATGGCGTATTATGGATCGTATGTCTGACGCTTGTACAGGGCGAGTCAGAAAGAATGGGCACTTTTTTGGGGAAAGCGCCACAGAAATGTCAGGCCTGCATATTCAAATCCAATGATAGCGCTACAAAGACCACATATTTGACTTTCATTCAAAAAAGATTTTTTTGAAATTGAACATTGTGTCATTAATGTTACAACACTTAAGTAGAACCCAGTATTTTTAAGCCAATCTACATGACGGAATGGCAATAACGCACAGTGTTGTTGGGTTGCTGATCACAGATGCCAACCAATGAAACTAGAGAAAAACATAAAAATGCACATGAATGTTGGATACAAAATCTTAAAATGACTAGAAATTAATAAAACTGTGGAAATATGAGTAATAAAGCCTGGATTCAAGAAAGAAAAGTGAAGCGGGGTATTTCAGCTTATTCAGAAAGGGAACCTCTTTAAGGAATTGCTTGATAATTTGACCATCCCGTGTATTGGCTTCAATACCATGGTTATACCGTTGTAAAAATGTAAGAATGTGATACAGGAGTAATTTTTATCGGATTTGTAAATCGTAAAACCATTTTTTTTTTTAAAGTTTTTTTTTTAATAGTAAATAGCAAAAATATTGATGCGGCGTCCAAAATTGAGGCGTGCGGGACGAGAAACATTTATATAACTTGGCCTAATCACTATTAAATATTTAGGTGCAAATTGCATGTCAATAATAAAAACTCAGCTTTTTACAAATAATCTCTTAATGTAATAACTGCAAAAGTGAAATTATTTAGGCAACATTATTTCAATACTTATCATACACCATTTTAGCATTTGCAAGAAATTAAAATGAAGGGAAATGGTTTGATATGCAATATGTCTTTGTGAATTTAACAACCTTTAAAATGTTTAAATTTCACAAAATGCAAATAATTATGTGCCCAGATTGTTAATGTTTGTACTTCTTATGCACCGTTACAGTTATGAAGTATAAAAAGGTGAATTGGTTTGTACAGTGTGAAGGACCAGGAACACAAAATCATTCATTTATAAACATGTGATATAATACAAATTAAACACAACGGGAAAAAATATGCATGCAAAATAATCACTGTTTCTGCCTGCACATATCGTTGTTTTAACAACTACTACAACTATAAGCAGTAAAAGATATGCCACGATTGCAACATGCATGCTTCTAATTTTAGAATGATTATAATCAACATAATTTTATTTTACACAACATAAAGATTGCATATTATTGCTCTTAATACAAGTAAAATAAGGAAATAATGTTGCCTAAAATGTTTATTTAACAATCATTAAGTATTTTTAGCTTCAAGTGGTGTGGAAAAACCAGGGGTGGGGTGGGGTGGGGTGGGGTGGGGTGGGCAGTCAATTATTACACTGTAAGCATGTATGAGCACAAATCTGTAATAAGGGGTATTTTAAGGTCTAGCATGTAATGCTTTAAGGGGTCTAAAAATCATGATTTTCAAGAAAATGTTTGATTTAATAAAATCCAGTCCTGTCTCAAGTGTTTAGGGGTCAAATTTTGGATAAAACCACACAAAATCCTAATTTATGGTGACATTTGGCTTCAAAGGAAACTGGTTATGCATAGTAGACTTTATAGTATGCACCATTCCTGAGTGCATGGGTGCTCCAGGGGAGGAATGGGCGGGAGTGATGATTTCCAAACTCATCTTCTTTTGTGTGTTGAAAATAGGGTTTTGGCACTTGATGTTCTCAATTAGTAATTAAAGGTAGCATTTAAAAATAATCTTAACCCTAAAAACATGAAATTTATCAAGCACTGTGACTTTTGAACTATTAATATGATGTACATAAAAGTAACATTTTTGGAAAGGAAATGAGTTGGATAATCCATTTTGTGTATCAAATTTCACTTAAAATGCTGATTTTTCAAAATTGCCAAAAACAAAACAAAAAAAATGTCCCTACTTCTATATACATCACATAGTTTAAAAAAATACAGCGCTTGATACATTTCATGTTTTTAGGGTTGACAGCTCCTTAAAAGAGCTATTTTTTCTCAGAATACTGTAAAACCAGAAATATTCGCGAGTTTAAAATTTCACGAATCAGTAATCCTCAGGCCTAATTCACGGCATAGACATTTTGCGAATGTAATATTGCAATTCACTGTTACAAGGTAGATTCGAAATATTTGCAGCATGTAATTTATGCGAGGAAGTGCTCCTTGCAAAATTAGCGAAATTGAAATGCATACAAACATTTCTGGTTTTACAATAACTGTTGTAATATTAGTATTAGAATATATTCTGAGAATTTGAGGACAATTAGTAGGAGGTAGATGGTAGATTAAATATACTATCAGAGGAGGATTAGATGATGAAAAAATCACCCTGTTTTACTGGCAAAAGGACCTATAAAGTATGGTCGGTCTTAACCATTTTTTAAAAAAAAATTCTCCAAAATGTTTGTGAAAATGTTGGTGAATTTCAATTTTTTTTGAAAATGTAAAGAAATTTCAAACAAAATTGTTTCAACATCAAAAATGGGTTGGTTGGTGTCTGTTTTTTTGTTGCCTAAACCAGCGGCGGCGCCACAGGGGGCAGGGGAATCAGAGGAGGATTAAATGATGAAAAAATCACCCCTGTTTTACTGGCAAAAGGACCTATAAAGTATGGTCGTTCAGTTGAGCATTTTTTTTTTTAAATCTCCAAAATGTTTGTGAAAATGTTGGAGAATTTCAACAATTTTTGAAAATGTAAACAAATTTCAAACAAAATTGTTACAACATCAAAAATGGGTTGATTGGGTCTGTTTTGTTGCCTAAACCAGCGGCTGCACCACAGGGGGGCAAGGGGGAAAAACTTCCCCCTAAAAGGGGGGGGGGAGGGGGAGAAAAAGAAAGAAAAGAAAGGGAAAGAAAGGAAAGGGAAAGAAAGGAGAGAAAAGAAAAGAAAAATGGGGAAGCCTATAAAGTTTGTAGTATGAAGATGCAGTGGTGTGTGCAAAGGGGTGATGGGGGCATACCCCTCCCTACAACCCTTTACTACCATTCGGGGGAAATTGCACCCATTCAGGGGAATTGAAAGGGTTTAACATTAGTATAAAAAATAGCACATTTTGGCACGCATAAGTCCATGAATATCAACCAAATGTACCTTAATTATAGCCAGATTTGGGTACATATCAAAAACGATTTGCACGTAGGGCAAAAAAAAAAAAGGAGTTGACTTGCCCTTTCCGGCCGACCCGAATTTTCAGAAATCTAGGGTCGCTATTTTATTTTTTATTTTTTCAAAAAAAAAAAAAAAATTGGAAAAAAAAAAAAAAATTGAAAGAAGCACATAACAATAAAAAAAAGATGAAAACGTGTTTTTGAGTAGTATCTGCTTGTTTCAAAATCAAAACAAAATCAAAAAACAAAATCAAAAAAACGTGTTTTTGTGCAGTAAATTTTCAAAAATGTTCAACAAAATAAAAAAAATAAAAAATCAGAAGAAAAAAAAATCTGACCGTCCGACCCTGACTTTGACCCTGAAAGGGCAAGTCAACTTTTTGTTGTTGTTGGCCTAGTTGTACTAACATAGTGTCATATCCTCTGGAGGAATGGAGAACCTGATCCCCTCATCAGGGAAATTCAGCATACTCCACAGTGAAGATTAGTTGATGATGTGATAAATGAATGACCGAACAAGCGGGTGACCGAAGGAACGTATCACTAAAATAACTCAACAGTTCACAAACAAAAACGAGCAGCATACTGTCCGCCAACATGGTTATGTTTTGAATATGTTTGTTCATACTTGGGTTTGATATGAATATTTTATGAGGTTTAGAAATATTATAGCAACTTTCAAGTGCAGATGTTATGGGGCTTTCGACACGTTTGTGGTGTTAAAATGTGACAATTTTAGGCGATTTGACACATTCTTAGGCCCAAAATGCAACAGCTTTAGGTTCGCCCCTCCAACCCCCTCCGCACCTGGGGGCTTCGCCCCCTGGATCACCATCATTTTGGCCCCCCTACCGTTGCACCCTGGCGCCACCCCTGACCTAAACAAGGGTTTCGTTAGGGCTACATCCAATTTAGTATTGACCCCACACCTTTCCCCTTCAGACATCATATTCTCAATAAATGATCTCTCCATGATGAGTGTATATTGTGTGATTCAGAGTCTGTTGACCTGTAATAATCTAAATACATGACAAAATCTAGAGAAATCATTAACAATATCCTATTGCGTTTCATATTGTAATATTTATAGATTCTTCTGGGGAAAACAATGTCGAAACTAGTGAAAAAACTGAAAAGGCACATAAATGTTGGATACAATATCTTCAAATGACTAGAAATAAATAGATCTGTGTAATTATGAGTAATAAAAAGCCTGAAACCAGAAGTAAAAGTAAAAGGAGGCATATCTACTGATTCAACTAACACAGAGCTGTATGGAGACCTCCCCAAAATCACCCAAAAGATCAGAGAGAGAAGGACAAGGTTCTCAGGCCACTGCTTTAGGAGTCAAGAATGTGTGTCAAAGCTGGTTCATTGGATACCAAAGCATGGGAGAAGAAAACCTGGAAGACCTGCCCTAACTTACATCGATGTGCTAAAACAGGACACTGGTTTGGATGTAAGAGACTTAAAGACAGCAATGCAGGACAGGAAGGTGTGGAGAGCCATTGTAGATCGAGAATACAACTCGAATTAAGCAAGCAGGAGGTAAACCGCATTAGAATATTTTCAGGAATGGCTTGATAATTTGACCATTCCGTGTATTTGCTTCAGATTGTTGGGGCTTTACTCAAATTAGTGTAACATGATAACGAAATGGTCGATTTTTAAAATTCTTCTTTCGAATGAAAGCCAAATTGTAGGTCTTGAAAGTGCTACCATTGATTTGGAATATTCATGCCTACATCTTTTGTGACGCTTTTGTGAAAAAAGAGCCCGTTCTTTCTGACTCACCCTGTAGGTTAATTTTCCCTATGACATTACATATTTACCCAAACAAAAAAGGGTTCAAAACCACTACTAGAATATATGGTGATAAATTATCATATCAATTTCATAAAACACTAATTAGTGAAACTAGTGTCTCAAATGCTCAGTGGTATTTAAAAGGAGGTTTATACAGATTTGCATCATTAAATCTCTCGTGCAGAAATAAAATACTTTATGATGTATATTCAATGGAAAGTGACAAATAAATTTTGAATGTGATACAAAACAATGATACATGAATGACTCATATCTTAGGTTTAATTGTAAAAACTCTCCTATAGACTAGAACTTGTGTTTGCAATTTTCAGAGACCCGCACTGGCTATGTATATGCCAAACTGACACTTTAACTCGGACAGATTTGGCAACTAAAATACCAAGCATGCATAAGGCCATTATAGGGCTTTGTTCTAGTAATTCATGTTGTGATTTGTTCGAAAACTGGGGTATATAGTTTAGTCAGTTCCAAATTGGAGAGAATTATGCATTTTTATCTCTACATATGCAAGAGTAATCCAAGCAAATGTGCGCGATTTCAGCATACGCACGCATCATGATACATAGTGAGCCCTATTAGGTGATACAATGTCAGGCTCCTCTTATCTGTATTAAAATTCACTGCTGTTATGAGGCTTGCCAGTTTGCAACTGATTTGAACTATAGTTAGAATTTTTTTCTTAAATGACTCATCAGACACACAGAATAACATGGCCATATGAAGGTCTCAAAAACCAGGGACTCTGACTTTCACCCAGGCTAAGAAGGAGAAGGACTGGATTACAGTGCTGGTCAATAAGTCATCAAAATGATTACTGAATTTCAAATCAAGTCATTGGCTCAAAATGTACATCAACACTGAATAAACCTGATCTGTTGTCCAGTAGCTTAGGTTCTTTTTTTTTGGGGGGGGGGGGGGCATGAGGGGGACAGACCTGTGATCGGGGGAGGGGGGCATAACCAATTATTGTTTGTATATATACACATAGAGTTTGTCATTTCATTTGGATGGCATCAGGGGGTAGGGGAAAACCTTTTGGCAAGGGCCAGGGGGGGGGGGGGGGGTGCCCACCTCTAGATATGCTCCTACTGATGTCAGAATACAATATGAATAGATAGCCTTGTCCAAACTGATCAGTGACAGATGATTTGTGATTAAATAAATTTGAAAGGTCTGGATTATTGAGATGGACAGCAAAAGTAAACAGTACATGTATCAGTAGTAGCATAGATTAATGGTTAATCAGTTTGTATCATCACAAAACAGTGATATCAGCATTTACCATAGGTAATCAATAAACAATTGATATGGGCCATATTTTCAGCTACCCATATGTACGTGGTAAAAGGAATTTTAAGGGAAAATATCCACTTTTGATGTCTTTGATTACTACATGTAGTCGATATTTCTGAGATATTGGCTACTTTCTTGTTTGGGCTACATTTGCACAAACATAATATTCAATGCCCTGTACTTCCTGAAATATATGATTTCTTCAAGTTAATCTTTGACTGAATCAACCCTAAACAAATCAATTTATTGTTGCTATGGCCGCTGGGATGTAAATATCAAGACTCTAATGAGTCACTGAATCTTTCAATGTACACCCATGTCACAAATATATACTGGCATCAAATTAAGATATCCCGTTTCCTGAACGGGAAGGAGGGGAGTGGGGGGGGGGGGGGGGGGGAGGTCATTCAAACTTTCAAGTTAGACTCATGCTTACGAGTAGTGTACCGATTCACAAACTAAATGGCATTTTAAATTGTTAGAGGAGGCACTTTTATATATAAAGAGATTCTTTCCGGCAACTCACAGGATTTTGAGGGTGGTCGGGGAAAGCACTAGTATGCAAAGATGGATATGCTTAGTATGCACTGCCAGAATCATGGCCGCTAAACAAGTACATCCCAAACATGAAACAATTGTTGAGGTATGCAAAGGTGGATCATGTACAAGTGTAGACAGGGGGGTGGGAGTACTTACATATGAAAAAGAATATCATAAAATGATGCTGGGGGGGGGGGGGGGGTGACCATTATACTATAAGCATGTGTGACCACAAAAATGTGTAATAAAGGGTTGGTTTTTAGATGGGGTGTGTTATGCACGTAATATCAACCAGTTTCCAGAAAAAGGGGTTTTATTTTTTTAAATCCTGTAGATATTTTACTCGTTTAGGGGTCAAATTGGGGAGAAAACATAAAACTCCATGGCGAATTTTGGCTTAAGAGGACATACATATATTACAGCATATAATAGTTGACTGCCTCCCCCCCCCCCCCCACCCCCTCCTGGGGGTGCTTGTAAATAAAGGTGAATATCATCTACATCTATGCTTGTACTCGTCAACGCTTTTCACCAACTAAACAAAGTATAACTGTACCCACACATGCTATGGTATTAAACTGTATACCCACACAAACCCAAAACAAATATTTCAACAAATTCCAAAGTATGTCTTCTAAGAACTGAGTAATTTTACACCCCATTGCCCTTTTGTGATGAACTAAACTTCCTTTATTCTCTTTTTTATTGGGATGACATCCACCTTTAAATACAAGTACCTGTCCCAAGGCAAGCTTAGACTGAGTCAAGTCTTTCTCAGATTTGCTCAACTAAAGTTACTGCAATACATGTTGTAGTCAAGCCAATCACTGCTGGGTATAAATTCAAGGCATATTGATTGTGGAAGTACCATTCCATGTACTGATAAATGGGGTGGGGGGAAACAGAGGTGGGGGGGGGGGGTATAATAAGATGTAGTAAACACATCGTAAAAAAAAAACTGACAAAAAAAGTAGGTTAAATAAGTATTTGTAAATCGCCTGAAAATGAACTCTTAAACAATTAATCAAGTACGTATGATTTGAATATTTACCTTTGCTAAGCAAATAAATACCCTGGGTAATACCAGTAGTCCTACGCACACATGCATTGGTTTGTTTTGTTTTTAATTTTGGTTTAAACGAAAGCCCAGGACAGTAATTGTTTCCCTAGATGTTGAATTTGAGATATGGTACAAGGCTGTTAACTTTTTGCGTCGGGTGGGTAAAATTTCAAATATAGACGTCCCGCTGGCCGATAAGAATTTTGCTGTTGGTAAATGAAAGATTACTTGTTTGGCTGGTTTTACAGTCGGGCTGGTAACTTTTACATGCTACCAGCCCGGCTGGCCGGTTGGAGAAAAAATGAAGGTACACCCCTGATATGGTATATACCCCTATAATTATGTGCCTTGAATAAAGCAGAGACTGTATATGATCTCTGGTGAAAGCAGTGGCGTAACTAGGGGCTTCAATTTGAGGGTGGGGGAGGGGGCATGAGGGGAACAGACCTGTGATCAGGGGGGTGCATAACAGACTATTTTTTCTTAATATATTTTGAGTTCGTAATTTCATTTTGTGAGGGGGGCGAGCCTTGTGGCAGGGGGGGGGGGGGGGGGAGGCAAATGCCCCTCTGGCCTTTGCTTATGCCCCTTGGTGAAAGGCAGCTTACTTTGCTCAACATTGCTCTCATATTATGTTGAAATCACTAACTTGGCAAAAAGAGATTCTTCATGTTTATATAAAACGATATTGCACTGTAATATCACCATCTACAATTATTAGTACGGTAACTGATACCATTGCACATTAACAAATTATGCATTTAGAACAAGTAATTATTTTGCACTTAAAGTTATATTATGTGATCTTTTCCAGGAGACGCCCTCAATCCTCAAATTTGTTTTGGAAGCAGATTCTCTTTCTGATCATAATTCATAAATATTCCGAGGGACAGAGCGATATGGTTCCTAATTACTTCAAAATCATGGTTTTAGAGTGAAAATAAACAACTGTCAGGTTAACCTGACAGTTTATATTTTCACTCTAAATTCACTGTAAAACCATGATTTTGATGTAATACAAAATGTACGATATTCATGATCAGAAATGTAAATCTGCAAGAAAATCTGCGTCAATTGTTTTTCCGAAGATTGGAAACGATCGCATACTATTATACATATATACTTTTAAATATGTATCAGCTTTTAACCACTCTCCCTGACAGGTGGGGTGACCTGATTTTGGCCCATTTTGTTGACATGGTGTTTACTATTCCGGGGGAGGCAGTCAGGTATAATGTTGTCATCCGAATGAACGAAAACACAGATTCAAGATGCTTTTTTCAACCACAACGCGGGCTCGTGCTAAGGGTTTCAAAATTGCCAATTTCAGAGAATAAGGGTGTATTTTTCAACCTGAATCCGCTCTAAGGGTAGCTTGGGCCAATTGTAACTTGTTTTCATTGTTAAAATAGCCCAATGGCTATAGGCATAGAAGAAAAAAATACCAACAAAACTGAATCACACAATTACTTGATGGGCCTATCTATGTTCATATAAGTTTAAACTCCGTTTTGAGGACCTATATCTAATTTTGGTAGAGTATGATTTGTCGAGCTGAATCATTTTGTCCTTCTTTGAGAATCTGTGTACAGAGTAGTTTTTGAGAGTACATTCACATGAATGATTACAACCTGGGTTACTAGTCCATATGAAAACACATCAGAAATACCAACAAATTCCAAAATTGTTGTTGATTTGCTCTATAGTGATCTTGATGATTAGATCAGAATACACTTTTCTAAGGTGTGTTATATTCTGTATTTTATTCAACATTTTTGCATCTTATAGTGGTACCACAAGTTACTCACAGAGCAGGCAGTGAACTTAACAATATTAAATATACATGAAGAGGGAAAAAATGACAAAGCTATATACAGTGGAACCTCATTAACACAAACTCTGTTAACACAAAATTCTGTTAACACAAAGTGTTATTCAAATCCCAAGCTTATATTTTACCATTATAATATGACTGGGAAACACAAATTCCTGTTAACACAAACTAAAATGCACGGCCCATGCAACTTTGTGCTTACAAGGTTCCACTGTAATCAATTAAAATGATATACAAACTACATGGACATAGTACAGGAGCGAACACATAGTACAGGAGCGAAGCCATAGTCAAAGCACTTAAAGAGATACTAAATTTAAAAAAAAGAGATAATGTTAACATAATAATATAAGAAGCAAATTTAGTTCATATTTAGCAGTAATTCACTTCTTTTCTCTAAAAGCCAAGAAAAAAGGTCTGTATCACATACATTTGGGTAAATAGCTATGCTATATGCTTCATTTTTTAATAGAAAAATAGCACTGCTAAATGTTTGGGTTTTTTAGTGCATTTTTATTGTGTTTTGGGCCCACTTTTCTTTCTCTTTTTGCCGATTCGCGAAAATTCTTTCAATTTTTTTCTTACAACTAAAACCAAGAAGCCAAAATTTGGTCAAAAGTGACTCCACATACTTTAGTGTGCGGGTATGTGAGACAGAGTTGTTTATGGTGCCTTGCATTGGAGCATTGAGAGATGCGTATGGGAGTGCACCCACGATTATCCTGGAAATCATTTTGTTTTGCATCAAAGTAATACTTAAGCATATACTAACTACCATCTGTAACAGTTTACCAACATTCGCCGTTTATCATAAAAAGTGTCATGATTTTCTTAGTTTCGATATCATCACATCGAAACTAGGTGCTGAATTCGGAAGTTATGCTATCGTTTACTCACAGACTTTCGCGGCAAATCTCAACCCGGAAGTGCCGTTATTTGCTTATTTGGCACTGAAAGACATTGTCAGAATTGTATGATATTTTGGATTTGGGCTATGTTGATGATTCTTTACGTTATTTGCTCATTTAGTATTTCGATACATCTCTCAATGCTCCTATAACCCTAACACTACCATATACCCCAAAATACCACGACTGGGCACGTTGGTACCACCCGGCGTGGAAGTTTTTTGATGAAAAAATGGACCCAATACATACAGTCTGGGCAATACACTGCCCAGAACTGTGATACAGCCGTGGTGAAGTGTGGAATCCCTCGCCTGTGGTGCGAGAGGTCCCTGGATCAAATCCGGGGGGGGGGGGGGGGGGGGGGAGATCGGGGGGAGATTTCGGTCGATTTTCCGCGTTGAAGAAACAATTCTGAAAAAGTGGGGGGAAGTGTTAGGGTTAACAAAGCATGTCTCAGCCCTAATACTTTGCAGGCTAATGAGAAAAAAATGAGCTTTCTTCTGATACCTAAATCTCAATTTTGATGGAAAAAGTGCGTTTGATTTGGTTATTCAACTCGCTACTAACAATTTGTTAAAAAAATGAAATAATTAAAAAAAATCAAACGTGACCTTAGCAATGAGTAATTTCCCCAGGGACAGGATATTCAAGCACTTTGATCAATCCACCCATACATGCTATAACCAATGCTGACAGTTTGTCAACATAGTAGCTCGTTATAACGCTTGGCAAAATGCCAACACAAGGGAGGAGGGGGAGAGTTGTTAAAGGGACACAATGTCATGTTGAATTTTTTTAATTTTAATTAATTTACTTCAGAATTCAAGATGAGCATTAAAAAATTGCCATTATTGTTGTTTCTACTAAAAAAACCCAGCAAAACTTGATTAAAACAATGTTATAAATATGTTTGAATACGACCCTTAACCATATAAAATGCTAATCTGGCCAGATCAGCATTTTTGAATCGACGTTTTGTTGTACAACTACAAAGAGGGCTGATTTTTCTTAATCCTTATAGGTGTAAGTTCAATGTTCATACATGTAATACAATTGTAAAAATATACAAATCCCAGTTTTTTCATATATTTTTGTAATTGAGGGCGCTGCCTCCACCACATCTCTTAATGCCCCTTTAACAAAGGTGGATATCTAGGATATATGCCGGGGGGGGGGGACAAATTGTAAGCATGTGAATGAAAACACGGAATAATGGTGTTGTTTTTTGGAGGACAACAGGAGCCGTGATAGGTACCAAAATCACCCAATTTCCAAGACTTCCAGTGTCTTTTTTACCAATTTGAATCCGTGCTAAGAGTAGCTTGAAACAATCACTATGATCACAATAAAACAGCTTAAAATGAGACCAAAACACCCCGAAAAAGTATTCACATCCTTTAAAAGCGTTCTGGACAAGCATGTTCTTATCCAGGGGCACACTTTGTGCCAGTCCTTACTAACAGGTGTATTATGAACCGTTTCAAAAGTGTTCTTGTGAAGGATGTGATTTGTTAAGGATGTGATTTGTGAAATACAATTCTTGTTACAGATCACTTTATCACTTCCTTGACAATCCTTACTAAGAGTGGTTGATAAGGGTGGGTAAGTGGGAGTGTATTCATGTGGATGATAACAACTTTTATACTTTTTTCACTTCTCCCCCCCCCCCCCCCTCCCCCGATCTATGCTCAGTTGGGGTTGTGTAGGCTACATGGTAAATCTGTATGGACATACTCGTGGGTCTTGATAGGACCATGATGGGACCAGACTCGAGGAAAATGCTTGAGTTATGCTAGAATTAGCCATTTAAAGATACATTCAGTGATTTCCAAATGAGAATTTTCGTTTCAAAATTAATACAAAACAATAGAATACATGTGAAAATGAGGGCGCTTCTCTTTGCCAAATGACAGTGTATATTTGATTTGAAATTAATTGTTATAATGGCAAACGTATGCATATTATTATATTGTTTTCTTTGTTGTAATTTCACAGGTGCTCCACAACAACCCGCCAGACCACCATCTCCGACAGGTCCAGGACAAGTCCGAGCGCCTGGTGCACCCTCTGGAGCTATGCCATATGCAATGCCACCGTATATGCCACCGTCTTATGCAGTGGCGTAGCTGGGATTTTTTTCAGGGGGGGCAAGATTTCTGAAATTTTCGTAAAAGGTTGCCCCAAATTTTGTCCAAGTCACCAACTCATGATTTTCACGTACGTGGGGGGGGGGGGGGGGGGGGGGGTTGTGAGGTCAAAAAAATCTGCACGGTCAAAAAAAAATTGCACAGTACATGTACTATATGTACAATTTTGCCTTATATTTGACTATTTGAGCTGAATATGCCCACACAAAACAAGTACCCCGCATGCAATATCACAGTTTTTTTCCCTATTTTCTTTTTTTTCCCCTTATTAATTTTTTTAGAGGGGCTGGGGCGGGGGCACAAATGGGTTTTTCCCGTCAGGGGGGGGGGGGGGGGGGGGGGGGGGGGCGGCATTTTCGACGGACAAAACTTGATTGGGATGGGGGAGGAGGGGGGCAGGGCATCTGCCTATGCCACTGGCTTCCCGTTCCAAAGTGTGTGAAGTGTGACCATATTCTTTCTTGTAGGTAAGTTGTGATGAAGTACAACCTCACAAGAACCAAATGAAACAATTTGTTTATTTGTTGATAACTAGAGTGGTTCCCGGGTATTGTGGTTATCATGTTTTGGAGTGAATTGCTCCATGTTCAAAAGTATGTGAAGTGTGACTATATTCTTTCTTTGAAGTTGTGAGGTACAGACCTCACAGGACCAGAGTGATTATCGGGTATTGTGGTTGTTATGTTGCGGATTTGATCTGAACCATGAGTTGCCAATGGAGAAGGTGTTGGTGGCTTGATTTTTGTTGTTGATTGCTGTATCTTCCTACACTATACTCAATGTTCATCCTTGTTATGGGTCAACATATTTTTAAAACAGTTTTTTACATTTTTTTTATTGAGTTTGTTGTTCCCTCCCTGCACTAGATGTTCTCACTGCTTGACGTGATAAACAAGGTCTACCAAAGAGGTAGAATTTTCCCCCAAAAAGTTTTTAATGTAAGCAGTCGTGGTGTCAACCAACCCATAATTGAATTTGCCACCAAACCAAAACATGGGCAATAAGCGTGTATTGAATAAGCATATTCTACAACCTTCATTTCATCAAAGTAACATCATGGACAGCCTTTAATTTGTGTGGTGTTTTTTAGGTGTAACATTGATTTGAAAAATGTAATAGAAAATGTAGGATTTAATCGGGCACCTAACTGTGTAAATATGTGGACAATTTACAACCTGAGATGATAAGACCACACAACAGGGAATATCATAATAGTAAACATCTACCGGTACTTTAAAATTTAATAAAATTACTAACAGAGTACTTATTAAAAACTAGTAACATAGACGATAGCATATTTTACCTATAATGATACTATTACTCATTAATTAATTAGGTATGATGGGTTAATCAAATAGGTCGACAACGGTTATTTTATAATTATTGATTGTAAAAATACATGTAATAGTAAAAATATGTAGGGTTTAATTGGGCATCTAACACTGTAACATTAAAAGCATTGATTGAAAAACTGTAATAGAAAATACATAGGATTTAATCTCTAACACTACTAATATGCGGAAAATTACATTTACAACATGAGTTTAAAGGGGCACTAAGAGATGTGTTGGAGACTGCGCCCTCAATTATAATAAAAATTGGGATTAGTATATTTTTATAATTGTATTACATGTATGAACTTACACCTATAAGGATTTTAAAAAATCAGCCCTCTTTGTACAAGAAAACGTTGATTCAAAAATGCTCGTACAGCCGGGACGAGCATTTTACGTCAACCGGTATTCCCCTGCTGTACGCGTGGTACATAACGCAAACCATATTTGCATAGAGGGCGTTTTTCAATAAATAGCGATGATATTGTTTTAATCAAGTTTTGCTGTGTTTTTTTTAGTAGAAACAACAATAATGGCAATTTTTGATGTTCATCTTGAATTCTGAAGTAAATTTTTAAACATTTAAAATTTTCAACACCACTTAATTTCCCTTTAAGGAAGACCACACTAGAAATTTCCACAAATTATATTAAAAACTACTAACAAAGTTGCACTTATTAAAACTACTAACAAATATGATAGTATATGTTACCTATAAGGATAATAACAGCAGGAAATGAGCCAAAAATTATAATGAGCATAAGAATAATTAAATAATCAATTTGACAGTTGTACATGTATAGTGTATTCAGGCGCGTGCAAGGGTAAAAAAAAAAAGAGGGGGAAGGGAGGGGAGGGGAGAGGAGGAGGAGGGGAGGGGAGGAGGGGAGGGGAGGGGAGAGGAGGAAGGGAGGGGGAGGAGGAGCCGGGGGCACTGACATTGTAAAAAGGGTATAGATATAATAAGGTATGTGCCGCGCTGAAGACCCCCTTTTTTCACCCTATGCTGCTAGTTCTTATGACACCCCTTTTGAGCCTGCATCAGTTCTTAAGACTCCAATTTGATTGAAAATTCAAAAATCGCGAAATTTTGCGTTCCAAACCCCAATTCTTCGAAAATTTTGCGTTCTTAATCCCAAACAAATCGCAAATTTGCGTTCTTGCTAATCAAAATTAACCATAGGCCAGTTCTCAAGACCTCTTTTTTGAAGAAAAAAAATCAGTTCCTAAGACCCTATTTTTTTGTCATAAAATCCACTCAGTTCAGTTCTGTAGACCCCCTAATTGAGACCCTGTGGCACACCCCTACCCCAAAAAAAGTTGAGTGCCCGGGAGGAGGAGGGGAGGAGGAGGGGAGGGAAAAGGAGAGGCCGGGAGCTTTTATTAGTCTCTCTCACTTTTTCTCTACGTCTCTGAACCACCATGTGAGTGTTTTATAACGAAACTAAATATTGATGGCAAGGAGAGTTTTAGGTCATCCAGGCAAGTTAAAACCCAACAACTCGGCCCTCTGAATCACCAGTGGCGTAACCAGGGAGACAGCCCCCCCCCCCCCCCCCCCCACCCACCCACATTTGCAAAAGAGTAAAAAATAAAAAAGAAGATAAGGAGGAAGGGTAACGAGCATAGACAGTGCAAGCGGGGAGTGTTCCCCCCATCATTGTCACGGTGGGGACAATGCCCCCCCCCCAAAAAAAAAAATCAATTTTTATGATTCCCCCATCATTGTCACGGTGGGGACCATTCCCCCCCCCAAAAAAAAGCCATTTTTTCGCGCGAATTAGTTTCAATATTTAACTATTCAACAGTGGCGTCGCCAGTGGGGGGGGGGGGGGGGGGGTGAGGTGGGACGATCGCCCCCAATATTGACGTCGGTTCATTTGATCACAGGATTTATGGAATTATGATGGTCAAAAGTACACAGAAGAAAAAATTTCGCGTGCTACGCTCGCATAACGTGTCCCCAAAGTGCAACATTCTTTGCTTCAAGCTTGTTTAAGAGTCAAAATGTACCTCGATCGTGCCAAAAATAGGTGTAAAGTCGAAAAATTTCGCGCGCTTCGCGCGCATTTCTTAACTCACAAAAGTCTTGTCGGTTTATTTTCATTGCCCCCCCAATATGAATAACCTACGCCATTGCTATTCAAGCTTAACAACATGGTTTCAGTAACGTTTTCTGGACCATTTTAGGGGAAAAAACTAGAAATGTTGGCGCACTTCGCGCGAGTTAGATTCAATGTTTCTTTATTCAAGTTATAAAAAGATGGCTTAAGGAGCGTTTATCTGGACCATTTTAGTTTAAAAAAGTGACAGTTTGTACGCTCAGGAACGTTTTTCTGGAGCTTTTTAGTGTTAAAATAGACATTTTTTAGTTTTTAGCGTATTAGTTTCACTGATTATTTATTATTCAAGCTTAACAAGATAGATTCAGAAAAGTTTTTCTAAACCTGTATTTTTACAATAGCCAACTTTTTCGCGCTCCGCGGGAATTATTTTTTATTTTGTGTTATTCAATTTCAACAAGATGGCTTCATAAACGTTTTCTGAAACTTGTTAGTGTTAAAATAGACATTTGTTTGCGCGCTACGCACGTATTAGTTTCACTGATTATTTATTATTCAAGCTTAACGAGATAGCTTCAAGAACATTTTTCTAAACCTATATTTTTACATAAAGCAAATTTTTGCGGGTTCCGCGCAAATTATTTTCATAATACTTTGTTATTCAATTGGAACAAGATGGCTTCAGAAACGTTTTCTGGACCTTTTTAGTGTTAAAATAGACATTGTTGGCGCGCTACGCGCAAATTAGTTTCATATTATAAGTGAAACTTAACAACATGGCTTCAGGAACGGTTTGTTAAACTCCCGGTTAAACCTTTCTTTTGACAATAGCCAATATTCCAACAACAAAAAATCCAATCCAAGCCAAAAATCCAATCCAAGGGCACACCCCCCTCAGACTCGTTACCGCGGATAGCGGTGCGAACCAATGAAATTTATTTTTAAGCCCCCCGGGTAAAAAAATCCTGCGCACGCCTATGGTATTAGATAAAGGATGAACAGTGCATGCAGTATTACAGGGTGTCCCAGAATGATATACCATGTTTGATAAAATATATAAACAAAAGGGTATCTCTAGCTGCAGCACATCGAAAGGGGACTTTAGGATAATTATGTGTTTTTTCAAGAATGAACAGAAAAAATAAAGAAATAATAAGAATTTAGGAGTCATTTTCACTCGTAAAATTTGAATGCCTCGATAAATGTTGATAAATTTGGTGTCATTTTAAAGCTTGGTAAATGGTCTGAGAGCACAAAGCAATACACTTTTGATGTGCTGGATCACATATGTGCAATAACTTAGTGGACAGGTCCCCTACTTATCCTGTTAATTTCATCAAGATCTCTTTTTGTTCAAATATGGCATGACATTGCTGAAGATCGATAAAACCCTGGGTTTTTTTCTCAGTGTATTTCAAATAACTATAACCTCACACCAATTTTAATACTAGGGCCAAAGAAGGGTTGCATTGAATCAGTAGTAAAGCCTAACAATTACTTTTCGTTAACAAATATTACTTCATTAACATGAAAAACAGTTGACATCAAGGAATAAATGGATTGCTATACAACGATTCCTAAAATATACATGTGTTTTACCTATAATGTGTATATTAAATACACCTATATTTTGTATATATACCCTGGAACCACTCTAGTTATCAACAGTATTCAATGTTTGACATTTACATCATTCATATTATAGTATAAAACAAAATTTTGTATTGCAATTATCAGATACTAAATATCTGCACAGAATAAATGGTGAAGTGAAACTTTTACGTTTTCGAGATCTAATCATTTTATGAAAAATTGTGGCTATATCCATGGGGAAAATAAGTTTGAATAGATTCTATTGAGAAAAAACCCCTTATGAATGCTCTCTGAATAATTGCGCCATAAAGAGGTTACAGGCTTTTGATTGGTGAGCAAAACTGACTAATTTCAGTTAATACCAGAGTGGTCCACGAAAAGGCGTACACTTTTTTCAAAGGCAGATTTCCCCCACTTTCTGAGACAATTCGCAGTGCGATGCGCCGCTATAGTTTGAACGGTTCCAAATTGGCAACGCCTCATTACAGCAGCGAATGAATATAGACGGATGCGGGCGATTATGAGCAGCAACAAGCACACGTAGGGTCATGCGTAGGGTCAAAACCATGCATGTGTGGCCATAATCCCGCCCGTACGCTTGGATTTCTTTTGCACATGGAGAGATAAAAACTGATATTCTTAGCCAATTTAGAACTTTAGTGGTTGCTTGGGAGAGGCAAAAATATGCAGTGCATCATGGTGACATCTAAAGTCAGCGTTTAATACAAATGAAGAGCTGATAATATGCAAACCCTATTTCGTGATTTTGAGAAAATAGCATGGAAGTATTCTGGACTAGTGTGATTGATGCTTTAAAATATTATTTGTATAATGAAAGAGGTTCATAGCATACCAATCAAATACGGTATTTCAGAGCCACCATCTCTGTTCAGTGGAGGGAGGGGGGGGGGGGGGGGGCAATCCATGTGAATGGCTCTTTTCAAAACCACCAATCTTTCACTAGTAGGAAAGGGGCACCCACTCAAATCATCAGGAAAGGGCCGCCCAAATGATGATAATAATAGAGAAGTGGAATTCTCTATGTTTTACTTAATATTTTAATAATTTGGTCCTGAAGAAGTCAGGCTAATCCTGACGAAAGCTTGACAGTTTTAAATTTGTCCGACGGAGAACCCGCTAAACTCTCCACTTATACAAATACAATATTTTTTTCAAATCAATCACTTTTATTTTTGTGGTTATCAAAAAAAGTGTATGAAATGCCCTTTTGCAGGTGTATGTAAGCCCTTTTGCAAAACATTTTGCATGGACGTATTTTGCATAACAACTCCAATTTCTGTATTGAATTACTATGGGATGTAATGCTTTTGCAACAACTTGCCCACATTGTTAGAAACTAAACCAAAATACTATATATTGCCATTTATAACTCATTTTTGGAAACAAGTGGATGTAAGCATGTTTGCATTCAAATACAACACAGGAAAACATTGTGTGTTTAAATGTCAATATATCGGTTATAACACTATTTTTTTTAATACACTGGAATGCACACCCCAATTATAGTAGATTCATATGCTTTGTATACTCATAAAGGTCACGTTCAACATAATTATTATCACACTTGGGTAATAATCCAATGATAGCTAGAACGATGATGTCGACCATAGAAGTCAAAAATAGAACTGGCAAAAACAACCACTGGCGGGGCGCCGCAAATTTGTATTGCGAATCGCAAGAATTAATTACTCTTAATTGTGCAGTGTTAAATGGAAGCATAGATATTGTACAGAATTTGAAAAATATTAATAATAATAATAATGACAGCTTATACTGCGCCAACATTCAACAAAACTGTTGCTCCCTATTGCCTCACGTTTTGATAGATCTACATCTCAAAAAAGTGTAAAGTTTCTTTGTATAATTTTGTAGAGTTTGCATCAGTGGCGTAGCTAGGTTTTTCATATAGGGGTGGCAAAAAATAAAAATGAACCGACAAGGACTTCCAGGCTGTCAGCTTGCAGCCGAGTCAGATATTTAAGAGCTGGGGTACCGTAGAGTCGGACACTTGAGAGAGGGGGGAGGGGGTTGACTGATGCAAAAAATTGAGCTTGATAACCAACAGTGCCAATCTCAACCGACACAACTCGAATATTGGTCCCCCTTGCCACCTCCCCCTGGCTACGCCACGGGTTTACATTAATTAGCTTGTGGAAAAACTGACTTTTGACTGGTTTTCATTGACTTGTTGTCATTTATTAATTAGAGCTTTATTTTCAATTACGTTATCACCATGAAACGACCAAGAAATTATTGTTTTAAGAATATCTAAATATAATATTATAATGCCTCCCTATGCAGTCTTTGAAAAAAAAATTACCTTTTTTACCAGTTGGGAGTTATTTGATGTATAGGATTGGATGGAAAAATTCCCCCTTCCCCCTGCCCCTAGAAAAAAAGTCTGTCTCTCATACATTTGGGAAAATAGCCATGCAATATGCGGTGTTTTTGTGTGTTGTTTTTAGAAAAAATAGCTATGCTAAATGCAGAAATTATATTATATGTATAAATGGCAGAATTATAAATAGTCTAACAATTTTACAACCAATGTTGTGACTATACAGTACAATCAAACTTAATTAAATATTGCATGCATGCAAATAATATTGTATGGGCACTTGACTCAAATGGGTAGCACCACTCATGACAAAACAAAAACTGCAAAGGCAGTCTGTTAGTGTTAGAGAATGATTAATTTTTGTGGGATATAAGAACTTATTGCACTTGATACTAAATAATTGCCCTTGGATGTGTAAATATATTTCTAGCTTGTGGAATCTATTCATGTATCCCATTCCCAAAGCCATGGTTCAACTTAAGAATACCCTACCAGTACCAGGGGCATAACCTGAGAGGGGGCAGGATGGCATTTGCCCGTGATGCCCCACCAAATGAAATAGCGAATCATGTATAACCAAAATGTAATTTCCCCCCACCCCCGTTCAAAGCCCCCCCCCCCCCCTATAGCTTGCCTGTCCCCCTAAAAGAATTAAGACCCTCATTTCACCACTGGACCCTACCATTCTTATTCCTCTCTGTGTTATTAAAGTGTAATGGATCGTTCTTAACAAAATCCCCATTGCAGACATGCAGCGGTAGTGTGTATACTAAATCTTGTTTGATGACCCATACACAACATAATAAGCATAAAGCTGTGAAGTAATGTAAAATTTTGTGACGTCATAGAGTACTAAACAAGAAGAAGTGAACTAATATTCGCTTGGCGGTAATTGCAGCAAGCAAGTGAACCTTTTGTTATGTATTAGCAATGCTGCAGTCAATTTTATGTTGACATTTACTGCTACTGAATAGAGGATTATTTTTGTGGCTCTAATTTTTTTGGATTTTTCAGTTTTGAGCAATTTTGCCGTTCGTTTGATTCATTTTTTGAAAACCTATCCTTTAAAAAACCTATGGAATAAAAATATTTGTGTGGTCTTTTAAATTTGCGGTTGGGTTGTTCAATGGGAAAAGCTCAAAAATAAAATGCCTTTGAAAAATTGCCACTACCCAGTATTTACTTGTGGGACTGAGCCGTTGCTGGCACATTCCCACTGTACAGTAAATGTAATCAGTTTAAGTGCAGGTATATACATATATAAGCTGAAAATTTGCAGGAGTTTTATTTTTGCAGATCAATAAACACCCACCAAATTAACGACCCACAAAAATTAAAAAATTAAGGAGTATACATGTAGTAGAAGGTTAAACACCCTGTGAATTTGTCAGTGGATACAAAAATGTCCTAAAAATATATTGCTTTATAGAGTACACAACAATTTTCTTATGCCTGGCGCCATGGTTACTCGCCTACCAGTACCTGGCAGGTATTGAGTTGTACCTGTATGGGAACTGTACAGCGCTTGTGCATTTTAACCAAACTAGCCATATGCATGTAGTATAGGTCCAGAGCTTGTCACACACGATTTCAACCCATAGTACAGAAAGTTTGACCTCCTAAAATTGCTTAAAGGCATATTATGTGATCTTTTCCAGAGAGCGCCCTCTATTCATGATTTTGTTAGAAAGTAGATTTTCTTGCAGATTTACATTTCTGATCATAAATCGTACATACATTCCAAGTTACAGAGTGATACGATTCTTAATTACCTCAAAATCATGGTTTTAGAGTGAATTTAGACTAGAATAAAATAAGTTGTCGGATATCCGACAGTTTATTTTCACTCTAAAACCATGATTTTGAAGTAATTAAGAATCGTATCGCCCTGTAACTTGGAATGTATGTACGATTTATGATCAGAAATGTAAATCTGCAAGAAAATCTGCTTTCAATTTTTTTTTCGATGTTGAGGGCGTTCCATTGAAAGATCACATAATATACCTTTAAAGGGACACAATGTCATGTCATGTTGAATTTTTTTATTTTAATTAATTTACTTCAGAATTCAAGATGAACATTAAAATTTGCCATTATTATTGTTTCTACTAAAAAAAACCCAGCAAAACTTTAGCTCAGGGTGGTAGAGCATCAGACTTGCACGCACGCTGCCCGGGTTCGATCCCCAGCACATGCGGAGACCGATTTCCCCTCATATAGCCCGTTTTTCTCCCCTGGTAGTTTAATTCACAAAACCACAACCTATATGCACCGAGTCTCCCAACTTCAGGTTACCAGCAGTAATGGCACCAGCATCAACATTTAGGTGGAAACAAAAAGCCTGCGAAGCGCACAAAAAAAGGAAATACAGTGAAAATCAAAAAGTGAAATCAAACCTGTTTTTAAGCTTACATGTACATGTATGTTATCTTTCATATGGCAGAAAATTAGCATAATCAAAGAAGTGCAACATCCTTAATTTAAAAAAGCCTTGCTTTTCTCCTATTTCACTTATATGGAGTTGATCCCTTTTGGAACATAGCTTTTCATATGCTGTTTTTTTCGCGTACTTACATTTTCACAATTTTGAATTGTTTTACAATTTTGGGCATTGTTAATTTTTGCAGATTTTTGTCAAAATGTCCTTAGGCTAAGATTCAATACCCTACCATTATTACTGCTCACTGTAAGTGTAATGGTCATTCTTAAGTCTCCAATTAAGTTATGCAGTGGTAGGGTTATATAAAGCTTTTATTTTCACATGTTTATTTTCACAATTTTACATCTACTCGCAAAATTCGTGTAAATAAAACCCTCACAAAAATGACAGCGTATACAGTACTACATACATAAGGAACACAAAATTGGAAATATTGGAGAAATTGTTTAAATTTGCAAAAAGTGATTTTATTAAAAATAAATGTATTAAAAATGAACATAATAACTTTGATTAAAATCAGTGTGCAAATGATGCATTAACAATGGGGCTATTCCATTTAAAATTCATGCACCCCCTATATGGAAGACACTATCTAATATTCTTCCGGGGGGGGGGGGGGCACTGACATTGGAAAAGGGTATAGGTATGTGCCGGGCTGAAGACCCCCCTTTTCACCCTCTGTTGCTAGCTCTTATGACCCTTTTTGAGCCTGCATCAGTTCTTAAGACCCCATTTTATTGAAAATTCAAAAATCACGAAATTTTGCATTCCAAAGCCTCCAATTTTTTGCAAATTTTGCGTTCTAAAACCAAAAAAACAAAAATGTATGTTCTTGCTAATCAAAATGGAACTATAGGCCAGTTCTCAAGACCTACTTTTTAGTAAAATTCAGTTCCTAAGACCCTATCTTTCGTCATAAAATCCACTCAGTTCAGTTCTGTTGGTTGGTTGGTTGGTTCGGTCCTGTCATGACTGACAGCTCGTGACCTTACAGATACTACGCCACAAATAACAATTTTCAACAAAGGAGTAACAATCACGGAGAGGGTGTCCAGTAATCAATTTTATTTGGTCAATCCACCGGGAACGAGGTCTGCCTCTCTTGTGCTTCCCTTCAATCATGCCTTGCATGATCATCTTCTCTAGGTTCTGTAGCCCCCCTTTTTGAGACCCTGTGCGGCACACCCCTACCAAAAAAAATTGTTGAGTGCCCCCCCCCCCCCCACCCCGGATTCTTTCACAGGGAGTATAGATTTCAAATGGAGTAACCCATGCAGGTAACCCCATTCAGAATCTACACTAACGCTCCCTCTGTAGAAGATTAAGGTTATGTCTTCCATAGGGGTTGTATGATTTCAAATGGAATCCATTCCAAATGCAAATATTGCAAATGTATCAAACATTCAAATTTTAAATTTGGTGAAAAATCATGAGGCTCAAAAATGTAATAGTGTTATTCTTTATTAAACACCACTGGCGAGGTCCCGACAGTGCTACGTGACACTACTCCACCATTAGAACTGAGCTAGATTACTAGTATCATTCGGTACTGAGCCATTTGCCTAGTGTTGCGG